>BMAU01021379.1:2902500-3441446 GCA_019973935.1 Trichonephila clavipes
ACCGGAATAGGAAGCGAAGACCAGACACAGAGTAAGCCTTGTTTCAGCTCATGTAACGACTTTGAGGAGGATTTAAAGCAGCAACCCTCTGCCAAGATAGTACCAAAGATGTTCTATCGGATTCAGGTCTGGAGATCGAGCTGGCCATTCCATTCGTTCCAAACCGTGATCCTCCAGATACTCCTCAACAATCCGAGCTCGGTAAGGTCGTGCATTATCATCCATCAGAATGAAGTCGTTACCAATAGCAGCAGCATATGGGCGGACATATGGATCAAGGATCTCATCCCGATATCTAAGACCAGTTACGGTTCCTCCATGGAACACATGCAGGTCAGTGTGGCCACCGAGCGAGATCCCTGCCCAAACCAGGATTCCACCACCTCTATAACTGTGTCTTTCAACAGCGTTGGATTGATGGTATCTAGTGCGCTGTTCCCTCCAGATCAGTAGACGCCCTGAATCACTCTCCATTGTAAATCTGGACTCGTCTGTGAACAGCACAGAAGCCCATTGTTGCTGCGTCCAAGAAAAAAAACATGTTCTCTTGCCCAGCATAAGCGGTTCCTTCGCTGTCGTCCGTTGAGGGGAACGCACACACAACTGGTTTTTGCATACAGACCTGCATTGTGAAGACGATTTCGCACCGTAGTAGCGGAGATTCTTCTTCCTGATGCTTGAAAGTGGTCTGCAACGAGCTGCGGCACAGTAGTGGTTCTTCTCCTTCGTGCCGAAAGAGCTAGAAAACGGTCTTCTGCAGGTGTTGTAGCTCGTGGTCGGCCTGAACAGGTCTTCTGGACACAGAATCTTCGGATTGGTATTGATCCCAAAGTCGCTGAACAACACTACGAGACACATTGAGACGTCTAGCAGCCTCAGCCTGTGACAATCCCATTTCCATCCATCCAACTGCCCGCCACCTTAACGAATTGCAAACGACGTCTCTGAGACATTTTCTAAACTCTATTGACTATTGTCACCGAAACTGCCAACAACTGTTGAAAATCAACACAACTTACACACAAAAGTACGAAAGCTTGATATTTGCATATTTTTCTCTCTCTCATAAATATACGTTCTTTTCTATAAAATAAAAGTAGTAGCAATCGTTTTGCAATAATGTTTTTAAAGTTCGTTATTATCATTCATGTAAACTATGCATTTTATTGTTACTGCCATTTTTTTATGGTGAGCTTCGAAAAAGATGTTGTACCTTAACTTTTGAGGCCAGTGTATATGCATATACATATACATATATATATATACATATATATATACATATATATATACATATATATATGCATACATATATATTATATATACATATATATACATATATATACATATATATATATATATATATATACATATATATATATAATAATATGCATATATATACACATATATATATATATACATATATATACACATATATATACACATATATATACACACATACATATATACACATATATATATAATATGTACACATATATATATATACATATATATACACATATATATATATACATATATATACACATATATATATATATATATATATATATATATATATATATATATATATATATATATATCATAACCTCAACCCTCTCTCTCCCTGCAGCGTCAGTCAATCCGTTCAAAGCTTTCTCCCCTCTTCCATTTCATTGTGACAGATTTATTTTTTAAATTTAATGTTAAAGAAAAACTGTTAAGTGTGTACTTGATGTGTTTTTTTTCTTGTAACTATTTTGTAGGTGTCATCTCATTGCAATAAATGTTAAAATGTACTAAAATGCCTGGGTTTTTTTAGCAAAAATTTCTTAGATTTTTCTTGCTATAATAACGCTCATATACCTAAACTTCATTCCCCTACCTTAAACGTAACATAAAAATTGAATTTTTTTAGTTTTATTTTTTCCTTCATCTCTATGCCAGAGAATATCTTCCTCATAGGTAGGTTTTTAGATTCTGGAAAAAAAAGTTTAGATCCACCCTGTTGTATATATAAATACAAATTAAAGATATGAGAGGTTTTGTTAAAGTATCCGACTATACGTTCGGAACCGTGATTTTAAAAAAGCGCATAAATTGATAAATTTTCATGAAATTTAGTATCACTTAGATTAAAATACATGTATAAAATTGTTTTAAGGATATTATAACAAAAGAAAAATCTAATATAATATTTTGGCAAAAAATTAACGTAGAATAACCTTTTTTTCAAAACGTTCTCTTTTTCTAAAAAATGCTTCTATAATTTAAAATATTTTGCTTATATAAAGTAAAGACTTCTCCAGAGAGCCTGAACTAGGACTTTTGAAAACATCACATTATTTTTCGAGTTACCACAAATTGAAATAATTATCGGCGTTTTTTTTCTTAAAATTTCTCCCCTCTGTTTTAGTAAAATATGGATAAATCCACTGCTAAGTTATATATTTCAAAAATTCTAGTTCAGCTTCTGTATAGAGGTCTGAGCTACGTACAGGCAAAATATTATTGTAATAGAAGCATTTTTCATAAAAGGAGAATGTTCTGAAAATGGGTCATTCTATGCTCATTTTTTGTCAAAATATTGTACTTAAATAAGTTTTATTGCAATAATATTCTTAAAACAATTTTATGCAAGTTTTATTATCTAAGTGACACTATATATAAATATCATAAATATTACCCATTTATACGCTTTTACAAAATCACGTTTCCGAACGTAGTCGGATATCTTAAGACATTTTTTTATATTTGAGTCGTTTATTAAAGTTAATTAAAGGTTTTATACTTCTGAAAACATTGTCGTAATTTTATTAGTTTTTTTAGGATTCAAAAAATAGTACTTTTTCTAAGTATTCATATAAAAATTCCGAGACAAATATATAATTTTTCCCCCAATCAACTTACTCAATTTTATTAAAAATTGCTAAGAAATTAATCAAAACTAAAAATAACTTTTCATTTTATGGTAGTTATATTGATTATAAATTTATAACACTAACATAGGCAATCATGTTCTTAAAATAGCTCATTAATACTTTTCCTCTAACGCTATTTTAAGGCATTTTCGTTTATTTTTATTATATATATTTATTTTTTCAATTCTCCTATGATACATACAATTTTTTTTTATTTTTTAGGACAATTTTGGGGGGGTTTGTTTTCGTTATTTTGGTAAATATTACAAGGAGTAATAGAGGAACTATACCTTTGAATATGAAAATTAAATTTTTATACTTCAGTTTAAGGCTGAACTGAAACACACATAGGCGTTAAAAATCACAATACTTGAAAACATTGAAAAATTAAAATTTTATCCATTTCTTGTTTCTCTATATCTCAAGATGGAAATCATGTTAAAAAACACTTTCTTTTGATGCTAGTCACAATACTTGAAAAGGAAAAAAAACGAGAAATGAAAGTCAAAGATACTTTCCACAGCTGACTGAGTGAATATTAACATCGCACTGTTCAGCTACACTAGGGCTTTTGGCGACCGATCACGTATTTTTGAACCATGGTCAAGTGACGTGGACGACACCTGAGCTGGCACCCCCTCTCCTAACTACCACACCAACGGGAGGGCGTTTGAGTCTCGACAGATTTAACATGAATCGCTGACCTACACGTCAGGTCTTTAGCGGTACTGGGCTCGAATTCGTGACAAGGCCAGCCACGATCCGATACCTTGACCACTCGGCTACCGCAACCACTTCCACAGCTGTTTCCTTTTTAGAAAGCAGTAATTTGTTTCGGAAGGTACCGAAATGCTTAAGTTCTAATATTATTTGTTTTAATTATTGTATACGAAAATATAGTGATATTCTCATAGCTATTTTGAAAAGATTCCAAAATAAAAATTCATATCACTAAAAAGAGCTTTCCTCACTATGTGATGTGTATAATTTTAATATTAAAACGATAAAATATACAAAATGTGTTTTAAATAAAATAATCGAAAAGATTTTGTAGTCATTCGATATGAGATTGTAAAAAGCTGTTGAAACTCACATCTCAAAAAATACATTCAATAGAAGAAAATCGAATAAGGCAAAAAAAACAAAAAAAAAACGATGTTATAGGTTAAAAGTTGTTGAATAACAAAACGTCATTTTATAAAATAATATTGGTACCAAGTAAAAAAGTATCATTTATTAAAATAATGTAGATAATATAGGAAACTCTGAAAACTTAAAATTAAAAACAGATTAAGTTATTCTTCTAGTACAATGGTGGTATGCTGAATATTGATAAATGTTCGTATTGAATTTTTCCCATAGCGTATATTTACAAAACAGTTTTAAGAAACTATTGAAAATAAAAATAAAAGCAAGAAAAAGTGGAAAAAATAAAAGCAAGTTTCAACATGAATCAACATAATCTGAAAATTGAAATAGAGTTGCATAAATTTTCTTTATAAATTTCCTGTTTATTTTTATCAGATTTAAATTCATGTACTGTTTAGCGAAATTTAAATTTGAACGCCTTTAAATATGCAATGGGTCTATTTTAACTTAATGATGCTCTCCACGAACATTTTTAAATAACTCAATATAAAGTGAACCTCACATAGACATTTTAAAAAGAATTTGTTGCAATACAAGTTTTACTCGTAGAAAAATAAGCTGATTCAAAAAGTAAATATTACAAAAAGAAAAGTGAATCTTACATTACAAATATACCTTTAACAATGTCAAGGACTTTTCGGAGCTTTAAATACACTCACAAACTGGGAGCATCAAAACCTTTCTATAAAATCCGTGTTTACGTCTACATCTGTTTGGACAGGATTTAAAAGCCCTCGGGTAGCTGAACAGTGCGACGTTAATATTCACTCACTCGCTCATTGGACAGGATATTGCAAAAAAAAAAAATCTGGCGACATAAAACTTGTGTTAAGATGAAAATAAAAAGTACGGAACACATGCATACAAAAGAAAAAAGCAAAACATAAAATCGCCAACTGGTTGCTTATTTTAGAAAAGTAGTAACCCTGGTGTATATCTACTACTACAGATTGCATCTGAGCTGAGTAAATAATCTATTTAATTATATGTGTTTATTGAATACAGATGAGAGCATCTGTTCATGGAGCTGAATTATTTAAAAAAAAAGTCTTAAAGATAACATCACCTCAACTCTTTGTAATTAATGAGATGTTAATTTCTAAAATATATGTGTAAGGATTAGTAGTACAGTGAAAATCGCTAAACTCGAAACTGAGGGAGACTTAAATACTTTTTTGTGTTAAAGGATATTGCAAAAATAATACCATATATCAACAAAATTACATTTATAACAGTTTATTTTATATTTATAGATATGAATAGATGATGTATTTAATAAAAATCAATGAAACGAAAACATTCGCAATAAGAAACTAATTCGCGTTAAAGAAATGTAATACAAAATTTTCAAGTTTTTCAAAAAATAAAACACATTTATTGCGTTTTTGAAAAATGATCTGATATTTTTATTTGCATTACCCTTTTTAGCATCAAATTGTTCGATGTCGTCCATTTTGTTATTCATTTCTTCAATGGAATGTGCATCTGAATAACTGAGTATACTTTTCATGATGTTTCTCATTTCGGATGACGTGAGAACAGGCTTGCATTATTCATTACATTTTTGCCGTCGGAACCGGCATCAATATTTTTTTAGCTTTGAACAAGCTCCAAAATATCTTTTTCTACCATAATTTGGGTTTTATATGTCGCAGGAATATGATTAAAGTAGGGATTTCATCAAATCCCTAAGGGAGATAATCAATTCACGCAAGATGTTAAAATGAGAACTCCGTAAGGAGATTTCCCTAAGGAAAGCAAGTAATTTGATCAAATACCTATCCTGTTTCAGGGAAATGATGAAATAATATTGTCAAGAGTTTAAAAGTGTTAATTTAACAAAGATGGAGTATTATTAATAGAAGAGTAATTAATATAACAAAAATCATTGAATTACAAATTATTTATTCGAAATTAGTTAACAAAATAATTAAATAATAAAGCTGGTATTTTTTTAAAAAAGGATATTTGTAGAATTTCAAACACTTTTTTTTAAAATTATACATTAATGTAGCACTTCAAAAATATCCTGCCTTATTTTTAACACCTTTTTCTTAGTTATTATTTCCCTTTTTAAAATAGCTTTTTTTTATAATCAAAAAGCTTTTTTTATGTATTAAGAGGGCGTGGGTCGAATCCTCTAATTTGTTTGTTAACATTTACCAATTTAAGTTTTATCCAGTTTCTAATTTTCATGCATTACAAGTGATTTATCAATCGAAATATAACAATGCAAAGAACATCAGGATATACATATTATAAACGTGAAAGTTTGTGAGGATGTTTGGTAGTCTTTCACGCAAAAACAACTGAATGTATTTTAATGAATCTTTACAATAGTATAGCTTATACATCAGAATAACACATAGGCTATAATTTATAAAGATATTGTGTGAAGTGACCCAAATATAACAATAATTGTCAAGTAAGTAGGAAAAAATTCTGCCATCAGCAAAAAAGTCCGCGACAGCAAATATCTTTTACGTGTGAAGCAAATCTTTGCATTTTGTTTCGTCTACGCCAGGCGTCAGGAACAGCTTGAACAGGTGGAGTGTGAGGCTGATTGCAATTTTAACATAAAATGAATACAACAAAAAGTAATATTAACGTATTACATTACTTAACAATCAACGCTTTTGGTTGCTTATATTGAAGAAAAATAATTTTTGTTTTGCTTCTAAAATCATCTAACCAAAATTAACTTTTAATTTTTTTGAAAACTCAATAACTTTATGCCAATAATAAATTTTGAAAAATTATTATTTTTTTAATTATTTTTTTTCTTATCTCCATTACCATGAACATCTTTCCCACATAGATAAGTTTCTATTAATGATATTCTTTCCCTTTAAGTAAACCCTGTTGAACATGTTGCTTTGACTGAGAGAAGAAAGAGAATATCTCTCCTATACTTAACATTTTAAGCCGTGGTAAGCATTAAGTCGATCGCGATCGATCGGTGGACCAATACATTTTGGAGTACCGCTTCACTAAGACCTAATAATCATTCCATCATACGAAGGTCTAGATATACCATATTTATTCGAATTTAAGCCACCATCGATTCTAAGCCAAGCCCCAAATTCTCAACAAGATTTTGCGAAAATTGAAAAAGATTCTATAATGGTTTATCGATATCCAATTTTACGAAATTAAAATAAATTTAAAAGGAAAACTAATAAGGAGAGTGAATAATAAGTTATTTTATTAGTATTATGAATACATGCATGAAGCTGCAATTGTTCTAAATACCCCATCCAAAAAAAATTTTCCCTTCGAATATAAGCCACACCCGATTATCAGTAACATTAAGAAGACTTGGTACCCTAAAAATCACAAACCTATCGTTTTTTTTATTTTCATTTAATCTTATTCTTTGCATTATTATCTTTCGATTGATATATCACTTGTGCATGTCGGAAAGTTAGAAATTGAATAAAACTTCATTTGAAAACAAATTAGGCAATTCAGCCACACCCCTTTTTAGAAAAAAAAAAGCTAAAAAATGCGTTATGATAAAAAAAAATCTATTTTATAAATAGAAATAATAACTATAAAAAAGACTGTGCAGTATTAAAAGCAGAATATTTCCGAGGCAATACAATAATGTAATTTTTCTTCCTTGTGAAATGTGTGCATGTAAAATTTTTAAATTAAGGCATTTTATATTAATAATTTTATAATTTCAGTTCTTATTCCTGATATATTTTTCATACAAATGTAATACTTTAATATTATAAGAAGAAAAACAGCTAAAATTTCTGTCGTGACAGAAAAAATTTTTTTTTTAAGTTTTTCTTGAGTTTTCTTGTGCAATTAGTACTCTTTAAAAGTTGATCATTTATAAAAATGTGTGGGTTGAAAACATATGAAAATGCAATTATTTTAAAGAAAAACGTATAAGTAATATCTTAAAGTGGTATTTTAAGTTTAATTAAGCTTATAATAATTATTTTTTCAGAATTATAAACTTTAAAGTGGTTTTTCTCAGTTTGTGTTTTTCGAAACCTTAGTGCATTCAAAATGCTACTCCTTCGACAATTATTTACCAATCACTTCAATTGTTTTCCTGCGTGTTAAAAATAAAGCATGTAATAAAATTAGGGATTCGTTTTGCTATAAACTGAATACTTTTTTTTAAAAAAAATCAAATGTAAGACATGTTGGCTTTTTCGTTGATTTTTAGCCTGTATATCAACATTTTATTTTTTTTCTCGAAAACGAATGAAGTCATTCTAAAATCGATCCCTAAAGTTATTAAGAACATCCATAAGAATATTATGAAAAAATTTCAAGTCAAAAAATTAATTTTTACAAAAGGAATAGGATTTTAAAATTTTCCCAATTTTCTTCAAAAAATTTAAATTTTTAAAATTGTGTGAATAATATATGAAAATTTTCATCTGGTAACATTTTCTTGAATAGAAACATTGTATAAAATGTTAAAATATAATTTTTAAATACGTAAATAAAGAAGTTTGCTCAAAGGGTGCCAAGTCCTCTTAACATTGGGTAAAAAAAGTGTGGCTTAGGTTCGAGTAAATACGATATTATTAAAAAAAAAAAAAAAACGGAGGAAAAAAATCATATCATAAGAGAAAATTTCTTTGAATAGAAAATGCTCCTCGCTATTTGGAGGTTACTTAACGAAGAAAATCTTAAAATGGTTCTTGGTTCCAGGAAAAAGTTCGCTAAATAGAGAAATTCGGAAAATAGAGTTCCTTAAAATGGAGATCCCACTGTATTGTATACTTTCTTTTTGCTCACTACGCCTAGTCCACTGGGTGGACTGCAACACCTTGAAAAAATTCGAAGTAGCCCGTACCCTGGAAAAGTCTGCCCACCCCTGATTTTAAGAGTCAAGCTATCAAATTAAATATCTCGAGCATTTTAGATTACTTTGACTTTCAAAAAGAGAGAAAAATTCTCCAGAATTGCAATACGATAAGGAAATGATAAACAACAGGAAGAATGGAAATATTACATTTTATCAGTAAATGATAAACCTTTTTGAGGGACAATAATCAGTATATCTACAAGTAATAACAAAAATATTATTTAAAATAATTATATCTTCAATTCATCGAAAAAAAAGGCTATACTGTCGTAACATAATAGATGTTTGGAGTTTTGAATAAGATAAATGTTATTTTAGTAAAAAAAGAAAAGTCTGTGTCATACACACATACATATATCATTCTATTTCTACGGAAAATTTTTCTTCGTGTGCGAAACATGGTGTTAATTGTAACCTCATTTGAAATATGTTAAATGCATTCGCTTGTATCTTTTATAATTTAGTACAAACTGTTCTTTTGAAAATTTGAATAGGCAGAAAAATCTAAAGAAAAAAATCAACTTTTTTTTACACTCCCTTAGGAATTCATCATGTTTAAATAAAAACTTTTATTCACGGCTTACAACATTCTTTTTTTTTCTTCCTTTCATTTAACTTTTATTTAAGATTAGAGTAATAAATGCAACAAGAAAAAAATTTCAAAATAGAAAACAAACAGTTGTAACTTTCTAATTTGGCGATGCATCCAAAATTGGTTGTCAAATCTTTTAGAACTTCGTTTAATTTTTTTATGTTCTTTCATTTAAAATTAATCTCTCGAACAATGCATAGTTCAAGAATCGTTTGGAATCCTTTAAAATTAACGCGAAGTTTAATCCACGGAGAAATACTTCTCGATATTATTTGATTTTTTCATCCCCAAATGGTTGTCATTTTGAGTCGAAATAAAACACAGAACGAAAAAAGAACAAACGAATAAAATCCTAAGCGAATAACCGTGCAGAAATTAATCAAGTGTAAATAATAAAAAGTAAATTAAGCAAGAGATTCGAAGGAATAGATTAAAAAAATATGCTTTGCGTTTCATTCGTTGTTTTTATTTCTTCTTTCTGTTATAAAATCCTACATTCGAGAACAATGGAATGCTTAGAGCCTTAAAAAAGTATTTTTTTTAGAATGTGAACAAATAGCAGATGACAAATGGGAAATAATCTATATATATATATATATATATATATATATATATATATATATATATATATAACTGTATAATTAACTTTGAAAAGTTTGATTCTAAAAGGGGTGGATGACATATTTTGAAACATTATGTTTCTGGCACATTTGCGAGAAGATATACCTGAAATAAATATGTCGGTTCATTTTTATACAAATAAAAAATATTGATTGATTTAGCATTTGTTGTGCTGGTGATTAAAAACTTTCGATAGAATGTAAATTTTAAGAAAGGTATATTAACTTATTTACCTTTTGCATGAAGATAGAAATTAAAATGGTCACTTTTTCTAATATTAAACGTAATATAATCTTAGTGCATTTCCATTTCAAGTCAGTAATGGACACAATCTGTAGCAACACCTCGTTCGCTAGGTTTCCACATCACACTAAGCGCGCGCGAGAATCTAGTAATATCAGTAGATTCATACGCGTCCTTGCCTTAAATTAACCTTTGAAGTTTCTTTATGACATAGTTTGATTAGAAAATCTTACTTTGTTCCTTATGAAAGAACCGTAATGTGTGCAAATAGGCACATTAATATTTAAACCGATAATTTAAAGGGAGGAAGAAGAGGAGAGATTATCAATGTTACGGCTGAATTTCTATGAATAATAGTAAAAACTTTGAAATTGTCCATACTTTCACTTAGTGACTGTCTAAAGAAAAGTGTCCTGAGTAAATATTCTAAAGATAGTGGGAGTCTTCAGGATAACTACGTAAGATAAAAGCTCATTTAAACATAATTAGTTCTCATATTTTTATTGCGGTTCCATCACGCTTATCCTTCAACGCAAACATATTTGATATATTGATTGAGAAGAAATAAATATATTTTAAAGCAAAACTTCCATGATGTGTAGGAGTATAATCACGACTATGAATAGAAGTAGTCAGCTGGCATTTGATATTATCATACGGCCCTGCACCTAATGTGATGGTATCGCCAGATATTGAGTACACTACACGAACAACTCTTTTTCACGCCCCATCGAAACAGCCGGCCTTACATTTCTCAAATAATAAGGGCAGGAGTTATGCCCTACTTTCTTAGCCTCAGATACGTCATTTCCAATAGGATTAAATTAAGATCTGTGTGTTGTGATCCTCGTGTCTTGACCTATCTAGACACAGAAGGTTTTGCCCTGATCAGCCCGCGCGCGCGTTCTCCAAAACTTTCCCTCTTTGAAAATATCTGCCATGGGTTGATGTGAGGTAAAACTTCCACTGCTCTCAAGTCACTCCGATTTTTCAACTGTGGTATAGACTTGAAACAGAGAATGACCCGTAGCTGTCATCTCAACTTCAACCAGGTTAGAGCCGCTTTAGGTACCTGATGCGGCAGCTTTGCATAGTTATTTCACGGATTTTGTATACTCCCAAATTATCTACAAATTTAGTTATTTTTTTTCTACCTACTATGCTGTATATGTAAAATAAGTAAAATTTTGTTTTTCTTTTCTTCCTGGTGTTACAATTTTAAGGGCCAGCAGTGCATGTTAAACACTTAACACATTCGTTATCTTTGAGATAATCTCATTCAAATATCTTTATCCTTGTCGAATTTTGTAGAATAAAGTGATGCTGTAGGAAAACAATGGGTTTCTATTGAAGTAAACATACATAGTTTTTATCTGGATTCATTAGTAAATCCAGATTTGATCCAGAAGGGTCCTCACCAATATTTGCTTTAATATCTTCTAAACAGATTCTTCTGCGCAGGAATGACTGGAAAGCAAGCTGCATATCTTCTTACTGGAAGATCTTTCTCATGCAAAATAGTACATTTCAAAGCTATCACAAAATGGAACGCAAGAGCCAACTGAAGTTGTTGTATTCCTGTTACGCCTAACTGAATGAACAAATGTCAATCTTCATTTCATATTGTGGTTCTTGTACCACATTGTTCAAATCTTCTCACTACAGACCCATTGTTCTTAAACTGTCTTCATAAGGTGTTTACAACGCAGGATGTGGGGCATTCAAATTTCCAAAAGACTCACTGAAGACTTCCCTACAGCAAATCTCCAGATAATTTACCACATTTTTTCCTTATCCAAACGTTGGGGATTTCCTGTTTGCTTTCGAACTTCACAAAGTGTGGAACAAAAAATAACCCTAATATCATCGAAAGATACAAAGTGTTGTAATTTAGTTCGTGTATTTGTTAAGCATCTAACGTACTTGTAACGTTCGTGTACTTGTTAGCTTTACATCTAAATGCATAGACAATATGCATGCACTTAACGTAATCAACATTAAAATTTTTTCTTCGTTTGGAGTATTTACTTAATCTTTTTTCAAACTCTACAACAAAATATTGCTAAATATGCGCATTTCCTTAATTTTGAACAATGCACATATGTTATGAAACTATTTGCAAGGTCATATTTTTTTAGTAGTGTATCACATTCAATATCACAATTAACAATTGGTGGCTAATGATGCACTTTTTGTGTATTTACTTTGTAAGAATTGCTATAATTTTTTAATATCATCCAGTAAAAATGTTTTATCTGGGATTCTAGATATTGAATTGTGCCGTGACTGAAAGCCTCTAACTATACCTCTTTTAAACTCAATAGGCGAAAGATATGACGACATTCTGATCCAAATGGAGTTTGAACAGCATGAAAGTGAATCATAGATATTCATGCCACATATGCATCTATTAGCTTTATGTTAATTATTATGTTCGAAAATATCTAGATAATGATATTCACGAAGAATAACTACAAATAATGATATATAAAGTTATTAGATATGTAAATCAGTTAACAATATATACCTTATAAGTTGTTAAAGTCATTCACAAGACAATCAGAGACAACATTCGTTACAGTCAATGGTGATCGGTATAGAGCCATGATTACTAACTTTTTCATTCCTGAATTGAACAATCATGATGTCCAGGAGCTGTGGTTCCAACAAGACGGCGCAACATGTCACACAGTTCGTGCCACAATCGATTTATTGAAAGACACGTTTGGTGACCGCCTAATTTCACGTTTTGGACCTGTGAATTGGCCTCCAAGATCTTGTGATTTAACACCGCTAGACTATTTTCTGTGGGGCTATGTAAAGTCATTGGTCTATGCGGATAAGCCACAGACGCTTGACCATTTGGAAGACAACATTCGCCGTGTTATTGCCGATGTACGGCCACAAATGTTGGAAAAAGTCATCGAAAATTGGACGTCCAGATTGGACTACTTCCGAGCCAGCCGTGGCAGTCATATGCCAGAAATCATATTTAAAATGTAATGCCACAAGATTATCTTTCGAATAAAAAAAAATTCATGTCAATCGAATAATACATCGTTGTTTTATTACAATTTAAAGTTCTCTATACCTCTAAAAAAACACCCTTTATTATAATAATATTTTGCCTGTATATAGCTCAGACCTCTCTACATAGGCTCAACTAGAATTTTTAAAATATATAACTTAGAAGTGGGTTTATCCATGTTTTACGCCAACAGAGGGGGGAAAATTTACGAAAAAAACGCTCATAATTATTTCAATTGGTTGTAACTCTGAAAATAAGGTGATTAAAAAAATAGTTCAGACTCTGGAGAAGTCTTTACTTTATATAAGCAAAATATTTTTATTTTAGAAGATTTTTTTATAAAAAGAGAACATTTTGAAAAAAGGTTATTCTAAGTAAATTTTTTGCCAAAATATTGTATTTAAATATTTTTTTTTTGTCAAAATGTGTGTCCTTAAAACAATTTTATTCATGTATTCTAATCTAAGTGACACTAAATATCATGAAAATGATTTTTTAAAATCATGGTTCTGAACGTAGCCGGATACTTAATATGTGAATTTGTATGATGTGATCGATAGTTTCATTATATTGTTGTTGTTGTTGTTTTAATATTTTCTAAGATATATTTATAGTAGGATTTTTAAAACATTTTCCCCTTTAATCTAGAGCATGAATTTGTGTCTGCGGTAGCCTAGTGTCAAGGTTAGAAATTCGTGGCTTTTGTGTCATGAGTTCGAGCTTGGTACCGCTGAAGACTAGCCCTGCAGAGGGGGCGATGCACGCTAAATACACTCTGAGGCAAAACGTCTATCCCATAGGTATGGTGCTACAATCACGAGAAGGGCTGCAAGAATGGGTAGTCGTCCTCATCATTTGACCATGGTTCAAAATTACAAGGTCCAACGCCAAAAGCGCTTGTGTAGATGAACAGTTCGACGTGAATATTCCCTAACTCGCTCACTAGAGCATGAATTATATCACCCTGAGATTCCTTTCATAAAAAAAGAAACAAAGAAAAGAAAACAAAGAAAAGAAAACAAAGAAAAGAAGGGCTAAAAGTTCATAGTTATTATTGGAAATTATAATCGAAAGCTGTGGTTTCCAGTCTTAATGTGGCCATGGACCCCTTTTGTTTCAAAAAATTTGGTCATGAGCCCCAAAGTGGCCAACTCTATTTCAATGCAAACCCCAAATAACTCTATTTCGATGCATAACAAGAAAATTATAAATTTAATTAATGAGTCGAAATTTATAACCAGAAAATCTAGTTAAGTCCAGCTAACCCGGGCCCTTTCACCCCCAGTGCCCAATGGATAAACCGTCACGGTAGTAAGTGTTGACCTTCTCCACTTACCTGTAAATGTTTTTTTGCACTAAATGACGGTCCCTAGAAGATTAAAGTCTTAAGCCCTAGAGACAGAGAAAAGTAGCTATTTACTTTTAACTTTAATTACCTCAGATTTCGCGTCTGGAAGCAAAATTAATGTTCTCTGCCTCTCTATTTTCGGGTAAAATTTAGAATCACAGAATACTTAAATCTGTTGCCAGTCCCTCTCTTCCCCTTCGAAATGTACATTTAAAAATAATTATAAATATTTGCAGAAGACAATTTCTCCAAGAAGTAGTCACGTTTCAAGAAATGTGGACGGCAACGTTTTAAGGTCGTTCGAAAAAGACTTTTTTTTGTTGTTGTTCGTGATAGGAAATAGGCGTGTAATGCTTATTTAATGAAAAGATAAAGATTTGTGTTGAAATAACTGGTCTGAAAATGTTTAAATTTATCTTCCCTCTTTTTCCTCCCATTTCCTTTGCGTCTCCTAGTGATGTATACTCTTAACATTTGCTCATTATTTGTTATATGATTAAGAAATAAAACAAGAACATTTAAAATGAGGATTCTTTATTAATTACTATAATACGCGAAAACTTATTACTCTGTAATTTGGCGTTGCCACTTGATCCATTCAAGTGATTTCTGAAAGTTACTATTTCGAAATGTGTGTGTGAAATGTAAGTAAACATATAAAATATTCTAGGAGTTTAAAAATGCTATGAAGTATTTTGAACTGAATTCTTTTTAATAAGTTCAGCAAATTTTTGTCAAATTTGAGACACATCTTTTGAATTTCTACGACCTGTGCATTTATTGAAAAATAATACGTTTAGAAATTTTCCGTAGTTATTCTAATGAGTAATTTTTTATATACTTGTAAAAAAATCAAAGAAAAGTTAGTACAAACTATGTTAATTGTAAGATTTTGATAACAGAAGTCAGTAGAATGTATAAAAATTATACTAAATGCGTCTTTAGGCTAGGTTCCTGGTATTTGTTTCAGATTTAGCATTTGCTTTTCTTCATTCAATAACATTTGATTCTTTTTTCAAGTTTTGAGAGCTCGCTGGAGTGAATATCAACGTCACACTGTTCAGCTACACGAGGGCTTTTGGCGACGGACGTCGTAATTTTGAGCCATGGTCAAGAGACGAGAACGAAACCTGAACTGTGGCACCCCCTCTCCTTACTTCCACACCACACAAACGGGAGGATGTTAGAGCCTCGACAGATTTAACATGCACCTGCCCCTTCTGCATTGTAGATCTTCACTGGTACAAGACCGGGGTGTAACGTACACCCCCCCATTGTAGGGGTGTCAGAGATTTTAGGGGGCCCAAAGCTTGACTGACGCAAAGTACGTATTTGGACTTGGGGCCCTAAACCTCCGTTACACCTCTGGTATAAGTCTCTAACTGATGATATTCCAGCCACGAATCCGTTACACTGACCGCTAAACTACCACGGCCACCTCCAAATTTTAAAAGAAGCGGCAAAATTTCGTGTGTTTTTTAGCATGACTTTTGATTTGAAAACAGAAGGAACTGTATTATATTCAAAAAATATGTCAATATATTCTCTTTAATTAAATATTTTACTGTTAAACTTCTTACTGTTTTTTAAACGCTCATTGAATTGCGTGGCTGATAAAAATAATTATCACAGACCTAAATTTATGTTAGTCTTTTTCAGTAAAAAAATATGAATTTTATATAAAATTGAGGATAATATACGTATTAAAACTAAGACATACTTTCAATTCCAATTAGTAAATTAAGAATAGTTTATTATTTATTATTATTATGTATTTCAACATGGGAAACATTTCATAAAATTGATGAATCATGTCTAAAACTTATTTCGAAAAATCAAAGGGATATATGTTTCAGAAAGTTTACGCGTGTCATGTTACTAAAAACAGAATAATATAATGCTTAGAATTTTAATTAAAGTGTTGATTTTAGCGTTAAACTCTAGCTCTAATACATAGTATTATTAAAAACAGAACTAAAAAATTCTCTTATTTGGTAGACTAGCGTTTCTCGAACTATGGGGCGTGATAACTCTACAAGGGGGGCGCGAGCATTTTGAAAAGTCGAAAACAACAGATTATTTAAGAAAATTATTAATTTATAGAAAGTAAACAAACAAAATAAATACCGACATATTAAAACCATAAAATACACATTTACACTGATATAATACACTTGTAAATGTATCAGTACTGTGCACCATGTATTTATAATGAATGTAACAATACTAAGTTAAGAACAAGTTTTAAATTTACCTGTGACCCCATGGGCTTGTTATACAAAAAAAATTAAATACAAAAATTAACACTTATCTTGATAATTTGTACGTTTTATATAATAAATATCTTAACTGCCGCTTAAAACGCAAATTCTTCCCCAATGCAACCGTTTTCCACGTAGGCGCGCATATGTGATATATTGGGGAGGGGAAGAAAAGGAATAAATAAGAAAATCCTATGAAATAAGTGAATTCTATGAAATAAGTAAATTCTTTGTGCAAACACGACAAGGTCCTTTCATTGCATTCCAAAGCCATCGGAATAATTTTATGAATAGCAGTGCACCGAAAAGATCGCACTTCGGAAAGACGTATATATACGCCGGGCGCAATTATCGCTTTGGTTGAGCAAGATGTTAATATACGTCGGTGGAGATTGAAGTCGTGTGGAGGTGGTGTTGTAGCTTTAGCGTAAATGTATGCTATTGTTGAATTCAATACATTGTTAATGTACGGAAGGGGGGCGCGATGAAAATTTTGATTGAATATTGGGTCGCAAATATTGAGAGTTTGAGAGTACTGTGATAGACTAATGTTTATACCATAACAAGCTTTCCTATAACTGCTAAGGCAGCATTGAAGCTAAGGTTACAGGTTCTATAATCAGTAACCTTTGATTCCCAAATCCACACAAAGCTATTTAATTGGTAAAGTAACATGAGTTATTGATTGTTGTGTGGTATAATAAGCTTCAACATTGCCAAGACTCGTGGTCGGCGTGCCATAATTTCAAATTCTAATGCCACTGAAGATCCGCCATGTAGAGGCCCTGATGCACGTTAAATCTGTCGTGGCTCAAAGTCCTCACGTTGGTGGTTGTAATTTGGAAAGAGAGTAGGGAGGACTATCTGAGATCGATTAATCGAAGTATCGATTTCTCAAGCCAAAAAATCGATTTTTTAAATCGATATGTAGCACTGAATCAATTCAGTGAATCGATATTTCATCCTAGAAAATCGACATTCGGTTTTTTTTTTCTTTTTTGGTAAAAATCATGAAATTATTTACAATTAGTTGAATGTACTATCTTTAAAACCGTTATACACTGCTGGACAATTGCCAAGGACGGATAACACTATCATCCATAGCAACCACAAAATGAAAGGAAGCAAAATGTGGAAAATTAAAATAAGTGTGGGATATTAGTAAGAAGTATGAGTATGCAAATTTTTTTTTTTCCACGTCTGTTCATCACGTGATAGCGTTCATAAGAGCTTTAAAGGTTTTGACGCGTGTGGATAGTTGTTGTTTTTCAAGTCAAAGTTTTACAGGAAAGATTTAATAGACGAACTTAAAATTTTTGGCATGTCTTCCCGACATCACATAGATGATTTTATGAAAATTATTAATTATTGGAAAGATCGAAGAAGGGCGAAAAATAACAATGTTGCCAGGGAGTTAAAACCATCGCTCACAGCGTTGTTTCACGGCTGTGAAGTCATTTAAAACTACTGGAATGTGTAGTAGACGGCACGGGGAGGTCGTTTTAATGAATACGACACAATGCAGAAGACAGATATATCGTCCTTTCAGCAAAAAGGAACAGGCCCCCATGGGCTTCAGAAGGTGGCAAATCAGTTTTTGCTGCCTCAGGAAATTAACAGATCTCCTTGAAAACTGTTGCCAGACGTTTGAGGGGAGGAGGACTATACGCACGCAGACCTGTAATTGTGTCCCATTGACCAGACAGCACCGTACTGCCCATTTGCAATGGTGTCGTGAGCATCACAATTGGACTGAACAGGACTGGGCATGCGTACTATTCTCAGATGAAATAGGTTCAGTCTGTCATCGGATTGTAGACGCCAACTGATCTGGCGCGAGATTGCATTATCGTCCAGTAAATATCCAGGAAAAGGACCGATATCCGACATGCAGTATCATGGTGTGGGCCGGCATCATGATCAATGGCCGCACGTGCCTACATGTGGTTGCGAATGGGACTATGACGGGCCAACGATACATTGATGAAGTTCTACTTCCTCATGTTCGTCTTTTCCGTGTTTCTGTCGGTGATAAATTTGTTTTTATGGACGACAACGCAACATGTCATCGAACACTCGCTGTTCAGGATTGTCTAGACAGCGAGGGTATTCAACGCCTCGTATGGCCAGCGCGTTCTCCAGATCTAAACCCCATTGAAAATGTGTGGGATGCTTTGGGGGGCAAGTTGCTGGTCGAAACTATCCTCCGACAAACAAGAACATTTCATCCGTGCACTCACAGAGGAATGGGATAAATTGCCTCAACAGCTGCTGGATAATGTTGTGCAAAGTATGGTACGACGTGTGGAATGTTGCATCACACTCCACGGTGGACATATCCCGTACTGATACCTTTCTTTAAGGTGCCTGCTGACTTTTAGATGCATTGTTCCATTTCTCCGTATGCAGTTTCAAATGAACAGTTTTTTTTTTCTTTCAGATGTTTCACAGCTTTTGTATTTCCAGAACAATAAATATTTTTTATTCTAATGTCTGAACAGTGTGGCAACTATATTTTATCCTACTAGGCCTCATGTCTCGCTTAATGTTATGCTACATAGCAATTTGTGATCCGTCCTTAGCAATTGTCCAGCAGTGTATAACGGTGTTGGCGGTTAAAGGGCATGAACAAAAAAAACTCTATTTATCATCACGTTCACTCAATAGCCATGATGTATATGAGTATCGTGGGATCATCTGTCCTTGCGAGTGCCTTTTCTTCGATTGCCGGCAACATCACAAGTGATGAGCAGAACCACTTGGATCCCAGTAGACTTGACAGACTGTTGTTTTTAAAAAGCTTAGGTGTTAAGCATTGGGAACTATAAGCTATATTATCTATTTTTTAAATTTCTTAATGTAACAAATACATTTAGAAAATAAATGTCTTCTTTTATACCTGATACTTTGATTTGGTAGTAAAAACAATTGTAATAATTGTCACGAAATCCCTGAACTAAGAAATTCCCTAATTTTACTGATAAGAGATCGTTTATTATGGTATCTTTCTTGTTTTTCATAAAATGGATTTATATTTACATTCTAAATACGGACTTGAAAAAAATCGATTCTTTAGAAATCGATCTTTTAGACCTCGATTTTTTAGTGAATCGATTCATCAGGTTGCGATTCGAATCGATCTTTTTCCGAAAGAATCGCCATCCCTAAAAGAGGGGTGCTTGGTCATGGTTCAAAATTACGAGGCTCGTCATCAATACCATTTGTGTTACTTAATAGGGCTACTTTAATACGTACTTACTCATTCATACAAATTAAATCAAACCTATATAGCTTGACTTCATAGACCAGGGATGGCGAACCAGTGGCACGCGTGCCATCAATGGCACGCGACACATTATTTTGCGCTCGCCACCTATGAAAATAGTTTTTATTTTAATCCAAAATAACGAAGTTCATTATGAAGTAATCCTCATGAGCGATCTCATTCGCGCTTTTGACGCTAAAAACTACATGTTTTCATAAACTATATTATTTCAAGAAACTACAAGTACTTCTTAAACTTGAAAAAAATACAAAAGATTTAATGTACAAAGAACCTGATGAAGAAAAAGTTATAGAAGAATTTATTTCCGTAATTGACTCTTCAACCATGGAATTTTTCACAGTGAGATGTACTCAGTTCAAATAATTATCGGAAGCGCTCAAGTTTATATTATGTCCCCTGATGTGATTTTTTTGATAAGCTAAACTTGTCCCATTTAACTGGTTGGAAATTGAAGAATTTGAAATGCAACGGATTGATCTCCTGTGTGTCTAGTTCAATATGGATTCAAAAATTTATTGAAACGAGGAAAAAGTTGGAATTGATATGTAGTAAAAATGCCAGCAATGAAAGTTTGGAAACATGGAATTCGATTCTAGACACATTTAACTATTTGAAGCAGCTGACGTATGCTATTATAACCACATTTTTATTTACCTATGCCTATAAATCATTATTTTCAGATATGAATAAAACATTAATGCCTTGCTTAGAAACAGTTCTACGCATGACTCCAATTCAGCATGCATTCTACTAAAAGTAACATCTTACATTCCTATTATAAGTTATTTTTCATCTAATCAGTGACATCAAAAGTCACACTAATGTTACCTTATTATTTCAATTACACGTATAACTGAAACATTTACTACTATACAGTACAAAATGTATTTTTTCGTAGTGAATAAAGAGTTTTTAGTGTTTAGTTTCATTATTTTCCCAATAATCACAAGTCAAAATTATTTGACAGCACGTCTATGAATCATTAAACATTTCTTTAGGAAAAAATGGCACTTTGCTCCAGAAAGGATCGGCACCCCTGTCATAGACTATCTGGTAACGCGTCATGCTTAGAAGTTACATGAGTTATAATTTCCTGACAAAGTTCTGGAAGCAGTGTCTCTACTGCTTGTTTTTAAACTCTTATAACGTTAGTACATGAGTACAACGATTCACTACAGATTCAACGCGTATCAGCTTTTCCACACGGTAGGTGTTGAGCGACTACACGACTCGAACTTATAACATGCTGACTAGGAGAACGTGACCATGACCCCTTGGCCATCATGGCCATGACGAAATCTTTTGGTAAAATTCATTTTGTTAGGGTATGGTTATACCTCATATGAAGTAAAAATTAAAATAGCGTGTGAAATGTGGATTTTTTTTTGAGTATTGTTAATTGTGACACATAATTTTTTTCAGATCTAGAATCTGTTAAAACAAGAATTATATATAAAAAAAATTAAGTCAATTCCTACTTGGTCAACAAAGAAAATTTTTATTTTTATTACTTTTTCTTAAATAATTGCAACTAATATAAATGTGTATATACACATGATAATATTAAGTGGCAAAATAGAAAGTGATTTTCCTTGACATTTTCTATTTTCCTTTCTATATAGGGTGTTGGATTATTATTTTTGTTTTTGTTACTATTTATTCACTAATTTAATAATTACAATTAAAACATAGTATGGTAAAAAGAAACCACATTCTCTCAGAAATCAGGCCATCCCAGGTGGGATTCAAATTCACCACCTTTGGATTAGAAGTCCAACGTGCTATCCATTGCGCTACATGGACTCGACGAGCGATTTTCCTTTTTATATATGATGTTGGACTATTTTTTGTTTGTTACTATTTATTCATTAATTAAAAAATTAATGAATTAATATTTGAAAAAACTGTATTATACCATCAAGTGTCCTCCACTACAACTTTAAAAAATGTATTTGAACTTGAATGGATGATTAAAAAGTATTTTATTAACGATTGAAATTTTGAACAAGATATATTTATTTATATATATATGTATATATATATATATGGCGCACACAAGGGGGGTCAATTTTTTTTCCAATTGATTATAATTCTAAGTATATAGTATGTAAAATTTTATGAATTACTTGTTATTAATGATTAATTTTATTAATTAACGCTAATTATTTATCAAAAATTAGTTGTTTACTATGTTTTGTTCCCGAAAAGCGACAAAATCAAAAGGATCATGATACAAGAATGGTGAATTTTCGACCTCGGACTCCCCCCCCCCCTTGAAAAATTCCTGTGTGTGCTACTGATACATATATATATATATAAGGAGAGTGTAAACCAATAGAGTAGGAATTGAAAAATGCGTAACATTACAAATATTCTCTGGTAAGAAATCATAGATCACTACTTTCTGTGATTTGTTTTTCCTAAGAGAGTTGAGCCTTTACACAAATTTCCATATTGCCCCGTAGAAAGGTTATTGAATATACACCTAACCTTGCAATACACTTCAATACACGAAAGAGGCAAATCCGAGAGGGAATCTTATTTTACATAATCCACCCTACATCCGATTATTCGAATACCACTCGCTTAAATCGAGGGACCCAATCCAGCCATGGCTCATCACACATAGGATGAAAGAATTGCTGAGGGCGAGAAAAACCAATCTCAAAATCGTTCGTCACCCCTAGATGCTACAACACCTGCCCATATCTTCCCCAAAAACATTTTCCCTTTTTGTTATCTAGGTAATGGAAGTTTTACGACAGCCCTGGCGAGCTCTAAGGGGCGGCACCACCCCTCGGTCTAAGGCAATACCCGTGCATATCTGAAAGAAAGAGGGGGCCTTTGCCCCATGTTTTATTTACCCTCATAGGGTCCCTAATTGAGTTACACTGCCCGGATACATGGGGGGCTCCTGGTTGTAATGGCCACCTTTAGGATCGGGCGGTTATGGTCGCGGCGAACCGTTGGCACGCCATTTGGATCGCAGGGGTGTATTTGATGACCCCGTGTAATATCCAGAGGAGAGGGCTTCCGGAGATTGAGAGTCGTGTGGGGTGAGGAATAAGTAATGACTCCAAACGCAAGGTTGATCGAAATGCGAAATTTCCAGACGAATAACCTTGCGGCATTATCTCTACCAAGCGAATGAATAAGTAAGAGAAGGGTATTTATGTACTTTTTCTTACAGTGTTAAGAATCTTAACAAGTTTTAGGTATTATGTTCGTGTTCAAAAGTGTTTGAAATGGGAGGGCCTTTGCAATTTTTTTGAAGTTTTTCACTTAAGTTGGAGAGTGATATTATGTTTAAATTCAGTTTTTTAACACTTTTTAGCCACTTTGAATTGATTTCGTCACAAAACCATTTGTAATATGGCCTAAATTGAATGCTTGCGTAAAAGTAAGATAAAAAAATAAGCTTCAATATATAGTTAAATTTCATAAACTTTAGCTAAATTATATTCTTCTCTGCTTCTTCTTAAGACTTAAATATATCATGCTAAATCCATGCTTAGAAAAACCTGATTTTGTTTCGATCATTTATTTTAAGAATACTAGGGGGGGGGGGGGTTACCCTGTTCGCTTAACGGTGGGTTAACCCTCATTGTACAAATTATACAACTGTTCATACTCATTGTTCAAATTTTAAAACTGTAATTTACAAGTATTACGTAGCTCTAATACACACAAACGAGTTCTTTCAATTTTTAGATACGTATGTATCCTGTAATCAGTGGCGTAACGTACACCTTCGCAACTCCCCGATTGCGGGAGGTGGGGGCAGGATTCTAACGGGCCCAAAGCCGGATCTTATAGTTTTGCAAACCTTCGTAAGATCCGGTTTTCGGGCCTAAACTTTGCAGGAGGCCTAATATTCTCCCTCCGTTACGCCACTGGATGTAATGTTGTGTTAATTGATTGATTGATTGATTATTAACGTCGCATTGTTTAGCTACACGAGGGCTTTTGGCGACGGACCACGTAATTTTGAACTATGGTCTAGTGACGTGGATGACACCTGAGCTGGCACCCTCTCTCCTAACTACCACACCACACCAACGGGAGGACGTTTCAGCTCTCGACAGATTTAACGTGCATCGCTGCCCTACACGGCGGGTCTTTAGTGGTACTGGGCTTGAACCCGTGACAAAGCAAGCCACTGTCCGATATCTATACCACTCGGCTACCGCGGCCACAGGTACTGGGCTCGAACTCGTGACAAAGCAAGCCACTGTCCGATACCTATACCACTCGGCTAAATGTTGTGTTAAGCTTTGAGCTTGGAATAGTTGATTGGACTGAAAATTGCGCTTTATTGTCAATTGGTAACCATACTATTGAACAGGACTTTTACTGCCTTTTTATTATTATTCTCGTTAGTGAGGAAAATAAATAAATTTATTACGTCATCACGAGAATTTTTTTTTATACACAGAAGGAAAATAAGAGAAAAAGTTGGAAAAAATGCTTATGGATACACAGTAGCGCACACAGGAATTTTTCAAGGAGGGGGAGGGGTCCGGGATCGAACATTCACCATTCTTGTATCACGCTCCTTTTGATTTTGTCAATTTTCGGGAACAAAACACAGTAAAAAACTAATTATTGAATAAATAATTAGCATTAATTAATAAAGTTAATCATTAATAACAAGTAATTCATAAAATTTTACGTACTATATACTTAGAATTATAATCAATTGGAAAAAAATAAAGAGCTTTGGGGGGTCCGAATCCCCAGGACCCCCTTGTGTGCGCCACTGTGGATGCAGATTGTTGAGTCTATGAGACCATGCAACTGCAATTAAAGGTGAAATAGTGAAATTTTAGAATTAGTGGAAATTTCCTCTCATAACATATTTCAAATAC
The DNA here is from genome assembly GCA_019973935.1 of Trichonephila clavipes. NCBI lineage: Eukaryota > Metazoa > Arthropoda > Arachnida > Araneae > Nephilidae > Trichonephila > Trichonephila clavipes. The sequence continues at coordinate 2,927,649 of BMAU01021379.1, forward strand.
AAGAAGCGTAAATTTCAAAGAAGTTTTTCATTACATGTCAAAATTATTCTTCATGTTTATAATAAACATAAATTTATAACAGGATATCGTTTTCAATAAATGATGTTTGAAAAAGCTACAAAAGAGAAGTCTTTTTTTTATCTAAATATAACTACTTAAATAAAAATAAACCCTGGAATCGTCGTGGTAGCCTGGAGGTCAAGGTGCTCGTGCCTTGCGAGTCATGAATTCCAGCCTGTGCTACCTCTCGTTGGTGTGGTAGTTAGAAGAGGGGAGTGCCAGCTCAGGAGTCATCCTCGTCACTTGACCGTGGCTCAAAATTATGAGATCCGTCGCCAAAAGCTCTAGAGTAGCTGAACTATACATACATATATATATATATATATATATATATATATATATATATATATATATATATATATACATATATATATATATACATATATATATACATATATATATATACATATATATATATATATATATATATATATATATATATATATATATATATATATATATATATATAAGTGACGTTAATATTCATTTCCTCTCCACTGAAGACCTGACGTGTAGAGGGAATGTAGAAGCTAAAAGTCTTCCCTTGGACGTTTGAGTAGTGGTGCTAGCTCAGGTGTCGTCTTCCTCATTTGACCAAGCCCCAAAATTACGAGATCTCGCGGATATATTCAAAAAATTCTTATTTCGAAAAATCTTACACATTTATAAAGCCTGTAACATAAAACTCTGAAAAACTGCAAAATCAATACCTGAATTCCCAAATTACTAAAATAACTGTACGTGAAAGACAATTTCTGAATCTCATACAGAACATTTGTGCATTGCTCGTTCATTTTTTTTTTTCATTGGATCAAGTGCAACGACTGGTTTCTCGAAAGTTGCTACAACGTCCTAAATAACATCTTCGAAATGGCGGCAAACAATGATACGGATTCCTCAATTGGTCTCGAATTTCACGATCTTTCAACACGATGCTCCTGAACTCATGACGCACGGGTCAAAATGACTTGACTTATTTTTCCAATCGAAATTCATCCGTGTTATTAGGTGGGATAAGGGACCGAGCACAAATTTAACTTACACCTTTCCATTGAATGACCTTAAAAACGAAGGTATAAAACTTAGCGTTTGTTAACATTTTTGTTCCACCGTCAAAAAGATAAAAGACACGTACTTTCTCCACCCCCCCATAATTTGCGCACACGGTATAAATGTACACATGAAATAAAATAAAACTACTTATAAAAATAATAATTTTGAAAATGAATCAATACGTATAATGAAAATGTAATGCAATAATTCAAAAAATGAAAAAATACAATGTTAATGTATGCAAATTTTTCTTAGCATATTAAAAATGATACTGAAATATAATAGTCAATATCCCAATCACACATGCAGTAATACTGTATAATTATGTTTAACAATCTAGAAATTTCAAGTAAACCCTTATTATTTTTAAAGGTATGTTTTGGGTGGGAAAAATATATATCTATCAATCATGAATGAGAGTCATATAAGCATTATACTATAAAGCAATACACGATGTGTATTAGCGATGGAACTCGTAATTTTAAGCCTCCTCTAAGTGACAAGGAGGGCAACTGAGCCTCTTAAACCAAGACTAAAACAAGTTCGACAAAATATTCAATAACTGTATAGATATTTCCTTTTAAACCTGTACAAACTTGTCTATACTTGTATGAACGTATATTTGTATAAAAGGGTATCTCAGGTATCAAGCCGACTGTACACAATAGTAAGGTGACCATTTTTTACAATGAAAAGGAGGACCAAAAACTTAAGAAAAATTACAACTTAAATATATGAAACGTTTTATTAATTCAAACAAAAATACGCTAATTACGCTTACATTCCTTTTAATTCTTTTCTTAAACGAGTATTTTTCTATTCAATGATTTTTTTTGTCTACATATCATTTTCTAATATATCGGAAATTTAAGGGGCAAAAAATATCCTTCATACTAAATTTTACGGTCAACGCTGTTGCTAAAATATTAACATTCACACACACACACAATCTTGATTTCCCACTAGTCCAAAAATCATTATCAATTGAAAAAAAAACTCTTTCAACTGCTGCATTAGTTCCAGTGTTGTACAACGTAAATTCAACAAAATAACTGAATTTCCATATGGAATGAGTTCATTTTTGAAATGGTTAAATATTTCCACTCATCTTTTATCAATTTCCCACGCTGAGTTTTCCATTGCTCTAAAATTTATAAAACTATAAATATATACATTCAGTCTTCTGATTTCTTCAAACAGAGAATTGTCATTGATTTTAATATCGGGCCTTTCTCTTTCGATAAAAACTCAGCACAATTTTTTATATTTACTCAATTTACTAAATATGAAGTAAAAAAACACCATTTAAAACTGTTATCTCCCGTGATATTTGTTTCAGACCATTCTTCGACATTTGGAAACATGTTTGGTTCATCTCTGAATGCAGAGATTAACATATCAGTTTTAAAACAATAGAAAGGATGACATGTAGGAGGACACTTTTCGAGGAAGGACAAAACTTATAAAAGATGGACTGTCCTCCCTAAAGGAGGACGGTTAGTCGGCTCAGCCTTCGACTACCAATTCAGCACTCGGAACAGCTGCTGCTTCTAACTGCTGTATCTCTATAACGCCTTTGAATTTTAAAAAATCACTTTTTACCACCATATTCTAAACATAATAAGGAAACACAATTTATGAAAGAAAAAAATTGTATTTTTTGAACCCATTACATGGGTGAATTCTCTTAATGTGCATCCTCCTCTTTACACAGCGGGTCTTCACTGGTACTAAGGCTCGAACTCATGACACACCGGGTGCGAGCCCGATCATGACCTCTAGGTTACAGTGGATACCAGATGGCAACGATTTAAATTTCTACTGACCACTTAAAAACAATATTTACAGTCGGGCCCCTATTTAACGAATTCATCGGGACCGAACATTTTATTCGTTAAATCGGGGTCCAAACAAAATACAATTTTTTTCTTACCTTTTTGAAATTTAATAAGCAACCACACACAAAAAACATCCATAGTTAGAAATTATACGCTTTTTATTCAATAAATTGGAGCCAAAAATACAAAAAGTGAATTATTACGCCTTAATTAATCGGGAAAATTTTTAAAATACTGTTTATTAGATATTTGACAATAATTTTTATTCTTAACTCGAAAGCGTTCCTTTTTTGACTTAACGCAGGGAAGAAACTACTGCATCATTTACATCTGCTGCATGAGGGTTTTTTTCAGAGTTTCCGGACAATGTAAAGCATTAGAAAATGTAAATTTTGAAAAAAAGTTTCACTATATCAATTTCTGCATCAGAATCTCTATTCATTAGCTCGACAAATCAACAATTTTCATAACTTCAGTTGCGCCGATAGTCAGTACGTCATTAAATGTAACATAATCGTTAAAATCTTAAAATGTTCTTTGTATTGTGAAGTGGGATGAGATAAGAAAGGAGTTTCCTGTTCTATTGCAAATTTACACGAGAAGTTGCACTCATGACTCATCTACACCTGTAAAGCCTAATAATGGTCTCCGCCCCTTCCAGCGGAAATTTCCTACTTACAAGAAAAATCCCTTTCCTGTTCCAGTCAACACAAGTATATCATTTGAAAATATTCTAATTTTTTTTCTAATACGCTAATAAAAAAAATTTCATCTTTTGAAGTAATTCGCTAAATCGGGTTTATTATTCGTTAAATACAGGTTTATGCCCTCATTTTAATCAAGAGAAAAATTCGTTTAATCGCGAAATTCGTTAAATAGGGGTTCTTAAATAAGGATCCGACTGTATTTTTAATGGGTTCTCTTGGGAAATTTTAGTGGCTGCGTAAACCTAGGGGTCAAGATAATGTACTCGTAGCTGAAGTGCCATGAGTTCGAACCTAGTACTACTGAAGACCCGCCGTGTAGAGGCTCAAACATCCTTTCGTTGGTGTGATGTAGCAGTTAAGAGATGAAGCATCAGCTCAGTTGTCATTCTCGTCACTTGACCGGGGTTCAAAGATACGAGGTCTGTTACCAAAAGCCCTCGAATAGCTGAACTGTGTAATATTCACGCACTCGGAAACTTTTAAACACAAAACAGGCCTCGGTAAAGAGATTTACTTTTCAAAGAAATGGGGGTTTTTTTATAGGATGTTTTTGTCATCATCTCTTTAAAATTGCTGCTTATTATCTTTTACATAATTTACCGAATTACAAAATCCTGTTTGCATACCAATTTTCAAGTTATGTTTCATATTTGACTGGCGAATGCTTCCAAAATAAAACTGATGAATGTGTGTTTCTACAGACAAAAATTGTAAATATCTTTAAAATGAAACTTCAGGGTGTATTCAAAAAACGATCCAATGCATCTTTAAGCAAAACGTGACACATAAAACGAAGTAGGGGCTGTTATTACCATGTATTTGAGGGGTATTGCGTTACTGCAACCACCCTACTTTAGAATCCATTGCTTCTTCCCATTATGATGTGTGTGTACTTCATATGAACCTCTCAATGGTCATTTTATGTATTATCTTAGACTGAGCAGATCGATTCTGACAATTCGGGGAACGATTACCAGAACCAGGGAGGGTTTTATGAAGTACTTACGTGATGAAAAATATTAAGAGATGTATCTTACTGTTCGCTTTTATGTATACAATGGTATATTCTCTAGAATTTGCCATTGTATGAAATAAATTATTAAATCTTTGTTTCATATTAAGGAAGATATGGACTGAAAAGGAATTTTCATATTAAGAGAACGCATTACGCTTATAATGACCGAAATGTTGAATTCCTTTTATTACCTAATTTCGATTGTGCGGCTTCTCTAGATATGTGTAAGGAATTTCGTAAATCTATCTACTTTATTTAGCTAGCTCTGTAAGGGCACCAGGACATACTCGAAAGTGTAAAATACCAGAAATAAGACTCTTTGTTAATGGGATATATATCTTAAAAAATTTCCAATAGAGATTGGATTTGTGTGATCTTAATAAGGATACTTTAATCATTCCGTAGAAACACAAAAATAATTTTTTGGTTAAAAAAATTTTTTTTTTTTTGCTTAATTTAAGTTTGACGTAATTTTTGATATCTCATAATACATGCTTATATTTAACTACTATTATTTTTTTTAAAAAAAAAGCATCTCTTAAATATGTAAAATATTTTTTGCACATATATAAAACAATACATAACATATATAGTGAACCTTTTTTTTTAGTAAAATATTAAGAGTTTCTTTAAAAAAATTAAACTTGGTAATTTTGAAAATATTTCTTTCTATTTCCCCACCTTTTTTATACATACAAATTTTTTTTAAAAAAACTATGTACTATTTCGCGACTAAAAAAAATAGGTACACTATATGCGAGTCCGAACCCCCTTCCAAGGCCCTTGACTTCTTTTCGATTGATTATAATCCCATGCATAGAGTACGTAAAATTTAATTAAGTAATTGTTATTAACAATTAATTTTATTAATGTTAATTATTTATTCAATAATTAATTTTTCACTGTTACACTGATGATACTATCTATCTACAACCGACTACACTCCCTAATAACAAATAAAAAACTTTATTTACAACTTCTACTACTCACACCTTATACATTACTAACTATATCTCACACCTCATAACACCTCACAAACTCTACTCAAACTCTCTCTCGCCATACACACAACTGCCCCAATCTCGGGGATACACATATACAATACCGCTCTAGAAACGGCGCCATCTATATCCTTAACAACTGTTTTGTGTTGTTTTGTCTATATCCTTAACAGGCGTTTTGGAGCTGTATCCCCTTCTCCCTTTAAGAAATGTTTGTGTTCGCCACTGGTTCGGGCCTAGTGCCACCGCTGAAGACCCGCCGTGCAGAGGGGCTGATGCACTTTAAATCTGTCGAGGCTTAAACGTCCTCCCAATGGTGTGGTGTGGAAGTTAGAGGAGGAGGGAGTCAGCTCATGTGTCGTCCTCGGCACTTGACAGGGGTTCAAAACTACGAGGTCCATTTCCATTAGCCCTCGTGCAGCTTTGTTGCGAGATGTTAACCTAAACCCTTTCGCTCTTTCATTCACTGCACTTCTATTTAAATGACAGTGCTCATTTCCTTTATAAGGTGAGATTCTCATATCAAACGACGAAATAAATTAACCCCAGAGGTTAACCGAGGGAAATACGCGAGTGAACTCCCTACAAATTTGCTTTAGAACTACATTAAAGCTAATAAAAACTTATCTGATAAATTTGAAGAGTGCGGTTGAATGTGACGAGGAAATGATGGTACAAGTATATGCCTAAGCTTATATCTAAAATGTATATCGAAATTTTTCAGTAAAGCAAAAATTTGGCGAGAATGAAACATTTTCGGAAATAAACATTTCAGGTGATTGATTTCATTTAGAATCATAATTATGAAAAAGCGTATAAATGAATAACTTTTCTAATATTTAGTGTCAGTTGAATTAAAATACACATGATAAAAGTCTTTTAGAATATTACTAGAATAACAATTATGTAAATGTAATTTTAGGGCAAAAAAGGAAGAAAGAATGACATATTTTCAAAATATTCTCATCTTATGTGGAAAATGCTTCGATAATAATAATACTTTGCCAACATATAACTTAAACTGATGTACAGAGCTTGAACTAAGATTTTTAAAATATACAATTCAGGAATGGATTTATTTATATTTTTATATATCAGAGTAGAGAAATTTTAATAAATAACACGTTATTATTTCAGTTGAATCTAACTCTGAAACTAATGCAGATTTTTCAAAACTTCTAGTCCAGGTTCTACATAGAAATCCTAGTTAGATATATATAAGTAAAGTATTTTTATTATTGAAACATTTTTTTAAAAGGAAAAAGGTTTTAAAGTGTGACATTCTGTTTTCATTTTTTCTCAAAACACTGCAGTTAAATAATGTTTTTCTTGTAATAATATTCTTAAAATAATTTTAAACGGAAATATTCTAATTCAACTGACACTCAATATGGAAAAAAATTATATATTTATACACTTTTGCAAAAATTACGATTCCAATCGTAGTTATCTTAACCCTTTCGTGGGGAAGAGATTAATTCCAATCTATATGATCTTACAAACTGCAACTGTGGGAAAAGCGCAAAGCCCATTCTAATATGCCTTGCTATTATAACGATGGAAAGATTAATTCCAGTTTCATTTTTTTGCTGCTATCTATTATTCGATTGATTGAATAGAATTAGCACTTATGTTTTGAGAGTATGAAAACGTTGTGTAAGATTTGTTCTTCTATGACACCTGTTTCGATGTGACATTTGTATTCCTGAACGATTCTACTGCAAATGTGAGTAAAATACTGTTTTTATTGTAATAACAATTTCTTATTTCGAATACTTCTGTATATTTTGTGCAGTAATTATCTAGTATAATACTCGTAAATAATAGTTGAAATTTGAACGTGCTTTTGTATTATATAAAAAGCCAGGTGCAATTTGTATACTATTTGAAAACATAGAATATTTAGCTCCTAAATAATATATTTAGATAATAAATAAAGAAAATATTGTTTTTATTGTACTATACATAACAATAGTTACTAAAATAACGGAGGATTTGAAACACACAGGTCGCCATGATAACTATTTTGCATCCCTTCGGCTAGCAAAAAATCTACTTGCAAATAAATGGTTTGTTTTCTGTGGGAACTGTAATGCCACAAAGGAAGGATCTTCGACAAATGCTGAAAGTTAATGACTAACTAGAAAGAGATGGATCAATGTTCCTAACAAAGGAAGATGTTGTGGCACACAATAAAGGAGATGGATAATAAGATTGTTACCTAGTTGAGAGAGAGAGAGAGAGAGAGAGAGAGAGACTACTGCACGTCACGTGACATCTGTAAATCCGACAAAAAAAAGATGGTACTAAAGAAGTACCTTGTCCAAAAATCTTTCGCTGTATATAACGATGTCATGGAACCAGTTAATCGTTTAGATCAAAGTAAATAAAATACCAAATAGGTGATGATTGATTATTAACGTCGCACTGTTTAGCTACACGAGGGCTTTTGGCGAAAATACCAAATAGGAATATCTGTAAAATGGTGGTATCGTATCTTTTATTTTCTTATTGACCATCATAAATACGAGTAGTTTCATACTGTGGTAAGTGAACAAGAGAAACAGAAGTATAGACCAGCTAACATTTTGTATCGCAATAGTTCGTTAGTTAAGGTATCATACTACGTTCGGAACCGTGATTTTAAAAAAGCGCATAAATAGATAATTTTCATGATATTTAGTGACACTCAGATTAGAATATATGCATACAATTGTTTTAAGGAAATTTTGACAAAAACATTTTATTTAAATATAATATTTGGGCAAAAAATTAACTTAGAATAACCTTTTTTCCAAATGTTCTCCTTTTGTGAAAAATGGTTCTATTATAGTAATATTTTGCCTGTATATAGCTCAGACCTCTCTACAGAGGCTCAACTAGAATTTTTGAAAAATTCACATTATTTTCAGAGTTACCACCATTTGAAATAATTATTGGCGTTTTTTTTTCTTAAAATTGCTCCCCTCTGTTGTCGTAAAATATGAATAAACCCACATCTAAGTTATATATTTCAAAAATTCTAGTTGAACCTCTGTAGAGTGGTCTGAGCTATATACAGGCAAAATATTATTATAATAGAAGCAATTTTCATAAAAGGAGCACATTTGGAAAAAAGATTATTCTAAGTTAATTTTTTTCCAAAATATTGTATTAAAATAAAAAAAATTTGTCAAAATGTCCTTAAAACAATTTTATGCATATATTCTTATCTAAGTGACACTAAATATCATGAAAATTATCCATTTATACGCTTTTGCAAAATCACGGTTCCGAACGTAGTCGGATACCTTAATAGACAGATATTATTCAAGAAAAAGGAAAGGACGTCCTGCTAGCTTCCAAGCAGAATGACATGTGTTTAGCCAGTATGGGAAATCGTATGCCAAAGATGGTTTCCAACTATAGACAATGTAGGAAATGTAGCAGAAAGGGACAAGAAAAGGGGTCCCGTTACATTTGTGTAGAATGTGATCTCCCCTTGTGCATTGCAACATGCTTCTTATTTTACCATGGTTAATAATTCCCAATAAATTTAATTTTCTTTCTGACGGTGAATGGTTCCTTGGGAAGTATTCTTCTCACCCCTAAAATTTAAACGTAAGCGTAAAATTCGTCAAAAGAAAATATATTTCCTTAAATGCTATTGTTTAATTGTTAATAAGAAATAAAAAGCTGCGAGATATTCAAAAGAGAAATAAATGGCCCGCGAAAGGGTTAAAATTCAGTCAACGCTATAAACTACCACACCATGCCAGCGAGGGGAAGGGGCTTTGTGCCTTGATAGATTTAACAACAACGTGCAAATTAAAAGTTTTGAATGTTAAGAGGTCTCAGGGTTGTTAAATTTCTCTAGAGGTCTAAAAATATAAACGATTTCCAAACAGGTCTAATTCTTTTTAATTTAAATTAAATGATTCAAATCTTTTACACATTATTTATAAATGAATGGGGCTCCAGAAAAGTATAAAATGTTTAAAATATAATCATAATTTTAAAAATCATAAGCATATGAAAATTTTATAATAAATGTTAAGTATTTTTTGCGTTGCGCCCGCTATTTTTTAAAATAGTAGCCTCTGATGTATAAAACTTTACAGTAATATAAAATGCATCATACTCTTTAAACTCTACCTAATTTTAGTATTATATGTCTTTTGTATTTCAAAATATTTGTAAAATATTGCAATTTTTAAATATTTTTTAAAAATATTTTTTTTATTTATTAAAATATGTAAGTTATTATTATATTTATATAAAAGTAGCTACAGTGTAATAAGAATACATTTATCTTCATTAATCAACTTATAGCTAGTGATATTAAAGCTACTATTTTAGAAAATAGCATATATGAGGTAAAACTTAATAAATATTTCTTATAAAAAGTTTCTTATTTTCATATGCTTATAACTTTTAAAATTATGATTATATTTTAAACATTGTATACTTTTCTGAAGCCCCATTCCTCTATAAATAATGTGTAAAAGATTCGAATTATTTAATTTATATTTAAAAAAATTATACATGTTCGAAAATTGTTTATATTTTCAGACCTCTAAAAAAATTTAACACCCCGGAGACCTCTTAATTTAAAAACTTCAAAATTAAATAAAATGCCGAGTCACTGTTTAATAAACAAGTTAAAAGAAATGCATCTGTTTGATTATCAACTTCACAACTTGAAAAAGAAAGGAAAAAACTAAGAGAGAACTAAAACTAAAGTTAAATTAACGAACACAAATGCCCTCCTCCAAGCCCCCAAACTGATCTATTATGATGATGATTGCTACATTCTCCTTAAATCCTTGCCCTTGAATTGTTCCAAGTGTGTTTCTTGACTACTTATGGTAATCATCGGCGATGACTCTCAATGCACGCTTCTAATACTATCTCTAGGGAGAAAAGACAGAACTCCTCTTTCGTGTATTTAAAGGAGAATACAATGACCTTAAGATCAGAATAATCTCGTTTACCATTTCTTTTATTTCTTCGGGTTCAACACGGTTGGATTTCTTTGTTCACGTCAATCAGAGGTAATGGCACCTTAAAGGTGTATCAAATGATTCTTTTTTTAAAAAAATCTTTCTTTCAGTATGGACTATTATTGCCGACCTTTGTCTTTTGTTGGGGTTAGGGTCGTGCTTGAGAGAAAGTTTTGGTTTCTGCTCACTTCATGACTGAGTTTAGATGATTAAGACAAATATTCTTATTGTGTTTATAGAGCATAAAACATCCACATGGAGATAAGGCTTTGAAGAGAGAGTGTATCGGTGGTTTGGTTCGTGAAAAATTCTTTCTTTTGTCTGATTCAAGGGAAACACATTAAGAAAGAAATTAAGTAACATGGAATACAAAAGACTAGATCTATTTTCCATTTAAACAAAGTACATTTGTGATGTACCTCCCCTTGGAAGTACATCCCTCGAAGCATCAGCGTGAGCTAGAGGTGTAGGGTTAATGAAAGAACTAGAATCAAACATTATCTTAATATGACTTTATTAAGATATTCAACTTAAACTTTGAACAAATATAAAATTAATAATTAATGAGAGAATCTACGATGAGAGAGACGCAATACGCAACACACAATATAATTCAGACCAATCTCAATAATCGAACCGCCTAATCTTCAAATATACTAATAAGTAAACAATCCTACCTTATATTATTCTGTAATAAACTTGTCTTTATCTACAATGGTATGTAGCTTGACGTTTAACTTCTAATCGATCACCAATATGTTTATCCACGACACGTAGAACTTAAATCTTGAACGACGAACTCCAATAATCGTCAACTGCCACAACGCACGTCAATTGTCTAACATTCCTTTACACTACCATTACATTGCCATCACGCTTACTCTAAGATCCTATATTTATCTTATATTATTTGCATCTCTTCACTTCTCGTTTCTTGGATTTGGTTGGAAAAGAGTTGCCATTAATTCTGGCCCAAAGAACCCAAAGGACTTGTTAAAGAAAAGACGCGTAAGACGCGTCACACATTATATACATAATACAGATCTATCATTTATATAATACCGATTTTTTTCCATATAGTATTAACTCATATATGTTCTTCAGTGTAACGTCACGTCTCGAAAAACAACAACAACATCTGGTGTCGGTTTCTTTGTAGATTCGACGCCCACACGTGCAATTTCCGATCCAGCGCAACCCCTGTTTGACCCCCCGAGGAATCTAGCGACCCGACCGGAAGATGAGAGAGGAGAGATGCTTTGAACTTGCACGGGAGCGGTAACCAACGAAACCTCCTCTCACAAAAATAGTGGACTTTAACAATCTAATTAATTTTAATAACTTTAATGTATCATTTTGTAAATAATTTTCAATAGTTGTGACGTAATAAATTCCATATTTTAATTCACCAAGAATACGCTACCGTTATTCTTTCAAACGTTACAGCTTAGAGTTTTGGTGGCAGCGCTTTGGGATAAAAAGTTAGCATTCAGGACCCGTGAGAGGAGGAAAATTTTGGATTTTTACGGACGGACCGCAACGCAGGGAGAAAAAGAGATCTTCGGAAGCCGTGCTGCAAGTAAATTCAGCTTCGGAGAAAGAGAGCGTCCTGCTCATAAAAGATCAAACTGATCTATAGTGTTAACGGCTAGTGTCCGAAGGGAAAGCGATTTTCGGAAGCCGTTCTGCGATTCAGCTTCAGCTTCGGAGAAAAAGAGCGTCCTGCTCAAAGATCAAACTGATCTATAGTGTTAACGGCGAGAGTGTCCGAAGGAAAGCGATTTTCGGAAGCCGTGCTGCAAGTAAATTCAGCTTCGGAGAAAGGGAGCGTCCTGCTCATAGAAGATCAAACTGATCTACATCTACAGTGTTAACGGCGAGAGTGTCCGAAGGAAAAGCGATTTTCGGAAGCCGTACCACTAGTGCACATAATTTGCTTCTGACAGCAAGCTGAGTACTTCAAATGGGTGAGTACTGTTATATTTTTGAGTTGCAAACTGCATATTGTATTAGGAATTTTGGTTAAAGTGTTCTTTAGAAATTTTGAAATACTTAGTGTTTTTTCTTGCATGGGAACAGTGTTATTTTGTTTCTAGAGAATTGTAATTGTATTTCAAGCATTGTGTGCAATTTTAGCTTAAGATTTATTGTGTTTTAAGTCTCTTGAATGATTTTGATTATTTTTAGTGTTAAGTTTTTCTTTGTGTATTTCTGTGTATGCATGGGACCAGTGTTATTGTATTAATAGAGAATAGTAACAATAGTGCAAAATTTAGCGTGACATTTATTTGATATTGTTTAAAAAATGGCTTTCCTTGGTAAAGGGAAAAAGCAAGACATGTTGCAACTTGCTGAGGAATTAGAATAAATGCCACTTTAAATATGACTGTCCCTAGCATAAAAATTGCAATCACTAACAGTGAAGGTTATGAAGAGGAATTTGTTAAAAATCTGTATGAGACTATCATTGCAAACGGAAAAAGATTGGAAGAGTTAGAAAGGGCTGAAAAAAATGAGATTAGAGGAGTTAGAAAGGGCTGAAAAAATGAGATTAGAGGGCTGGAGTTAGAGTTAGAAAGGGCTGAAAAATGAGATTAGAGGAGTTAGAAAGGGCTGAAAAAATGAGATTAGAGGAGTTAGAAAGGGCTGAAAAAATGAGATTGAGGAGTTAGTAAAGGAGCAGGCATTAAAAGAGAAAGAATTACAGCTGAAATTTGATTTAGAAAGGTTTAAAATAGAATCCGGATTTAGGGTAAACGATGAATCAAACGATTCTACAAATGCATGTTCTGTAACCTCTAATTTAAACTTAAAAAATTGATCCCAGATTTCGATCCTAAGCAGTCAGATATTAGTTTATATCTAGTGATCTTTGAACGCCAGGCTAAAAGGGCGTCAATAGAAAAGAAAGAGTAGGTGGGGCAATTATTGGGTTTGTTACCCCTAGAGATCGTGCAATTTATTGCTCGCGAACCGGAGGAACAAGCCGAAAATTACGATTATGTAAAGAAATTATTACTTAAAAGATTCAAGTTAAGTCCGGAGGTCTTTCGGCAAAAATTTGTCCAACACCAGAAAAATCCGATAGCACCTGGAAGGATTTCACTTTTGAAATTACGAATTATCTAGATGAGTGGCTGATTGGCTTAGAAATAAATACCTTTCAAGATCTTAAAGATCTAATGGTGGTAGATCAATTAAAAAAACGCGCCAATGCTAGTATGAAAGATCATTTTTAGATAATTGGGCAAACCTTAAATCAGCTACTCAAATAGCAGAACTCTTTGATAATTATGAGGACGTCCGAAAGGTAAATTCGAAACCCATGGATAGGTGGGGCAGAAATGATAAAATTTTGACATACTCAGGGATCAAGGAAAAAGAAAATAGATTTGGGAAAACTTCCCCCAGATTAGAGCTTCTGTTCCGGAGAGTACTAGAGAGAGAACTTTTGAAAAACGCGTGATACAAAGATGTTATCATTGCAATATGCCTGACATATAAAAGCCGGTTGCCCTAAATTAATAAAAAACAAAACGACGGAAACTCTCAATAATATTGAAGGAAATGAAAACCCGGATTTTCTTAATTCATATACAACAAAGGGCTCTGTGAATGGTCACGAGATAGACATTCTTAGAGATACGGGAGCGACAATAGATTTAGTATGTGCAAAATACATAAATCCTTCTTCTTTCTCTGGTGAAAATGTTTGGGTAAAACAACCGTTAAGCCCAGAATTAGTTTGTTTACCTTTGGCGGTCGTGGAAATTTCCGGAAACTTTGGAACGGTGCAGACTAAGGCAGCGGTTTGTGGAAATCACTTAAATCAACACGGTCGATATTTGCTTGGAAATAAAACGGCCGAGCTAATAAAAGGAAATTTAGGCTATAATTTCCTGCCAGTCGAAATATTGAATGCTGTCCAAACAAGGTCTCAAGTCAAAGCGGCTAGAGAAGAAAGGGGAATAGATAGTGGTGATGCTAAAAAGGGGAAGATGAGGTTATAATTGTTTCTTCGGATGCAGAGGACGAAATTTTAATACCTGCACTCCAGGAATATGTTCCGGAATTAGCGCTGCTAAGGGTTACGCGAGAAAATTTAATCGATGCTCAAAAAAATAGCGAGGAGATTAAACCCTTATACGAACAGGCAGCCAGTCAAGTGCAGGTTACCAATCAGGTTTATTCGCTAGAGAAGGAATTATTGGTCAAAAATCGTGAAGATAAGTTAGGTAACGTGGTGAAGTTAATAGTAGTGCCGGAAGGGTTGCGCGACCCTATTAAATCGTTGTGTCATGAGGGAACATCTGCACACCTGGGAATTACGAAATCCAAAGACAAACTAAACCGATATTTCTACTGGCCGAATTGCTATAGAGATATGGAACAGTTTGTAAAAACTTGCGATCAGTGTCAGAGGGCTGGGAAGCCCAATGATAAAAAGAAAGCTCCACTAAAATTGGTCCCTGTTATTCAGGAGGTTTTTACTAAGCTAAATATTGATGCATGTGGGCCTCTCCCGATCACATCTAAAGGGAATCGATATCTTATCACGGCCATTTGCATGTCTTCGAAATTCCCTGAAGCTATTCCGGTGTCTGATATTAGTTCCGTTAGTGTCACAGATGCGCTGTTAAACATCTTTAGTCGGATGGGGTTTCCCGTGAAATACAATGTGACCAGGGTACTTCTTTTACTAGTGCTCTGACTACCGAGTTTTTGAAAGATTCGGAATACTTGTCAGGCATAGTTCTGTGTATCATCCACAGAGTAACCCTGTTGAGCGATTTCATCGAACGTTGAAACGACTCTTACGAGTCTTATGTTTAGATGCAGGCTCCGAATGGGACAAACATCTTCCGTCAATTCTTTTAGCGTTACGAACTGTATCTCACGAAAGTACAGGGTATACACCGTCAGAGTTGGTGTATGGGAAAAATTTGCGAACCCCAGAGACGTTAGTAATGGAACATTGGATGGAACCGGAAGAAGAGGGTGATCTCGTCACTGAATATATGTTTAAGTTAATAAATAGATTAAAAAGATGTCAAGAAGTAGCTATAAATAAAATGGAGGAAATGCAAGTTAAGCAGAAAACTTGGTATGACAAAAACGCAGTAAAACGTGAATTTAAGGATGGAGATTTAGTCCTAGTGTTAGCTACATCCAGAGCAAATAAATTAGCAGTGCAGTGGATAGGTCCTGGGACAATTTTAAATAAAATTTCGGAAACGAACTATTTAGTCGAAATCCCCGGCAGACGCGAAACATCTCAAATCTATCATATAAATATGCTAAAACCATATTACAAAAGGCCAGAACACGTTAACGTAATTATTAATGATGAAACAAAAACTCTCTCGCAGACCAGGAGTTAGAAATCCCATACTTAGAAAACAATTCTCTCATTTATGATTTCGAGGACGTAATCCAGGCTAGCGAGTTGAACAAACACCTTCACGACAAACAAATGGATCGACTGCGCGAATTATTAAATAAATACTCTAAATGTTTTTCAAACAATCCCGGTTTAACTAATCTGGTTGAACACGAAATCCAGTTAGTTAGCGATCAACCAGTTAGACGAAGCCCTATCGAATGTCGCACCGACAAAATGAAATCTTAAAAAACGAAATTAACCGAATGTTAAAATTAGGAATCATTGAGGTAGGAGAATCGGATTACATGTCTCCTATGATTTTAGTTGAGATAGCTGGGAAAGAACCTCGTCCATGTATAGATTACAGGAAATTAAACGGGATCATTAGAACGGAATATTTTCCTCTTCCGAATATCGAAGAACGCGTAGAAAAAGTATCGGCGGCTAAATTTATTACCGTCTTTGACTTATCTAAAGGATATTGGCAAATACCTTTGAGTAAAACAGCACAGCGATACGCAGCCTTCTGTACTAGCTTTGGTACATACCGACCCCTAAGGATGAGTTTCGGATTAAAGAATGCTCCATATTTCTTTAGTAAACTCATGGCTGAATTACTTAACGGACTAGAGGATTTCGTTGTCCCGTATCTAGACGATATTGCAATTTTCTCAGATACTTGGGAGTCGCATATTAAACATATGGAAACGGTTCTGCAGAGAATAAAGAGAGCTAAGTTAACGATAAAACCTTCAAAGTGTAAGTTTGCGCAACAAAATGTCAAATTTTTGGGTCACATTGTGGGTCAGGGTTTTCGCACTCCTTCCGAGATCAAAGTTCAGGCTGTTCTAGAGTTCCCTACCCCTCGCACGAAAACCCAAATACGTGCTTTCTTAGGTATAGCGGGTTATTACCAAAAATATATAAATCTGTTCTCGGTAATTGCTGCTCCGTTGACGGATGCGTTGAAGGGAAGAGCAAAGAAGGGAGAAATTAAGTGGACGACCGAGTGTGAAAACGCATTTCGAGAACTAAAAGGGAAACTAATTGATAAGCCCGTCTTGTACGCGCCAAATTTTGAACGAGAATTCATTGTTCAAACGGACGCTTCGAACGCAGGTATGGGAGCAGTTTTAACCCAATTAACTGAACAAGGTGAGGAGCATCCCATCGTTTACCTGAGTAAGAAATTTTCAGAGGTAGAGAAGCGTTATTGTACGACGGAGAAGGAATGTGCTAGTATTGTTTTCGCAATTAAAAGGTTACATTATTACTTAGATGGAAATTCATTTTTAGTTATGACCGATCACAACCCGTTGGTGTGGTTGAATAGAAATGTTAGTTCTAACCCTAGATTGATGCGATGGGCTTTGGCTTTGCAACCATATAATTTTAGAATTGTACATCGGTCGGGTAAAAGTCACAAAAAATGCAGATAGTCTCAGCAGATCGGTGATAGATAATTAGGGATTGTTAACAATGTTCTCTTGCTCATGAATAATAATTGTTGCTTATGTTTTTTAGTTAAAGGTTAATAATTGTATTAAATTTTATTTATTTACTAGTACTGTATATCATATCGAATGGCGATGCGTGTCAAAAGATAAAGCCATGAAAAGCAAATGTATTAATATGCTTAATTTTGTGTACAGGGTTTTAAAATATACATGAGTATTTAGTTTACGCAAGAGGCATATGGTGAAAAATATTTTGTGTGTAAGGTTGTACACTTCGCATATCATATCAACACATGTCGTTAGTATAATTTTATTTAAGTATTGTGGCGAAGAATATTTTATGTGCAAGGTCTTACACTAGGCATTTGATATAACATGTTGTTAGTATAATTGATACTAGGCATTGTGATAGGAGTGTTTGTATTTTTATTTAATGTATAGTATGTTTTCTTACATTGCTATTTCGTAATATGGATTTGTGTAAGTTCCCTAGCAAGAACACTCACTCACTAGAAATAAGTAATTCCAAATTTAGTTCAGCGTTTTCTTTAGTAATTAAAATTGCAGCTCAGAAATATAGTGGTGCTTGATGAAGGGATGTGTCGGTAATCTGTCAGTTGTCTCATCGTCATCCCATTAAACTTTTCTCAACGGAAAAGTTCCATAAGAGAGGGCGAGAGCTGTAACGTCACGTCTCGAAAACAACAACAACATCTGGTGTCGGTTTCTTTGTAGATTCGACGCCCACACGTGCAATTTCCGATCCAGCGCAACCCCTGTTTGACCCCCGAGGAATCTAGCGACCCGACCGGAAGATGAGAGAGGAGAAATGCTTTGAACTTGCACGGGAGCGGTAACCAACGAAACCTCCTCTCACAAAATAGTGGACTCTAACAATCTAATTAATTTTAATAACTTTAATGTATCATTTTGTAAATAATTTTCAATAGTTGTGACGTAATAAATTCCATATTTTAATTCACCAAGAATACGCTACCGTTATTCTTTCAAACGTTACATCAGTTTTCTAATACAATAAAACGATTAAACCATAAACGTTTTGAGAGAAAAGAAAGTGCAATATATAAAACAAGTAAAACTGTTGGCAAGAAAAACATATTGGAAAATGGGCGCATAGCCATTGTAAATTACAAAAATAGTTACCTTCACTTTCCGCTAAATAGCTGCGCATGGCTGTATGGGGAGCCAATCACATTTTTATTGCGTGATGTCATAAAAGCAGTTCAGTCATAAAGGTTAAATTTAATTGCCAATAGTACTGATCGAATAATTATGCATAAGTTATACAAATGCGCAATATTCCCTTTTTAATACCTTTTTATATATTGATATCATTTACTAATAAATTAATAAAATGAATACAAGACCCATATCAGACTACAAGATAATTTTTTTAAATATATAATTAGCTGTGCATTTTTTATACACTGGCCACCAGATGTTAAGGTGCAATATATTGTTTGAAGCTCATCGTTCAAAAATGGCAGAGACAATAAAATTTATAGTTTATATGAATGATAGTAATGAACTTTGAGAAAAACGTATGCAAATATCGATAACCATCTATTTTATTTTTAAGGAATTGACATATAAGTGTGAGAGAAAATGTACACAGAAACCAAACTCTCAAAGCTCGTGTGTACGTCTTATGCATGGTGGGTTATCTTCAATAGTTGTTGCTAATTTCCCTAACAATACCCAGACGAGCCTAGCAGTATCCAAGCGGAATCACTTACCCAATTCATTTACATCGCAGGCAATCGGATGGTTGTCACCAGGTTTCTAGACGTTTCAATCTGTCTCTCAATAGGATACATCGACTATGAGATCCATTTAAATCTGAAAATTCTATACTTAGAAGATACAAGGTGTGACACAAAATAAACGAGACTGAGTGTGTAGCTTGAAAAAAGAGTGAAGATGGAAACAACTTTTTGGTAACGTCCTCCCACGCACCTCCTCTATCCATTTGTCCAGTTTCGCTTCAATCGATCACGCCAGTTGAGAGTATACCGTCATTGAGTGAACACATCCAACAGTATTCTGCCTGAAAAGTGTCGAATCGACATCAAATTTCTTGTGGAACTTAAGAAATCAGCCACGAAAACATTTTAAATATCAACCGAGGCTTATGGAGATGAAACTTTGCCTAGTGCAAATGTGTTTAAAACATTTTAAATATCAACCAAAGCTTATGGAGAGGAAACTTTGTCTAGTCAATTGTGTTTGACTGGTAGGATAGGTTTTCGGGGGAAGGGTCAATGTGGAAGATGATGAACCAGCTGGACGCCCAAGGTAAGTGATTACAGACCAAAACATAGCCAAAATTCGAGAAATAAGTGGGTTCCTATTCATATCAGTGTTCAGACTGTTAATCAACACTACTACATTGAAGTACTAAAAAGATTTCGTGAAAAAATTAGGAAAAAAGGTCAGAATCGGAAGGTGATGAATCGCTGTTGCACCAAGACAATGCATCCACTCACATGGCCCCCATATCTGTCATGCAGTTTCTGACAAGCAAAAACATTACTATGATATGGCACAGAGAATTTTCTGGAGGTCCTTCCAAATGCCTTGTTCTAGAACTGTTACCAGCAATGGCAGCACCGAATGCTGAAATGTGTGAATACTGAAGAGAACTACTTTGAAGGTGATACTATCACGAAGTACTGATTCTATAAGTACAATGATTTATTCGATCACTCTCGTTTTTTTTATGTCACACCTCGTATGTTTTAGGTCGACAGCGAGTTATAACCTGCTGTTAAGACTCTTACAAGCTCTTTCAGCACAAAAGAGAAGCACTACATTGTGAAGTATTTCCCCGTGGGTGATACATCACTTCTAAGTTAACTTCGTGATCTAGAGGTGTGGGATTGGATGAAGAACCAGGCGTTGTCATGATCATAAAATGTTTTTATTAAGATCTTAACTTAAACACTAACAATAATAATATTTATATTATAACTTAGCGGATCTGAGGTGAGAAAACACACAATACGTATTACCAAATAAGCGCGATCTTAACCACTATATTTAACTTTCCCTTCTATTCCTAATCTTTGTTTATATCACAGTTACTAATGGATACTAGAATGATCCTACCTTAATTTCTTCCTTAATCGCAATCCTCTCGGATACTCAATATCTATGGATTTACTCGTGTCGAATTGGATCCACCTTGACTCGCTCGTTCTGTAATGAATAGCTTCACAATCAACGACGGCTTCCTTTTCTTCCTTCGGTTCACGCACTTAAACCAGACTAGCATAATATCTTCCCAATAGGTCCTACGCTCAAGTTAAACTTCTGCTATTTAAAAGGTTTCTAATTTGCATGTTCACGTTTCGCTTTTGGATTTGGTTGGAAAGAATTTGCCTTTTTCGGCGCCAAAAAACCCAAGAGGAGATTTTAGTAGAATGAGCCCGTCACAACATGCTTCAGCTCGTTGGAGATTACTTTGTCACTTCGTGAATAAGAATATCCACTATTATGCTGCGAAGACTGCTTCACTATGCAAGACGGTCGATGTATGCATCCCCTTGAACTGACGACTGAAATGTGCCCGTTTATGTTAGGCAAGAGAACGTGTCTCCTAAACCAAAGCAACAATGGGCTTATGTACTCTTCACAGACGTATACAGGTTCACACTTGAGAGTGATTCAGGGCGTCTGCTGATCAGAAAGGGACAAAGCTCTAGATACGAGTATAACCAACCTAACATTGTTGAAAAACTTAGTTACAGAAGTGATGGAATGACGGTTTGGTCCAGGATCTCTCTCTGAGATCGCATTGACTTGCATACTTTAATTCTGGCTTTTGTGAAGATCGTGACGAAATCCAGAATAAATATTTCCGCTCATATGCCTCTGCTACTGGCAATGAATTCATTCTGATAGGGGATAATGCGATTATCTCTGGGCTTCACAAGTTCAAAAATACTTTAAGCATCGCGGTTTATAATTAATAGAATGGTCAGCTTAATTTCCAGACCTGAATTCGGTAGAGCATATTTGGGATAACTTCGGTAGACACGTTTCTTGCATAAGTCCTCCACCATGGCCGTTACAGGAGCTGAAACTACGGTTATTCCGTGTCTGATCTTCGTTTCCCTATTCGGTGTCCAAAAACTTGTGTAGTTTGTGGACAAGTGGCAGTTTGGGAAGTCGTTGATGTTAAAACATTGCAGCTAAGGGTGAACGCATTCCTTATTAGAACCCATTTTTATAACGTTTCACCATATTCTTCTTCATAAAACTGTGATATGCTGCTTTCTCCAAATATGGAATTTTATGCCATAAGTGCAATTTTTTTGTTGCACTATCATGTTTGTGTTTTATTTAAATAAATTTCTGTGTCACATACCATTAAAAACTGTTTACAGAAGGAAAAAACAGATTAAAGGAAAATTTTGAAGAACAAGAGAAAATAATTATCTCTATCTTTTTACGAATCGAAGCTAAGAAGCAGTAAAAGTTTACATTTAAAGTAAAGACTGTAATGTCCTTGCGCAACATGGAATGAAATATCTCTTAACTCTTCCTCTCTCAGTGACGCCAAAGCCCACAGAAAGAGAAGGCTTACTGTGTCCGTCTCAGTTTTCATGACCTTGGGCACTGAGTTCCAAAAGCAGATCCGCGGTCTGGTGGTCAGTCTGAATCGAATTCCCCAGTTTTTATTTATCAAGCAAGCGCATTTTATCGACCCACTGAAGGGATGTATGTTTGATTCCATCTTGCCTTCCCGGGGTTTGAACACCGGACCTGTGGAATGGAATAGCGATACGCTACCACAAAATAACTCTAAAAGTATCCGACTACGTTCGGAACCGTGATTTTGCAAAAGCGTATAAATGATAATATTTATGATATTTAGTGTCGCTTACATTAGAAAACGTACATTAAATTGTTTTAAGAATACTATCACAATAAAAAAAAATATTTAAGTACAATATTTTGACAAAAAATGAACATAGAATGACCCATTTTCAAAACATTCGCCTTTTATGAAAAATGCTTCTATTATAATAATATTTTGCCTGTGTATAGCTCAGACTTCTGTACAGAGGATCAACTAGAATGTTTCAAGTATATAATTTAGAAGTGAATTTATCCATATTTTACTACAACAGAGGGGAGAAATTTAAAAAAAAAACGCCGATAATTATTTCAATTTGTGGTATCTCTGAAAATAATGAGAATTTTTACAAAAATTCTTGGTTTAGACTCTCTGGAGACAAGTCTTTACTTTAAATAAGAAAAATATTATTACCATAGAAGCATTTTTTATAAAAAGAGAACGTTTCGAATAAAGGTTATCCTAAGTTAATTTTTTGCCAAAATATTGTACTTAAATTTGTCATAATATCCTTAAAACAATTTTATACATGTATTCTAATCTAAGTGACACTAAATATCATGAAAGTTATCCATTTATGCGCTTTTTTAAAATCACGGTTCCGAACGTAGTAGGATGCCTTAAAACCTCTTAATACAATTCCTTTGATTACAGCATGTTAAATTTTATTTGAGCTTCATTGGATGAATAGAAAGTATTTTATGAAGGATTGAAAATTTGAGGACATGATATATATGTAAATAAATAAATAAATATATCTTTATATATAAAAATCTTCTGTGCGTGTGTTTGTCACTAAACTCCTCCTAAATGGCTGGGCTTTTTTGTGTGGGTTCAAGTAAATTCGAGAATGGTTTAGATTCACAATTCGGTCCGATATCGCAATTAGTTAAAAAGATATTAATTAAAAATATTCAAAAAATACAACTCAACATTCACCTGCATTGTTGTAACAACGCTATTGTTATAAACAAGTAAAATATAATTTTTTTTTAAATCAATTCGTACTTAGAGAATAACCAAGAAAAAATTTATTTTAGCTACTTTTTATTAAATACTTGCAATTAATATAAATATGTATATACATATGACAGAATCACAACATTAAGTGGTAATTAATTTTTATTCATTTTCATTAAAGTATCGTATTGTCATCCAAAACAATCGTGCATATAAAATTTCCTTTCAACTGAATGCTTTTAACACGTGAGAAAAAAAAACATTTTCAAATTTTGACATAAGTCGCCAAAAGGGTCGCTAAGTCGCCAACGTGGCTGTATTTGTATTTTTTTAAATAATTAGTTTTAATCAATTAATTTTTATTAATTATAATTAAATTATTGTATTGTCATCCAAAATAATCATGTACATTATATTTGAGCTCAATTGAGCGCTTTAAAATGTATTTTATTAACACGATTGAAAATTCCACCAAGATATATATTATATAGACAAACAAATAAATGATGTATAGAGATCTCGTGAGGTAATAGTAGGAATTGAAAAAGACGTAAGTTGGCGTCGAAAATCGATTTTCAGCCAAACTGGCCTAACCCGGTCTTTATTGTTACGAAAATGCAGACGATTCACGCTTTTTAGCGTTTTTAATTAATATCTTTTCAAATAATATTTATATATGTAATTATTCTGTGCGTTTGTATGTAACTGAACTCCTCCTAAACGGCTGGACCGATTTTGATGAAAGTTTTTGTCTGTTCCAGTGGACTCGAGAATGGTTTAGATTTTATAATTCGGTTTAGAAATGTTTATTTAATTAATTTTTTATTTATAAATTGTTGGTCTTGGAATGTTTTACATTGGATCCGGCAGACTGCGCTACAATCGCAGTATCGAATATTCAAAAATCCTTTATTATAATTCAAGTTGGTCATTTCAGGAAAATATTTTATCACTTCATGTTATTATTTTGTTCAAATTAATCGTGTGTAATTATTCATAAAAATTTGGAATTTTTAAATTTAAGATATGTGTACAGGACAACGTCTGTCGGGTCCTCTAGTGTATGTATATATCTATAGGGAGAGAGTGAGCTAATAGTAGGAATTGGATCAAGAGATTTTATGAGCACAAAATATGTTTGATAAATCTTTCTATTAAACACATGCATCATATCAGATTTACTTGTAGAATTTTGAAATTTATTAGATTTTGAGAAACCTGTTTGCTTGTGAAATATTAAACACACTTTAAAATAGTTTCTGTTTTTCTCTGCGTGTTTGTGTGCATATGTTTTAAAAAATCTAATTCAAAAAATTTTAAAAACCACTCAACTAAGCGTAAGCATCTGTAACAACAAACTTTTTCGAAAAAAGTAGAGCTGTGAACTTATAAAAATGCCGAAGAAAGTTCCGAGGGTGGGGATATCTTATCAAAAAGAAAACGCCCTTGTAAATGGTGATGAGAAAAAAATGTGATGTAATATATGATATTTTTTAGTATTTATCTGTAGTAAGTATTTCTCCTAAGTAAAAAAAATATAAAAACAGAAAATTTTCGCGAATTTGGGAAATTTAGACCTTTTCTTTGCTTCGACAGAGTAAGAAAGACAAGGCACTTTTTAGTAAAAAAATAATCTAAAATATTTACACGGTAGAAATGTTCTTCGAAAATTCTGCAAAACATCCGTGCAAAAAAGGTTTGATTTGAATTTAATTTACGCCCCACTGCGAGGCAACATGAGAGCTACAGGCAAAGGACCTCGTAATTTTGAATCATGGTCAAGTAAAGAGGACGATACCTAAGCTGACACACCCTCTCCAAAATGTCACATGAAGCAATAAAGGTTGAACTTGTGTATTTTAAAACGGGGCATGCATTCCAAGATATTACAAAACTGTGTAAGATTACACAAATGACGTTATATATTTCCAAAGCGTCACGTAAGAAGGTGACGACAAATCAACTGTATAATTTTTTAATTTGTTTATACGCATTTTTGAGTATTTAACACTCTATACATGTTTAATGATAATATTAAATGAATGTATGCGTCAGTAAATAATTAAAAACTATTAACTCTCATACAAATTATTTCAAGAAAGAATAATAACTTTAAACCAGTGTTTCTCAAACTGTGGGGCACAGCCTCTTGGGGGCGTAATATCCCTACAAGGGGGGGGCGTGAGTGTATCAAAAAGTCGAAAACAAAAGATTATTTTAAGAAAATTGTTAATTTTCTAAAAGGAAGCACAAAACAAAATACATGCTGACATAATAAAAAATAAAATACGTAATTAACCTGATAAAATACACTTATAAATGTATCATTACTGCATAGTGTATTTCATAATTACTTCAGCCGTACTAAGTTAAGAAAAGTCTATTGATTACCAGTGACCCTATGGACAAGTCACAAAATTATATACAAAATTTAATACTTATCTTGATAATTTGAAAGGTTTATAATTAAAGTCGTATTGAGAGCCTTACGTAGAAGTGTATTATTATTGAATTCAATACTTTGTTATTATATGGAGAGGGAGCGCAATGAAAATTATGATTGAAAATTGGGTCGCAAGTATAGACAGTTTGAGAAGCACTTTTTTAAACTGAAAATACTAGTAATATCATCCATTGCTACTTATTAATAAAAAACGTATTTACTTACGGCGTAATGATTCGAAATCTTGCTGTCCTTTCTTGAAAGACCTGCCTTATCTGTTATTGATGCCAAAAAAGAGTTTCATCCGATAATGATATTTTGAGAAGATAAGCGTTTTCTGAGACATTTTGCGGTATTGACCTTTCTTATCAGATATTTTCTTATTTATTAATTTATGTTTTACTCATTGGGCTTTGTAAGTTCTGTATACACGTCTTGGTTCCAAGCTAAACAAATCTTTAGATCTTGCTTGAATTTTAGGAAGCGTACAACGTTCGGATCAATATTTAAAAAAAATATTTTTCCAAATTTGTGAATCAAGTTTAAGACTTTTCAAAATTAATCCGAGCAGGTTGCTAATGAACTTCGTTTTCATTCGTTAGTGGAATGTATATCGTCGGCCTAAATATCAGAATGCGTAACTCCTTCTGGGGTGTTTATTTGATACAGGAGTATTTCGTGCCAAGTTGTTGTTTATGTTCGCCAAGATGGGCGATAACATTATAATATGGTTACCTTGATATTTTTATCGTATGGAAATGAAGTTGTCTTGGGGATAAAGTATATTACAGTTAGTTTTTATTAGTCCCCCCCCGTGGTAACCCTATTCATTTCAGACGATTTTAATTCGATTTCTTTAAAATTTTAGACATTTCCATTGCATTTGTTCTTCAAGCTTTTATTTCAGTCTTCTGTTGTATTTTGTGCTATTTTTGAACATGGATATTTCTAATATCATGGGTGAGTACCAGAAGATTTTTTTTTAAAATATTATTGCGGTGCTTTTAATTATTGCTACAAATCATACAATTCCACTTTATTTTATTTTTAATAATAATTTTTGATCATTCCTTGTTCGATGAAATTCGATTATTTATAATTATTATTATGTTATATATAATAATAATTATTATATTATATGAGCATCATTATGTATAATAATTATACTGTATGAATATTATTATATATAAAAAATATGTGAGTATTATGACAAATTATAATTACTATTAAATTAAATAATATATTAATAATATAAATATATATATATATATATATATATATATATATATATATATATATATTACACATATTATTATTATTATATTACATATAATTTTTATTATGTTATAATGATATTCAATATTGATTGATATTGGTTGTTTTTAATCTATTCCTACATTCTTCAATTGAAATATGTTTCAAAACAGTTCTTTACATACAATTATTTTCCTGACGATTTGTTACCTTTAGGTCACCATCTTGGATTCAATGTAACTCGAGAACAACCGCTGTTCGGCGTGTAGTACTCCTACGTGAAACTAGTTTCTTTGTGGAACTACGCCGACGATATGCAGTACAGAAGAGGGGGTCAGTAATGCCTAATTCTTTTTACCATTGACTGACAAAGAAAGCATACATCGCTCTGTTTTAAAATCTGTGTTTGGTGTAAATTTGCGTAGGTGACTGACTACGTTAGGAAACGTGAATATGGAAAAGCGTATAAATGGATAGAATACACATATGATATTGTTTTAGAATATTATCACAAGAAAAATTATTTAAATGCAATTTTTCTTTTGGCATAAAAATGAAGAGAAAGGAACATATTTGAAAACATTTTTTCATGAAAAATGCTACTATAATAGTAATATTTTGCCTATATATAGCGAGAACTTGAAATATATGTTAGAAGTGGATTTATTCGTTTTTTAATACATCAGTGTAGAGAAATATCTACAAAAAAATCACTCGTTATTATTTCAATAGATCGTAACTCTGATAATAATGTGAAAATTTCAAAAACTTTAGTTCAGGCTTAGTAGAGAAGTCCTAGCTAAATATAGGCAGAATACTATTATAAAGCACTTTTGATTTGTGTGTGTGTTAGTACGAAAAATGTTTTATGTTTATTAATCAAGATATTTTTTTAAAAAAAATAACTTTCCAGGTTAAATGACGTCCGTGTTAATGGGATCCGGATTACTGAAGGTTTACTGTATTTATTTGAGGCTCAATAATTTTCATGTACAATATAATATTTTATTCGAGATGTGAAAAATAAAATTTACAAAGTGCAGTATTTATCACAACTACCGTTTCGAAATATAAAAGAAAGCTAATCTAGAAATCGAGCCGTAAAGATAATAATAACGCTCAAATATTTCACCCTTAATACTTTTACGTGGCTACCTCTTCAAGTTGACCCTGATGAAGCCAACTTCCTCAGACACGATCTTATCTCCCACTAAAGAATCATAACTGTATGAAAAGTGGTAAATAAATTTAGCTCGTACCTTGTAATGGGCGGGTCTTGCAGCCCATTCATTTGATGGATGCAATCAGCCTTATAGAACTACATCCTAAACTAAACCTTGGAATCATTGCAATTTAGCCTCAGCCCTCTTGCGTAAAGGTACGTAAATCAAAAGGAGAAGGGGCAAAAAATAAACAACACAACCCAGTTTTATTAACCCTACTGTTGAACCTAATTTAAAAAAAAATCCAAATGACAGCTCCTGACCCTGAAAGTCATCCCTTGATGAGGATTTAGTGCGAAACGAAGATAAAACCTTCTAATTTTTAATACTCACAAGCTACCACGTGATGCCAGGTTCAGATCTTTATCTGAAATTGTTCGAAACTGACGCGCACGGCAGTGAAAGAATATGTTGTGTGTGTGTGTATTGCTCTCTTTTATCTTATTTCATTCTATTTATTATAAGTATTTTTCTTTCGAAAGAAGAAAAAAAAGGAGAATATGTGAAATGTGTTCCAAAAGTCGTGACTGGCTTTGCAGGTACGGTTACAGAACGTAGATAAGTTGAAAGGGGACAACGTAGAATTTAGAATTTTGGTGAGCTTTGTTCACGATTTTGAACTATGACTGTTGTAAATTCTAGAAGGTTTCTGTAGCGTGAAATTGAGCTATTTAGTTTTCTGCGAATATGTTCCGATGGATATCTGTTGGACATATGAGAATTCCATTTGCATCAATTTTAAATGTTTCGTCAAACAACAAATAAAAATATTTTTAGAATTCGTTCCCTTACTTTAAGAGAACTTACTTACCACAAGTTCGATGACCATGTTTGCTATAACGCATGCGTAAATAGATGTTCGAAATGTCAACATGACAGATGAGATAAATAATACTAAAATTTATTCATCGACTTAATTTAAATGCTTTGTTAAGAAAATCTTGAGATTGCTGATAAATAACAAATGCAATTTTAAAAACTTTATTTCATATGTGTGAATTCCTATAATAAATTCAATGAGTGAATTATATGTTTTGTTTTGATGTTATATACATTTAAACAATGTCAAATGTATAATTTTTATTGGAATTTTTTTAAAAAAAAATACAATTTTTTTCTTTTTAATATCGTCTGGTTTATAAATTTTTAATGTTTTTGTTACAGAAATTTCGGACTCTTTTCTGCCGAAAGGGTATTTTGGCCGGAAAGATTGTTTGTAGGTTGAACGAAAATATTCTTTCAATAATGTAGAATAGAAGTAACTTTGGCGAGAGTTGCCGATAAATTTGTTCCCCAAATTTAAAGTTAAAAACTGATGCTTTTAGAAAACTCCTTAGGGATCTAGGAGGATTATAAGACAAGATAATTCCAGAAGCATTTAGAACGGCTTCTTTTATATAAGAATGATGCAGGGAAGGAACTTAGGAGTCAAACATTTGACAGTGACTGCACGTTTTATTTGCCTTGCACGAAATTGTGATTATGAAGTTGCTCAATATTTATACGATATCTGAATATGTGATGTTGTGGATTTACACATATTTAGTTGTTCCCTTTTAGAAAAAAACTTACTGTAAAAACTAGAAAGTTCCAGAAAAGTTTATGATTTATGTCGAAAGAACTTGCCTAATTAGTGGCGTAACGTACACTACCGCATTGCGGGGGCCCAGAGATTTTAAGGTGCCCAAAGCCTTACTGACACCTAGCGTACTTGAGATTGGGGCCCCAAACCTGATTTTGCAGGGGTCCCTAATATTCTCCACTACACCACTGTGCCTATTAATTGCGTGAACATTTCCTACATTTGAAAAGGGGCAACCCCGTAACAAAATATATGTTTGCCATGAGATTTTCTTTTCTCATAAGATAATTCTTAGCACAGATAAGTTTATTAACCAGAATATTTCTGCATTGATTTGTTATACTCCACCTCTTTACAAACTACTTGTTAGGTTTTATGGAACCTTCTACATCAAAACAACTTTTGATTTGCGATTTTGTATTCCTGCTATCTAAGATTATATGAACACTTTTTTTTCTAAATTATTATTATTTTGTCTCCGGCTCCAACTAAAAATAATTTATATATGTTTGTAGGGTTATGGCACATTTTTAGGGGTATTTTAATGATGACACTGGTTTTTACTAAATTTAACGTTTAATGGCTGACAATTAATACAGTTCTACTCACTACTAACATGTTTACATAGAGAAATACGAAAATATTGAATGACATTTACATTAAACACATCTTGCACTCAGCAATGATACAACTGGGTTAAAGTCCTAGTACTGTTCTCTCGCACAACAGTTCACTATGATGTGAGTGACCTACGCGTCACTTTCTTCCGAATAAGGGATATCTGGTCCCGACACAGCCAGTTCCCGGTTGCTCCGTTTGTTTAAGCAGAGGTAGATCTCCGACCGCGTGGAGTTCTCGCTCGCTCATTAATTCTCTCTTCTCGTTAATTAGCTGGTGGCTGCGTCGCCAGTGCCATCTAGAGAGTGGTCTCCATGGAAAATTCCCACATGTATATGCGAAATCTTATCCCGAGTTACGAGAATTCTACTTACGCGGTTATCACTCAGCCTCCCCCCTCCCTTATCGCGTAAGTTCGGGGTATTACTGTATATCTTTACAGAAAGAATTTTGAGCTGCGAGTGTGAAGTGCACTATAATCTCTACAGAAAGTGATTTAGAAATTAATTCTATGCCAAATAATAATTAAAAATTAATTTCATCTCTTTAAGGTTCTTCAAATAATTGAAAAGGGATCTATAGAAAATACTATTTAATTATTCAATGTTCCCTTTTTAAAAATGATTAACACTCTTTGTGGACTACTTGTTTGGAATTTTAAGATAATAATTGTGATAACGCGCACTCAAAATAAAAATTCGTGAGTTACGCTTCCTCTTGTTATTTTGTATACATAAAATTTCAGTGTTGCAACTCCTGTTCAAGCCACGTGCAGAGTGGGCGGTGAGAAACACGTTGAAGTTTTTATAAATACAAATTTCATTTTCGTTACTCTTATTTTTTAGAAGGAGATATCTCTTATTAATTTTATTCATAACATAACATTCTAGAAATAATCTGTAAATATTGCACAAGATCGTGTAATGCATTTATTTTCATCTTCTATAGCGAATCGTTTATTTATGTGTTGTTTGCTAAAATGAACTGAAGTCCTGACATACAGATCAAAGAAGTCGTTCTCTAATATACAAGCAACTTCGATCTGTTATTGAATTTCAAAAATAAAAAAAATACTAATAGTTAGAATACAATAATATTAATATATACTATATATATATTAATTCAGTGCTTCTCAAACTTTCAATATTGGCGACCCAATACTCACTCATAATTTTCATCGCCTCCCCTTCTATACAATTAACCTTGAATTCAATAATACTATACTTCAACTCTAAAGCTACAATACCATTTCCACTTCTTAAGCGCCACCGGCGTGTATATACACTCAGGAACATTGAAAATAGCGACCCAAGAAGGAAGCTAAGTACAATCGCGAAATTTGCAAATAAGTACAGCGTAATGTGATATGCAAATGATCCAAGTTTTGTGCCAATACGCATGCTCAGACACGCCGAGGTGGCGCTACAATCAGGAAGAGGGTGCTATATAAGCCAGCGCAAATTCGAAGATTCATAAATGTGATGATTACCCGCCAATTGTAGGAAGACTTTGGTAAGCGAAACATGCCAGGGGTAAACGTTCTAGAAGACACTTCTCAGAGTTAAGCGAAGTTGAGAGAGGCCTGATCATCGGGATGAAAACTGCAGGCTGTCGATGCGCCGTGTTGCTGGCCAGGAGGATAGTTCGGAGTGTGTCGTTAGAAATTGTTGGGAGCAGTGGACACGAGAAGGTACCCACGCGTGGAAAACCGGGTCTGGAGCAACCAGAAAGACCACGAGGAGAGAGGATCGAAGGATCGTGTGGCAAGCCCTTGTGGACCCCACAGTTACTCGTTCAACGATACGAGCAGACGTAGGCATAGCAATTGTTCCACAAACAATTTCCAGACACCTTGCAGAAGCAAATCTTAAATCCAAGCGCCCTTTCCATGCACTCCCTCTGTGACGAATCTATACGGAACTTTATCACTAACCTTCTGAACCGACCTTTTTAGGGAAATTTAATTCCCTACCTATTTCCAATCAACTCCAAGAAGCGAACGGGATTCCTTATTATGCAGATTAAATTCAGAATTTAAGTCAAACGAAATAGTAAAGTTAGAGAAGTAGGAGATAGACATTGAAACATAGAGTTATAATGATTTTGAATTGAAATATTGTTGTTGAAAGTAAATTAACCTCATGAAGAATTGAGATTCCGAGAGGTAAATATCATTTTTGAAGTTAAAGTCTCACTCAAGCTTTAAGAGTCGGATTAAAGTTAAATGTTCAATAAGAACATTATTAAATATAATTCTGGGATCTCTTATCGTGGTAATTTCTGCGTGATCGTTATTTAATAAATTAATTAATTAGATCATTAATTAATTGAGTTAATTTAAAGGATATTATCTTTAAAACTTCATAGTATTAAAATTACTGTTAATAAGTTTATTTGATTCTATTTGGGAAAATTAACCAAATAAAGAAAGTTATTTATAAAAATGGCTACTGGTTCTTTTATGAGTCATAATTATTCTAGTTCTCAAAGTGAGGTCCCCAGAGACCATCACACCTCTAATACCGGAACATCGGCAACTGCGTCTACAGTGGTGCCAAGCCAGATTAATGTGGTATGTCACAGATTGGCAAAAAGTTGTGTTTAGTGATGAATCCCAGTTTGTTTTGGGGACAGATGATAACTGTGTACGGGTGTGGAGGCGCCCTGGTGAGCGGTACAATTACCCCAACAGTGTTCTACGTCACACTGTCCGCACAGCTGGTGTAATGGTATGGGGGGCCATAGCCTATGATAGCCGGTCCACTTTAATTGTGATGCGTAGAACCTTAACGGGCCAACGTTACGTTGATGATATTCTTCGACCCCTTGTAGGACCTTTCCTAAATGGTCTCCCAGGGGCAATTTTCCAGCAGGATAATGCTCGTCCACATACAGCAAGAGTTGCTCAAAACTTCCGACGTCATTTTCAGACTCTTCCATGGCCGGCCCGCTCCCCCGATTTTGTCCCCTGTAGAGCACGTGTGGGATCAGCTAAAACGGCCGATGCCATCGTGTGACTCTGTACATGATTTAGAGTTGGCTGTTCGAGATTTGTGGGCCCATCTGTCTCAGGACAACATAAGGTGTCTAATCAACTCAATGCCGGACCGTGTGGCGAGCTGGAGGTGGTCCAACGCGCTATTGAAGTTGCCCAGTGTTTGTGTCTTTGCACACCCTGTATTCGTTTAATTGTCTTGTTTTTGAGATTAAGTGAATCTCTCATCTGTGTCATTATGTGTATTACATTTCATTTCAATCCGATGCTTTCTTCTTGGGTCGCTATTTTCAATGTTCTTGAGTGTATGTCTCGCTCAACAGGTTCGTTTAATGCCCCGAACGTATATATACGTCTTAAAGTACGATTTTTTCTGTGTACTGCTATCCATTAAATTATTTCGAAGGCTTTGCAATCCAATAAAAGGACCTTGACAGTGTTAGCAAAGGATTTACTTATTTTAGAAGGATTTGCTTATTCACATTTTCCTCTCTCCTCTCTTTTCTCCCTTACCATCAAATCATCCCATACACGCGCCTACGCGGAAAACGGTGATATTATGGGGAGCGAATCGCGTAACTTTTAATCGGCAGTTAAAGGATTAATTATAAAGCGTACAAATTGTCAAGATCAGTGTAAGTTTTTGAACATAACTTTATGTATGACAAGCCAATAGTGTCACTGGTAATTATTACATTTGTTCCTAACTTGGTATCGTTAAATTAATTAAAGAATGCATTGTGCAGTACTGATACATTTATAAGTGTATTATATCAGTGTAAAAAAATGAATATTTTATTTCTCTATTATATCATAATGTATTTTTTATCTACTTTCAGTAAATTAATAATTTTTTTTAAATGATCTTTTGTTTTCGACAGTTCAATATGTTTGCGCCCTCCCCCCCCTCACAAAGTTATCATGCCCCCTTAGGGAAACACACCTCACAGTTTGAGAAACGCTATATTAGATCTATTTTTATACATTTCTATGTGATTCTAATTAAACATACATACACATACAATATATACACCAAATCTAATAATGGTTTACGCAATAAGTAGCCAAATGTGGAAGTGTTATAAGGAATTAGTCGCCAAATCTAAAAATGGTTTATACAATAAGTCGCCATATTTGGAAATGGTATATGGATATGAAATTAGTCGCCAAACCTAAAAATGGTCTATGCGAATGGTCTATGAGATAAGTCGCCAAATGTGGAAATGGTATATGGAATTAGTCGCCAAATCTAAAAAGGGCTTATGCAATAAATCGCCAAATGTGGAAGTGGTAAAGAGTGTTTTTTTCCAGGTATGGAAGTTTAAGTTGGCATTACTTTCCAAGATGGCGACCAATTTTACAGCTGTCAAGTGATTTATTCTCAGTTTGGTTTGGCAATTCATTAAAACGATCATCAAGCAAGGCGTAGATTCGTCGAATGGGCCCAAAACGAGGTTCCCGTTGTTCCCGATTTTCATAAGCGCATTTTGTTTAGCGATGAAGCGCACTTCTGGTTGAATGGCTACGTCAACAAACAAAACTGCCGCATTTGGAGTGAAGCTGATCCACAAGTGTATGTCGAAACACCGTTACATCCAGAAAAACTGACTGTTTGGTGCGCTTTATGGGCTGGTGGAATCCTTCTTCAAAAACGATGAAGGCCACAACGTTACAGCCAATGGTGATCGGTATAGAGCCATGATTACTAACTTTTTCATTCCTGAATTGAACAATCATGATGTCCAGGAGCTGTGGTTCCAACAAGACGGCGCAACATGTCACACAGTTCGTGCCACAATCGATTTATTGAAAGACACGTTTGGTGACCGCCTAATCTCACGTGTTGGACCTGTGAATTGGCCTCCAAGATCTTGTGAGATAACACCGCTAGACTATTTTCTGTGGGGCTATGTAAAGTCATTGGTCTATGCGGATAAGCCACAGACGCTTGACCATTTGGAAGACAACATTCGCCGTGTTATTGCCGATGTACGGCCACAAATGTTGGAAAAAGTCATCGAAAATTGGACGTCCAGATTGGACTACATCCGAGGCAACCGTGGCAGTCATATGCCAGAAATCATATTTAAAATGTAATACCACAAGATTATCTTTCGAATAAAAAAAATTCATGTCAATCGAATAATACATCGTTGTTTTATTGCAATTTAAAGTTCTATACCTCTAAAAAACACCCTTTATATGGAATTTGTCGCCAAATCTATGAATCGTATTCCTAACTATCCTAATCAGGATAATGGAAAAAAATTATGAAATTATTGTATTGTCATCGGTCTTTGACAAGTATGCAAAATTTGGAATTAATCTGACCTTTTAAAGTGGGTGAAAATCGAGTTCAAAGATTCCATTACATACAAGTGAAACATAAAAGCGTGTTAAAAATCCTATATTTTCTGTTTAATTGTGACTCATCCTTGTTGTAAAATATTCAATTCAAACCAAAACGATCATTTAATACAAAATAAAACATCGCTTATTGCTGCGTCGTGAAAAGAACATTAAAAAATATTAAAAGCAAAATTTACGGAATTATGAAAAGATCTGGAAGACAATTCTTAATGATAAATCGACAGAGAGCTACTTTAAATTGATGTATGTCATTGCTGGAGAGATTTAATTGTTTTAACAAATTGCTTGTTCTCTGTTTTACCCTTTTTGATTCTGCTCATCAATAAGTACCAGTTTTTTCTGATATGAAATATATTTTGAGTCCACAAATGTTGTTTAACAAGTGAACATTCACAATCATGTGTCAAAATGAAAGTCACAAATTATAATCCTGATATACTGATATGAAGCAGTGCTTTGAAAAAGACAAGATTTGAACTAAAATTTTAATTTTTTACTAAACAATGTTACACGATTAATCATATTTTATGTTGTTTATTTCTTACTTTGATACATATTCTTAAAAGGTTACATAATGCATAATATATTTACAGTTTTAATTCTTGATATTGAAGGAATAGTTATACGTAAAATAGGAAAACGTATTAAACATTTTCAAATGATGTGTGTAATTAATATATGATGAATTTTTAATTCTGTATTTTCGACCTCTGCATGTATTGCCGCGTGAATCGTATTTTTTTTCAAATACAGTCGAACCTCTTTATTGCGAATTTTTCTATATAACGAACATTTTCCTGGAACCTTGAATATTTCACGATTTTCTTCGTAAAATAACCTCTCTATAGCGAAGTGGATTTTCTAAATAACGAACTTTTTCTTTTGTGATTCAATTTTTTTCTCTCTCTACTTTTCAAGTACTTCTAGACATTTCAAGTTATTCTCTTATTTTATGGTGGTCATAAATCTTTAAATGGTTTTATTAGATCCTAACTCGTCGAGAACAATAGAATTCTTCTTTCATCGAAGATATGCACACTTTAACCCCCATTGTCCAGCTCACTAGAAAAATCTCACACTCCATGAAGTTGTCCCGTGTCCCCGTATTCTAGTTATAAAGTAATGTATGTTTAATATTACTTGTATGCTTTAAATTATAAAATGTCCTTCAAATTCATTAATTTTAATATAGAATTATTTTCTTAGTATTGAAAATACAGTGTATTCTTCGGCATTCTTTTTTCTGGTTTTCCTTGCAGTTTTTTTATCTTTTTTTTGATGGTCAGATATATAAAATAAACATATATTAATTTAAAAAAAGGTGTGAATAATTATTTTTAACGTATTGTGTTTATGAATTTAAAATTTGTTTTATGGGGTTTATAAAGTATATTAAAAGATGAACCTCTATATAACGAATCTTCCATGTAACGAACTCTTTCCGGGATTTAGCGACTTCGTTATATAGAGGTTCGACTGTATTTCCTACTGCGTGGTACTCTGAGTCATATTAGTGTATTTGTTTGGCACACCACTACTACAAGGTTGCCAACTCTTGATCTTTAATATATAAGGCTAAGCATCGATGTTTTGATTTGAAAAAGAATCTTGTAAATGCCTTTGAGCTTTTATGTCGATGATTATACTGAATTCGATTAAATATTTTGCCATTTTTGTAATATTTCTTTGAATACAAATTAATCAAGTTATACAATATACTGGTAAAAAGCGATGAATCAAGGGAGAGTTTTCCGATTAGGACAAAATTGCCTTACAATAGAATATGCAAATGATCAAAATTTAGCGGCCAATTACAAACTAGCTAAAGCTCCAGACCGTGCGTTTGTGTCTGTGAGAGAGTGAGACAGACACTAAAAAGAAAAAAGAGGCCCATTTGAAAGAATATTGTCCGTCAGATTTTTTCGTTTTTTAATTCAATCTTTTAATTTCAATAATATTTTTAAAAAATGCTCTTCTTTGTATTTTCATTAAATTATATTTTACAAAATAAATAAAATTGATTTTCCTTATTCTCGAATGATTGCTTTTGCTCATTAAATTAGAATGACCCAATTTTTTTAATCATTTAGAATAAGTGGAACAATAAATTTTATTTAAAAAACAAATGGGTTACTGTTTAAATTGATTAAATTTATTTAACTAATTTTGAAAATTATAGTTTATTTAAACAATTAATTATTTATAATAAGAAAACACGCACTATTATTTTTCAATTATCTTATTCATTACTAACTGTGAAATATTTGCATGTCTGAACTTGAAGAAATTGATATTTCTGCTTGTAACTAACTCTAACATCATTGGATGTTATAATCCCCACCTGCACTGAGGACACCAGCATATTGTGTTATCAAAGTGCGTATTGTTGATACGTAATCAAACAATAGCTATAATTTACATACAAACCCTTGTAACGCATGTAGGACTTGGATCAATAATGTTCTCTTCTACCCAATTAAGTCTATTATATACCTACTAAACATCTATAAGATGTCGCTTGATATCTAATGACTCGGGATAGTGCTTACCAGACATTCTCATTAATAGTAAATTAGAGTACGCGTTTCAATATCTGTCTGCATTATGTGTCTATCTAATGTTCTCAATAATTATGAGATCTTACTGGAAAGTAGCATGAAATACGACATAGAAAGAATTCGGCTTTGTGAATCGATATCAAATTATAAAAAACCCTTTAAGAAGTCTCAGGGGTGTTAAATTTCTCTAGAGGTCTGAAAATATAAACACTTTTCAAACAGGTATAATTGTTTCAAATTTAAATTAAATGATTCGAATCTTTTACACATTATTTATAAAAGAATGGGGCTTCAGAAAAGTATAAAATGGTTAAAATATAATAATAATTTTAAAAATCATAAGCATATGAAAATTCTATAATGAATATTAGGTATTTTTTGCGTTGCGCACGCTATTTTCTAAAATAGTAGCCTCTGATGACTAAAACTTAGTAGAATCATAAAATACATCATACTCTTTAAACCCTACCTAATTTTAGTATTATATACATATGTTTTGTATTTCAAAATATATGTAAAATGCTGCAATTTTTTAAATATTTTTTTAAAAATGTATTTTTTTATTTATTAAAATATGTAAGTTATTATTTTATTTATATAAAAATAGCTACAGTGTAATAAGAATATATTTAACTTTATAAATCAACTTATAGCTAGTAATTAAAGCTACTATTTTAGAAAATAGCATGCGGGACGTAAACTTAGTAAATATTTTTATAGAAAATTTTCTTATTTTCATATGCTTATAATTTTGAAAATTATGATTATATTTTAAACATTTTATACTTTTCTGCAGCCCCATTCCTTTATAAAAAATGTGTAAAAGATTAGAATTATTTAATTTAAATTTTAAAAAATTATACCTGTTTGAAAATTCTTTATGTTTTCATACCTCTAGAGAAATTGAACTCTCCTGAGACACCTAAAGCGGTCATTTTTTTTTGTCCAAAATGTTCCAAAAAAGTCACATTTTTTTAATTGCATATAACGAAGCATAATACACAAAAGAACGCGAAAATAGAAGAATTTTGTATTTTAGTTTCCATATTTTAAAGTTTTCAGGCTATTTTTTATTTTGTAATTGTGGAACACAAAAACCTCTTTATGTTTGGTTTTCATAAGTACACTCACTCTGCATGCTATGAAAATTATTTCATATATCTTAAAATAATCTCTTTCATACTTAAAAAAACTTCATGTTCATACCTCTTATTCAAACGGATGAGTATTTTGTGTATGTGTACAAGTAATCTCTTTAGAAGAATTAAAAATATGTGCAGATCAAAGATAGATAACAGAAAATATCAGCTCCCGTACGATATACGGACATATTTTCAAAACATTCTTCTTTTATGGAAAATACTTCTATAACAATATTATTTTGCCTGTATATAACTGAGACTTCTACACAGAGTCTGATTTAGGACTTTTGAAATGTATTATTCAGAAGCGTATTTATTCATACTTTAATTCATCAGAATAAAGGAATTCAAACAAAAAACACCAATAATTATTTCAATTTGTAATAACTATGAAAATAATGTGAATTTTTCAAAACTCCTAGTTCAGACATTGTAGAGAAGCCTTTTCTATATATAAGCAAAATATTATTATTATAAAACCGTTTTTGCATAAAGGGAAAATGTTTTCAAAATATGTAATTCTTTTTCCATTTTTTGCCAAATAATTGCATAATTTTTATTGTAGTAATATTCTTAAGACAGTTTTATGTGTTTATTATATATATATATGTGTGTGTGTGTGTGTGTGTGTGTGTGTGTGTGTGTGTGTGTGTGTGTGTGTGTGTGTGTGTGTGTGTGTGTGTGTGTGTGTGTGTGTGTGTGTGTGTGTGTGTGTGTGTGTGTGTGTGTGTGTGTGTGTGTGTGTGTGTGTGTGTGTGTGTGTGTGTGTGTGTGTGTGTGTGTGTGTGTGTGTGTGTGTGTGTAATTCAGATAACACTATATGCATTTCATAGTTCCAAACGTGTGTAGTCGGATAACTTCAATTTTTAATAACTTGTCAAATATATAGAAAAAACAAATTTGGATGTCTAACTCGAAATAATGAAAATATTCTGTAGACAATGAAAGAAAAATGTTGTTATGCATTTTTTAACTCGTTTGAAAGGGAAATACTTTGTATCAAAATTTTCCGGTAAACTTTGAAATGTTAAATTACTGCTTTATTTAGTAAAAAAGCTAAAAAAACAACAACAAAGAATCGCATGAAAGTGGAATTATATAAGCCCTAATAATATCAAATATCTGATTTTTTTTAAATATTTTATGAAATAAATCCTTGTTTTTAATCTTATTTTCAATAACAGCTTCATACTTTAGCCTTTCCATTATCGATAAAAAGTCACCCGGAATTAGAAAGAATATATTTTTTTCTATCTATTTGTTTTGCCTTAAATGGGCTCAATTTGTGACGGTCACATGATAAAGACAAACACGTGTTCTCTTATGCATTAAACTAATCGCTCTTGTTGTTCTATTTGTAAAATTTACAAAATTAGATAAAATTTCAAATTTTATAATTGGGTAAAAAATTTTATAAATACTATAAAAAAATTTCTTCAAAATGATTTTTTTTAAATTAATAAAAAAATACCTTATTTTATCCATGTACTTTTAAATAAAATGCATTTTGTATTCATATGTATTTTTTAAGGGGAAGTTTCTGCAAAGAGCTGGCAATAACGTAACGTATGAACTGATTAACTGAAAACACAAGATAGCTTTTATCGTGTTACTATGTCGTCACGTGAGTTTTTGAACTGTTTGGCTAGAATCACGTGGTTATCGTTATCATGTGACTATGACGTCACATGAATTTAGACCATTAACATCACACTGTAGAAACAGAACAGAAAACACTACAGAAGCAAAACTTCATGATTTGAAACCATGGACAAATGATAAGTATGACATTTGTAATATCTTATTTTACAAATTTCTACACTATGCCTCACAGAATTTTGAGAAAGTATGAAAAAATTTATAATGAAAGAACCCCTATTTTTCTGTCCAGGTGGAAATCAGGACATAAGTTTCACATGTTGCAAAAAACAATTATCGACCTTGAATGTAAGTCATTTAACTTTAAAGTAACAACGGGAATCTGTGAGCTTAGTATAAATTTGAGTAAGGTTTTCAATTAAAATTGAAACATTGAGGATAATAAAGATTCAAATAGCATTCATTTTTTAAAATGTTAATAGGCAGATAATCCTTCAATATTATTCGAAGAAAAGAGTTTTGAACCTCCATTGACAACAATATACGAGGAATATTTTTGTTTTATTTTACCAATAGACCCTAAAAAAGTCAAAAGGGGAAAAAAGTATTTATTACAAAAATTAAGTATAAACATGGTTTCTTTTTGATAGAGTGGACATAAGTTTAATGCACTGTCATATCAGTGGATGAACTTTCGGACATTCCCTTCGAAGAGCATCGCCACAACTGATATGTGGTGGATTTGAACGTCATGGATAAGGACAACTTCTCAAGACAGCATTCCTTTTCTTTTCTTTTATGTAGCTTTCCTCATACACGACAATGCTCCTCCTTGCATTGCTATTGTACCTT
Source organism: Trichonephila clavipes (assembly GCA_019973935.1). Lineage (NCBI taxonomy): Eukaryota > Metazoa > Arthropoda > Arachnida > Araneae > Nephilidae > Trichonephila > Trichonephila clavipes. The sequence continues at coordinate 2,969,623 of BMAU01021379.1, forward strand.
AACATCTTTTATAATGGCTTAAATGGGATGAATTAGATCACCTTACGTATAGCCCCGACTTAGCACTAAGTGAATTTCCTTTCTTTTCTGAAATTAAAATGTGGCTAATAAGCCAAAACTACTGAACCAACAAGGAATTTTAAAACTATATATAGATCCATTTCACATATAACTGGGGGCAAGATACTTTGAAGAGAGTATAAGACAGTTTTTCCATAGATATAAAAAACTTTCTGAATTTTCACTTTATTTACTCGTATGTCTAAAAGTAGCCATGTTTTGTGCATAAATTATGGTAACATTTTTATTCATTCTTTACTCTTGTTTCTTAGAGTAGATCAAAGGCAGGAGAGAAAACACATCTCTCCTTTATAAAAGTCAATTACATTACCAGGTTTTGGATCCTAATATGAAATGGCATTGCCCCTATTGCTAGTAGATAGTAAACATAAAGTCTACATTTAACTGAAGATTGCCGTTTAAAATAACAAAGCTAATGAGGTATGAGTTCCAATGGTTTTGATTTAGGTTTCAAAATCGTAAGGCCCATACCTATTAACACACTGGTAGCATTAAGAAAATTAGTGAATGTTTACAAAATAATATGAAATTTCCTTACATATTAGGGAAGATGGAATTTTTTTTTTCATAATTTCCAAAGCTTCCTATGCGGAAATGATATTCTCTGATTTATAGATGAAGAGAATAAAATACATGAATAACAAATTAATTTTTAAGTCAACTTCCCCAAAGGGAAGTACTTTAGGTACTTTTTAGTTTTCGTATGATAAAAAGTCAATGTAATTTCTGTTAAAGAAATACATTATTTTAGTACATTTTTAACTTTTATTGCGATAAGAGTATACCAACTGCAGACTTAAAAGAAAAACGTCAGGTAAATTTAGCAGCTCTTCTTTTAAATAATAATTTTTTTAAAAAAACCTATTGAAACGGGGAGAAATTATATAGTGTACACGATTAAAAGTGGAAGACGGAGTGAGTGAGTGAATATTAACGTCGCACTGTTCAGCTAGCTACACGAGGGCTTTTGGCGACGGACCTCGTAATTTTGAACCATGGTTTAGTGACGATGCCGACACCTGAGCTGGTAACCCCCTCTCCTAAAGCGGAAGACGAAATAAGCTTGGATTTCACTAGTGTGAGAGCGGGAGGGATGAAATGGTGTTATGTACATCTTGTTATTCAGTACTCAGTACATATTTATGAATAATAATTGTTTTTGGCTATTTATATTGCAGTTAAATAACTTTATTTTAAGTCTGAAATCATCTAAACAGCATTAGGTATATTTCCAGTTTTTCGAAAATTCAACGACTTGGTGGCAGTATTAAGTTTTGAAATTATTTTTTTTAAATGTTTTGCTCCTAAACTTCATGTGTTTGAATGGAATTGTATTTTACTATTATTCTAACTGTATTTTTATTATTAATATGTTTTATATGTTCATTTATATGCTATACTCAATTTCCCTTCAATTATTATTATTAGTTATAATTTCTATTTTATATGTATTTTGTGTAAAATAATTAGTTTTACCAATGCCCCATCGACTGTATTAATCTTTTGAGCGATGCCAACGCTTTTTTTGTGTATTATAATTTGTGTGGAATGTTCATTTCCTATATTGTTCCTCGCTAGGAGAGGTTCTCGCCGCGTAAAGCTGCTGGCATATATTTAAATCTTTTATACGCAAAATTAAAGTTGTTAAGCTTTAAAAGCATGAGTCATCATTAAGTCCCGCGTGGCGGATGCGATGGAATATCTTTTCCTCATAGATGGGTTTCGATTAAGGATAATTTTTTTCTTCACATTACCCCGATCCATCCTATTATATATTTCTCTATATAGATGATTAAGTATTCCAAATTACGGGAAAACTCTGCAGATTGTAGTCGAAATCAAAGATTAATTTTAGATCCAACATACTATTTTATCCAAAATTATTAAAACAAGCAATTAAACCGAGCTCACAAGCATTGCAGTTCTTGAAACATCGATGTTCATATATGAACTAGAAACCTCAATCGTTATTAATAAAATAACTCGACAGCATCTATAGGCGACTTGTTGCTATATCTCCTCGGGAACATTTTTTTCCAGGAATAGATGAGTTCGCGGTGTCATTAAAATAATGGCAAGCAGTGCGTGTATCCGTCAGCGAATCGAGGCCTGGCAGGATGCCTTGCACCCAAAGGCGAAGGTATAAATAATGAAGCAGGTTCATCGCTCTTGTAGCTTCTGACCTTACGACCTGCAGGTTGGTGTCGACCCCCTCTCTCTGCCACCATCTCACCTCGTATAATTAGGTAAGTATAGAGCACACCTTCGCTTCTACAGAGGTAAACCTGAGGGGATGTATACCAGTTGTGTAAGATGTTTAATTTTAGATCGTAAGAATGTACACAAGAAAAATTCGAAACATGGATAATAAATACCTTAAATATAGCATTTATTAATATTACAGTAATACCCCGAACTTACGCGATAGGTGTTATTGAGTGACAACCGTGGAAGTCAAATTCACGTAAGTCGGAGTGTAATTTCGCATAGAAATACATATAAATGTCGCCCCTGTGCTATAGCGGTTAGTGATGCTGACTGCGGTGACATAGGGTCTGGGTTCGAATCCCGAGTAAAACATGGTTGTGTTGTAATCCTTTTCTTCTTTGTGATGTGTGCTTCACGCCTCTCAGTAAGCCTCCGTGTGATACTTTGTGGTGCACGGGGTTATAAATGTTCTCAATAAAAAAATACATATACATATTTTATAGTTGGGGTTAGAGACGAAAGAAAATGGTAACTTAGAAAAAAAATGTTTAAAATAAAATCTTGGATAACAAAAAGTACAGAATAGCAAACCAAAGTTATTTTGATGTAGAAAATTTTATAAAATCTAACAAGTAGTCGGCCGGCTCAAAGATTTTTTTCTCTCCCGTAAAATTTCATCGTAGCATGCTAATAGAGTAGAACGTCGCTTATCCGAAACGTCAAATATACAATCCAGGTTTTTTTGTGTGTGTATATATACTATATATATATATATATATATATATATATATATATACAGTCAGGTCTCGTTTTATGCGGTAGATACGTTCTACCGAAAAACGCATATAAAAAAATCGCATTAAAAAAGACATTACTTGAATGGAAAAAGTAGGGATACGTTCCTTAGTTTTCTAAAATCGCATAAAACCAAAACAACTGGTTAAAATTAACTTAAAACCGCATAAAAAAATTGCAGAAATAAAAAGAAATAGGTTGCATGATAAATCACTTCGAATGTCTGAAAGAAATTCATACAAAAGCTAAAAAAAAAAAACTGGTATTCAAACCTTAATTCATTTTATTTTATGGAAAATTAATACACATAGTTTTACAGTTTTAATCATTATCGCTATCTGATAATGGTGTGCACCGTTTGCGAAGTGGTTCCAAATCACCTTCATCATCAGAAGAGACTGTCTCTGCAATAGATATTTGCGGTAAAGGCCACGGATTTTCACAAACTTCATTCTCGTTCTGTGTAGCTCTTCCTTTTCTGACAATGTAATCAGTAATTAAACTTTGCGATGAGGATTCGTTTATTTTTTTATATAGTTCACGATATCCAGACATGCAGTTATGCAGCTCACGTTGTAATTTAGAGGCTCGTTTAAAATTGGGATCATTAATAAGAAAATGATTTTCTAATTTACTGCAAAGTTGAAGACCTTGAATTAATTTTCCAGTGAGGGGAGTTGATTTTTCTTCCTCATCATCATCACCTTCTAGACCTACGACGCCGTCTACAGTTAGATCTAAAGTTAAATCAATAATATCATTGTCACTTAATGCCTCCTTCACAAGCAATTCATTTATATCATCGTGGCTGAAGGTATTAAAACCATCTCCTCCAATTTCATCTGATAGTGTCGATGTTTGAGTGGTTGTATTGTCTGTCACACATGCTGGCCAAATCTTTTTCCAACAGGCATTTAAAGTTCTAGGTCTTATTTGAGCGGAAGCAGATGCAACATGAATTAAACAATCAAAAATAGAAAATTGTTTCCACACATCTTTTACTGTTAAGGACTCATTTTCTAGTTTATTCAAGATGAATTTGTACGTTGTCTTAATATAATATTTTTTAAAAGTTGCAATTATGCCTTGATCTAATGGCTGAATAAGAATTGTTGTATTGGGCAGAAGAAATACTAGTTTAACATTTGGATGTTCTAATTGTGGATGACTTGCTGCATTGTCAACAATTAATAAAACTTTAAAATCGAGAGATTTTTCCTTCATATAGGCTTCCACTTCTGGTACGAAACAATTATTGAACCATTCTGTAAAAATAGTTATTGTCATCCAGGCTCTCTCTTTCGGGTTAGCCATCCAATTCACGGGCAGTTGTTTTAAATCTTTACCTTTAGGGCGCGGGGTCTAAGAGATTTATTTATTAAGAGAGGTTTCAACATCCGATCTCCTGATGCATTGCTACAAAGTAATAAGGTGACTCGATCTTTACTTGCTTTATGTCCACTTGCAGTTTTTTCATCCTTTGCGATGTAAGTACGGTTAGGCAATTTTTTCCAATAAAGTCCTGTTTCATCAGCGTTAAATACTTGATCTCGACAGAATAGTCTCCATCTTCAATAATTTTCGCTAGCTCCTCTGGAAATATTTTTGCTGCTTCTTTATCTGCTGTCGCACTCTCCCCTGTTATCTTAATATTATGAAGTGCATTTCGTTTAAAAAACCCGGTTAGCCATCCTTTGCTAGCAGAAAATTCTTTTCCAGCTTGGGAAGTGTAAGTTGATGGTTCTGACAGTTTTATTGACTTATAAAACTGAAGAGCTTTTTCTTGGATTAAATAACCACTTACAGGAATCCTTCTTTGAACTTGTTCCTCAATCCAAATTGCGATGGACTGTCGCAGCCGAGCCGCAGACGTAAGCACCAAAAAGATACGGAAATTCTCGGAATACTACGATCCACGTCTCAGTATAAAAAATAATAATAATAACAAAAATCTAGAAATGTTTGCAATGCAAACCGCAAATGTTTGAAATACAAACCGCACAACTTCAAAATCGCATAAAAATAATCCGCATAAAAAGAGACCTGACTGTATATACTGTACATCAGTAGCGCACACAGAAATTTTTCAAGGGGGTCCGGGGTCGAAAGTTCACCATTCTTGCATCATGCTCCTTTTGATTTTGTCGATTTTCGGGAACAAAACATGGTAAAAAAAACTAATTATTGAGTAAATAATTAGCATTAATTAATAAAATTAATCATTAATCACAAATACTTAATTAAATTTTACGTACTATACACTTAGAATTATAATCAATCGGAAAAAATCAAGGGCTTTGGGGGAGGGGTCCGACCCCCAGCCCCCATGTGTGCGCCACTGCTGTACATGAATACGTTTATACGTTTACGAACAGTGCAATGCTCAACAGTTGTTCGTGCAAATCCAAAAGTGACGGGAAAACGCAAGGTCAGAGACATTTGGGGAATTTCAGTTAGTTGTGTAATTTGGTAAACATCAGCTGGGATATTGTGAACTGCTATAGCTTCGAATTCAAAACGGAAGTGCAACGTTTTGAACATAGAAACAAAACTTGAAATATTGAATCATCTCGCGAAGGGAGAAAGTCGAGTGTCTTTAGCACAGTTTTATAATGCTGTAAAGTCAACAATTTCTGATATAAAAAACAGCCAAGAAACTATTTTAAATTTTGCGTCAAAACTTGACTCAAAAGATGGCTGGAAAAAAAAGGAAAACTGCTGACGCGTTTTCTGCGTTAGAGACAGCTATAGAGTGGAACGAACAACAATCAGAGTGCTGTCCTACTCAGCTACTCCTGCTCTAGAGAATTAGAGACCTGGCAACGAAAAAACGAAGGTGTACAATGGTACTGCGAAAAATAATTGATTATTTTCCGCAATAAAGGTAAAATTGCTACATTTTGCTCCGATTTTGATTTTTCTTCAGTCGCGTTTCCCGCATGTGACGATTTTCAATGTTCGTATAGTGTCTGGTTTCATTTACTGCATGGCTCGCATCCGGTTTTCGGTTATCCGAACAATCGCGTATCCGAATGATGTCCGGTCCCAATTAATTCGGATAAATGACGTTTTACTGTATTGTTATTCCTAGTTTTGTTGAAAAAATACGCTTTTCTTTGGAATACGTGTATTCTAAAATTCGTAAGCCTTTTTCAATAAGCCGAAGCTTTATGTCCAATTCCCAATTGTCCTTCGATCTTATGATTGAATTAAATACTCAAGTTCTTGAATGTGTTGGTCTTGCTCATGCATTTTTATGACCAACTGTCAGCTCCTGATTCTGGGATTCCAGGACTTCTTGAACATCATCACTATCTATTTCTAAGTTTATTTGTGGCCGTAGCAGCCTAGTGGTCAAGGTATCGGATCGTGGCTGGCATGTTGAGTTTGAGCCCAGTACCACTAAAAACCTGCCGTGTAGGGCAGTGATGCACGTTAAATCTGTCGAGAGCTGAAACGTCCTCCCGTGGTGTGGTGTGGTAGTTAGGAGAGGGGAGAGCCAGCTCAGGTGTCATCCTAGTCACTTGACCCTGGTTTAAAATTAAGAGGCCCGTTGCAAAAAGCCCTAGAGTAGCTGAACAGTGCGACGTTAATATTCACTCACTCAAAGTTCATTTATTTATTTTATTGAGAACATTTAAAAATCTCCATATACCACAAAGTACCACATGGAAGCTTACAAAAGTAAGCATGAAGCACACATTATAAAGGAAGAAGAAATTTAAAGTCATGAGAAGGATTACAATACAAACATCAATGCTTTCTTCGGGATTCGAACCCAAGCCCTACGGCACCGAAGTCAGCATCACTGTACTGGATGGGTGGCTTCTAAATTTATTTGCCTGGCATGATCGACAATTTCTTCAAACGCATTACCAATTTCAATAATTTTTTCATAAGCAAAAGATAATCGACGAGATTTAAAAATCGCGTAAATCGGAATAGAGCGTAAGTCGAATTATATTACTGTATTTATTTTAAATACAAGCTTTTGTTATTCGAAATTTTAGTAGATTTTAGATTGTTTCACTTGTACTATATATGCGACGATTGAAAAATAGAATTTAAGAATGCCATCGAAAGGTCTGTGAGATGAAATGTTACTTTTATTTAATGCATGCAAAAAAAAAAATTGAGGTCAGTAGAGAAAAATAAAGAATTCTAACTAAAAGACTATTTTTTCCATAAACAAATCTTAGAGAAATCTCAAAAAATCGTAATTCCTAGATTAAGAAACTCGTGACCTTTTTACTGAACTTTTCCAATCTCAAGTGAATTACGTATTCAGAAATATTTGTCGGGTGTAACTTACTGTCGGATTCCGTTTTAACAAACCCCTATTTAACGATTATCGCGATTTAACTAATTTTTCTCAATCCCCAATTAAAATGAAGGCTAACCCCTCCCCCCTCACCTGAAAATTTTTTTTATTAGTTTGAATTAGAAAAAGCTTGATAGCTTTTTTTTTCAATTGACACATTCTTTTTTTTTCCGGATCAGAAATTGACTTTTCTAGAAAGCAGCATATTTCGATGGGAAAGGAGGAAGACCATAAAAAGACTTTACAGGTGTAGATGAGTCATGGGTGTAACCTATCATATGAGTTTTGAATAGGACAGGAAATTCCTTTCTTATCTCATCCCACTCCACAACAGTAGGAATATTTTGATTTTAACGATTACATATCGTTTGCTGACCTACTGTGTAACTGTACAAATGAAATTGAAGAAATTCATAAAAAAAAACACATTCCCCTTATGCATCAGTATGTAAAAGACGCAGTACTTTCTTCTCTGTATAAAGTTGAAAAAGAACTCTTTAGTGTAAGGAATGAAAAAGATTTTCAAGCATCTATTAGTAATTATTTTAAAATTTATAATTAACTTGTACGTAGTAATTCACTAGTAGTAGTTCTAGCTGTTGAATCGCTTCCATGCCTCAGGTCCGGGTTCAAACCTCGAGCTAGCCGAGGTCGACTCAGACCTTCATCCTTTCAGCGAGTCTGTAAATGAATACCAAGCTCCCTTGGGAACTAAATACCGGGATTTCACGTCAGACTGACCACCTGACCTGAACATCTGCTCATGCACCTCAGTGTCCATTATCGGAAAAACTGAGATGGGCAGAATAGCCTTGGCCCTTATGGGCTGTTGCACTAGTGAGTTTAGTTCAATTTAACACTTAATAAAAATCATGCAGTTTCTAACTTTGGGTATTTTTTTTGTTGTTACTTATTACAAAATTTCTAAACGGTAAGTATAAAAAAATTTGTACTTTGTTTGGACCCCGATATAACGAATAACCCCAAATTAACGAATAAAATGTTCGATCCCGATGAATACATTAAATTGGGGTCTGACTGTACTATTATAATATGATTAAATATCAAAACTCTCACGTGTTCCCCCTTTAAGGAATTTTCGGATACACCTGAAGTTATTTCATAGTGTAGAACGGATAATCTTTTAAGATGAATTGCTTTCAATGTCACCAATGTAGTAGTATCTACTTAAGCCAGTAACAACCTCCTGACAGGGGGGATCACTTTTGTCAAGTGGCCATATTACTTGGCTACGGATCCATACGTCACGGGTTCTGTCCTCCGAATATGCGCCACTTCATATATTTATACCTGTGATTTCAATTGGAAAACGTGTTAAATTTAAAAGAAAATTTTATAATCGAAAGTAAAGGAAAATTCCTATTCGAAAAAAAAAAAAACTGTGACCCCGTATTATAGAAAAGATATGGCCTTCCGTCTAGCCGGACTAAAATAAATCTGAAATTTTAGAGGAAGTTTAAAGGTAAGATTAAAGACGCAAATACATAAGTTGAGATCGTTCTGGTTCATTTAAAAACTCTAAAAGGCACAACACGCAGCTTTTTTTAAAAAAAAAAATGTACTACACGCCTCTACGAAAATACATTTCCAAGTAAACTTGAAATCGAAAAATGTTTTATACCAAATTTATCACTGAAACTTTTTCTTTCATTCTAGTGGGACTACAAAACTGTAATTACCATTGTAGACCTTGTACATTCCCCGGGAGCTGATATCACTTTTTTCCCACCATATAGGTAAGTATCAATTGCCACAATGCAATTTTAACACCTAGATTCCTCTACAGAGAGGGGCACCAGAGCTCTGACGATGCGAAACAATACTAGGAATTTAACTTTGCCTCGAGCTTCTAAGCCAAACAGGCATTCTAGGAAACTTAAACATGCCGCATAATTATACGTAATGAGCACTTTTGATTTTCTACATCATGAAAATCCACCGATTGGGGCGTAGAAGGCCAGCATCAAACTAACTACGCCACTCAGCCGGCCCTTCGAAAAAAATAAGCTCCGTTAAATATGAAAGAAGGGATGAAATGAAAATAACTGTGGAAATATGAAAAAACCGTTAGTGAATTAAAAAATCACACAGGTCATAATTTTGAGTTAAGCATGCAAACAAAATATATTGCTGAAGTTTCTGGTATAACATGAATTAAAAATATGCTTAACGCCACCTACATATGTACAAAAAAATTAAGCAACTCTGCATTCTGCATTTTGTGCACTTATGTTTTTACGTTGAACTCTAAAGAGTTTTTCTGTGTTTTAATATTCAGTTACGCATGCAAACGAATTATCTTGCATAAATTTATGGAGCAACATGAATTAAAAAGTATGGCTAAACGCCATCTATATATATTTATGTACCAAAAAATTAAGCAACTCTTCATTCTGAATTTTCTGCGCTTTTATTTTATGTTTCACATTACAGAGTTTTTCTGTCTTTTCTACTTGCGTTATCTAAATATAGTTTATATTTTATAGGAAAATGTAAAAAGTTGATTATCTCATTTCTCTTCAACGCATTCTCAAACCCCTCACATTCCAAAAAACCCTTTATAAACTTTAAAAAGGGGCAAAAATGGAAAACAATTTCTATGATATATATAATTGTAAATACAGTCGAACCTCCATATTACGAACCTTTATATAGCGAACTTTTTCCTGGAACCAAGATCATTTCACGATTTTCTTCGTAAAATAACCTCCCATTAGCGAAGTGCATTTTCTATATAACGAACTTTTTCTTGTGAATAATAATTTTTTTCTCCTTATTTTTAAAGTACTTTTGAACATTTCAAGTTTTTCTCTCTTTAACACACTTTATGGTGGTCATAAATCTTGAATTGGTTTTATTAGATGCCTGACTCACCGAGAGCAATAGAATTCTGGGCGTTTCATCCAAGAAGTGCAATCCTTAACCCCCACTGTCCAGTTTACTGGAAACATCTTCGATAACCCCTTTCACCATCAGTAGAGTTGTCTCATGCTTCCGTTAGTCCCCGCTCATTTGTAGTGTATATCAGTCGTACTGGTATTTTCGTTTCTTGTAGCACGAAAATGTCAAAACGTAAGTGCTTGAGCATCAAAAAAAAATTTAATTCTTCAGGAAGTGGATAAATTCCTTACAGTTTTTCTTTCTTTTCTTGATAGATAAGATATATAAAATAAATGTATATTAATTTATAAAAATGTGTGAATAATTACTCTTTTTATTAATAGTGTTTATGAATTTAAAATTTGTTTTTTGTGGTTTATCAAGAAAATAAAAAAAATGAACCTCTATATAACGATTTTTCCACATAACGAACTTTTTTTCGGGACTTATCGACTTCGTTATATAGAGGTCCGACTGTATATACAATTTAATATTACATGGATCGGGGTCAAGGATTTTATGCAAATGAGTCCCAAAGAGCAAGACAGTTCTTCAGAAGCGATGGCAAATTATTGTCGGAAAACAATCTTTGAAATACAAGATACAGTACTTAAATTCACTGAGTAAAAATCTCAGAAAGCATTCACACCTACGGCGATCAAACACAACTATCAGTGTCTAAAATAAAAGTATGTTTAAAGATTAATCGCAAGCACTCGTTTGTCCAACACAACAGCCGAAATAATAAGTAATCGCTAGTCGACTCTTCACTACCAAATCAATACTACTCTTCAACGGTCAAAACAAGACTAACTTAGTTTCAGCGAGCGACTCCTTATTTATAAGCCTAGAGGACTTTTTGAGAAAAATTGGTTTGCATCATAGATCGTGATATTAGTAGATTTCTCCCGTAATTTCCAGAAGAATCCATAGGGTCGTGAACTCCCTAAAAATGTTAGCTAACAGGGTCGCCAAAAATAATGCCAATTTGGCTCTATCACCAAGATTTCGCCAAATTTCCATTGAAGTGCCATTATAATGTAAGGACCGGCGTTGCTTGAGAATATTACAGTTTTAACATAAAATAAATACAACATAGAGTAATTTTAAAGTATTACACATCCAACTATAAATTATTTTCACAGTTTTAAAAATTCATTTCACAAAACTCGTAACAATAATTTACAGTATTAAAAGTTACATGTGAAAAATTTGGGGAACTGCCTTTCCTTAGGCACCGTATTGCTCAAAACATTTTTATTCTGAGTTGCAAAACCGTTAGTAAGACACCTATTCATCTAAAATGAAGATTAACCTTTATTTAAAAAAAAAGATGAATTTAAAATGATATAATAAGTGTTTTATTAAATGGCAGATGAATGTTTTCTTCTGTCACGCAGTATTTTTGTGTTATTTTAATAAGAACACTTTAATATAAAAGTTACTTTATTAGATGAAGATCCAACAATAATTAATCGCTATCGAAAACAAAATGTATTTCTCAAAAATGTTTAAATCCATCAGGAAGTTACCCTGATGTAATTGTCAAAGGCTCTAAAAGGTTTTTTTAAAAAAATCGCTAAGAATACTAATTTGCCAACAGTTTAGTCAAAGGAGATTTTTTTTCTTCGTTTAGTTCTTTGTTAGCAAAATATATAAGTTTAAATATAAGTTTAGCCTATGATTCTCCAACAGTGATATTTTTCGACTTTTACATTGTGTCTTGTTTACGAAATATAAATAAATTAATTAAGTTTGACCAATGCTTTCACCAATGACAATATTTTTCGTATTTCGGTTTTTTTAATGTCTTGTTAACAATGTATAAATAAATAAAACTGAATTAGGCAATTGTTTCCGCTCCTTTGACGTCTTTCAGATTTTTCCATTGGAGTGTCATTAGTGGAATATAATTAAATAAAACAGATTTAGTATTGTTTTAAATAAAGCTTTTTAAAAACAGAATTTCTTTTTTTTTCAGTCGAAAATATTAAACTAATACATCTTTGGTTTTTTTAAAAAAAGAATTACGCAGTTTTCAAAATACCGTATTATTCCGGCGTATAATGCACACACACCTATACTTCCTAACCGCATTATTTAAAAAAAAAAAAGTTCCAAGTATAATCCCCATATAAAGCGCCCCCTTTCTTTACTGAGAAACCCGAAATATATATATATGCACATGCGCAATGCTTTTATCTTTTGAAGTCTAGAAATAGTTTTTGAGTGGATAATTAAAGTATGGAATGAAATATTGAACTGGGCATATAATTAAAAAAATCATTTAAAAATACAGTATATCTAGGAATCTAGAAGAGAGAAATGTAAGATACTTGTTTATCAGATTGACAGAGAGAATGAGTGAATATTAACGTGCGTCGCACTGTTCAGCTACATGAGGGCTTTTGGCGACGGACCTCGTAATTTTGAAACATGGTCAGCTGGTACCCCCCTTTCCTAACTACCATACCACGTCAGCGGTAAGACGTTTCAGCTCTCGACAGATTTAACGTGCATCGCGCACGGCGGGTCTTCAGTGGTACTGGAATCGAACTCGCGACAAGCCAGCCACGATCCAATACCTTGATCACTAGGCTACCTCGACCACGAGATAGCGAGAAAATGAAATAGAATTCAACAACGTACATGTAAAGATATAATAGAAGACTAATAAGACGATTTTTTCATGTCACCTAATAATGAAAGTTCAGAAGGTAGCTCGTTTCTTTTAAATAAACAGTGTTTGGATATATGTAGAAATCTAATTTTTGTATGCTCATATTTTCTTTATTTTTAAAGCTATCATTTTGATATCCGGCAAATAATGCGCACTCATAAATTGTGGTCTTAATTCTTGTGTTAAAAGTGCACGTTACATCCCGGATAATACGGTAATTCCCGTTTTAAATCGACTAGTCAAACTACTGAAACGAGATTGGAATTAATTTACTTAATTGACAATTTGCCATATTATGAATATTTACTTCAATAATCAAACAAGTAATATAAAAAAGATTTTTTAAAGTCAATTCCTACTTAGGTCAACCAAGAAAAATTTCAATTTAGTTACTTTTTATTCAATAGTTACAATTAATATAAATATGTATATACATATGAGAGACAGAATCACAATATTAAGTGACAAAATAAAAAGTGATTGTTCTTGTAATTTTCCATTTTCTTTTCTATATAGGGTATTAGACTGCTATTTTTTTGTTTGTTTTGTTTGTCTACTATTATTTTGTTATTTTAATACATTTAATTTTTCTTATAAAATAATATAGTAAAAAAGTAATCACGTTCTCAGAAATTAAGCCATCCCAGGTGGGATTTGAACCCCCGCCCTTTGCATTAAAAGTCGAAAGCGCCATCTCCATTGCGCTGCAGGGACACAGCGAACAAGTTTCCTTTCTTATGTTGTTGGGCTGTTCTTTTTGTTACTATTTATTTATTTTTAAATTTAATTAATGAATTAAAATATTTCAACAAATTTTAAAAAATTGTATTTGAACTTAAATGGATGAATAGAAAATATTTTATTAACGATTGAAAATTTGGGAAAGTAAAGATTCAATGCTTTCTAAGAGCTGTGTCTTTCAATCTTCGGTTCCGGCATTCCTTAGTACCAAACTTAAAGCAATCGTAAAACGCACCTCATTTATTAACTTTAAATAGCTACGAAGTCACGAGTGTGGGTGAGTCATGGCCAGTCGGTTGACCCTTCCAAGGATGACCGTTCCCTGAAGCAGAGAGAAGACAACAAAGCACATGGAATACAAATTGAGAAAGGGCGGACCGGCAACTCAAATGAGATTGACCTCTCCAACCGAGTTTTAAACCGAAAACAGGAGAGGCCTTGTCATCAAGACTCGTCAACACGATAGGGACATTTATCCTGAGTGTAGAATTTTTCTCTTTTGCTGGAGAGAGGACTCACGTTACTGGTCTGCCATTGGGGGATTGGAGAAAGTTTTCAGTAATTATATGCTGTGTTGTAAAGGTCCTTGATGTTGGCACTATTGTTAGGTTACTTAGAGCCAATGTATAGTGGTGTTTAGTATATTTTAAATAAAGGACAGATGGCTTGAATGGTGAATTGGTAGAATACAGACCTCTTATTAAACTTTGACTAGTATTTTAATGATATATATATCAGGGTGGATCGACCATTTTTTCAGAATCTCAAAACCTACCTGTGCTTTTCCGGACATGTTCTATGGTATATAGGTAAAGGGAAAATTAAAATAAAAATTTAATTTATATAAATGTTAAGCCTTGCCACAAGGGGAATGAAGTTTATTTAAGGGTATTTATATGGAATGGATATTTAAACTTTTTTATGGTAAAAAGTCAAAGCAATATTTGTTAGGGCTGTTTTCGGTTTAATGTTAAAGAATAGGACCCGAATTTGGAACATTTTTTCAGATGTAAAAGAAATGGACACTTAATATGATATTATGCCTTCACTATCCTTTAGAGAGCGACCTTTTTTTATCATGCTTCCCATTTTTAACCGAGTTGATTCTTTTTATCTGGTATAAAATGTGTTTCGCATTTTTTATCCTATACCGTAATGTTAAATGGCCTTTGCCTTCACGTATTAAAACGAAAAAGAAAGTATTTACGGAATATTTTGAAATTTTTAAAAATAGTATATTGTTTACAGAGGTATGAGCTAAGATATTGCAAATTTCCATGGAAATTGGGTCATTTTACTGTCTGAAAATGGGCTATGTGTTTAGTTAAAACTCTCGTACTTTTACCGAAAACAGCCTTAAAGAAAAACGGGCATATTTTAGTATTTTTTAATATTTATTGCAATGAGAGGACAAATACTAAATAGTCACAAGAAAAAAACCCTCTGGTACATATAACAGCTTCTTTAGAATTAAATTTTTAAAAAAGTAAAAAAAATATCGTTGAAATAACAGTGCATGATAAAAATGGAAAACGGATATCAGAGGTCGACACTGCTGGGAAACAAAGTTGAGTTTTGGAATGTTGTGCTGTCCAGTACTCGCTAATCAGTAATCATTACTTTTGATTATTTATATTGTAGAAAAATAATTATTTTGAGTTTAAAGTCGTTTAAATTAAATCTATTTTTTTTTGAAAATTTAACTTTTTGCAATAAAATTAAAATTAATTATTTTTTTCCTAATATCTATGCTGTAGGACATTTTTTCTACATAGTGTAGCAAAGTCTCGTTAGATGGTAGTTTGCTTTACCTCTTTTCATTTTTGATGTCCACGAGAGAATAGAGTCGCCAGAAAGGCTTTTTTTTTCTTTCAAAGGGAACTATAGATTCTTCTCCCACGTCCTGAGGTGAAACAGCTGTAAAATCGTTTCTTGAACTGTTAGTTGTTGCCTCTATTTTTTCTCCGACACCCAGAGGAGAATAGATTCTCCAGAAGACCCTTTCTTCACAGCGAACTATGGAAGGTTTACATCTGTTTTCCACCGCTGTCCATTCGTTCTCTCTGACATGTGGCTGTGCTACACATGTATGGAAAGGAGTGTTGTCTATTGTAAGGAAGAAATGTCAAGGATGGTATTCTCAATGTTTAAGTGACAGGTCGATTTTTGACCCTTCATAAGTTTTTCAATGTACGCAAACCAGAGTATCTCAATCCAAACATATTTTTGTCATGGAAGAACCAATGGTGGTTGGGACTAAGACAGAGGGTGTCTGGTGAAAACCCGAGTTCCTTCCAATCAGAAATTATAGGGGACGTGAGAGAGTTTAAAGTGACAGATCTGAAGGTGACTGAGGGACCAGTGAAAAAGGATGTGTGGCTGCCAAAACAGCGATATCTAGATCAGAGATCAGCATGCCGCGAATAGCAGAAAAAGTGAAAGGCTTGAATTGTTTCCAAAGATAGGCTACGGGGCAACGAAAGAGATTGATACCAGCGAGTTCCGTGATAATAGGGGGAGCTCATCTAAAGTTGTGAGAGATATATTAGAAATTTTTCACTATTCGATGAAATGAGAACATTACGATATCTAGATCCTGAAATTCGAGTAAAAGCGCAGCGGATCCCAGAGATGTATATGATAACTGATTATACCAGCGTATATCTAATTGATGGACTAGAATATGTGCCAATTCGGCAATAACTATTAGTAAATAAAAAAAATATAATTTTTTACTAAAGTTGTGTAATTCCTCTCGCGACTCAGGCATTAAGTAAACTTGTGGTCACAACTTTACAATAGGTAGCTTGTACCCAATCCTCCCAAATGTACATAAAAGTTGAGAAATATGAATATTGTTACGAATTTTATGTAAAATAGCGTAAATAATTTGTATTTGGATATGTAATGCATTTATATTACTCTGTTATATTAATTTTATGTTAAAATTGTAATATTCACATGCAACGCCGCAACTTACATTATAATGGCGATTCAGTGGGAACTTGGCGAAATCTAGGCGATAGAGCCAAGTTGGCATCATTTTTGGCGACCATATTGGTGACCATTTTTGGCAAGTTCTAGACCCTATGGATTTTTCTAGAAATTAGTGGAGAAATATACCAATTTCAAAATCTATGACGTAAGTGGATCTTTCTCGAATGACCCGCGAGGCCTGTAAATAGAGAGATGCTCGCCGAAAGTCATTATTTAGTCTTGTTTCGACCAGCAATTAGTAGACTTGCCTTCACCATGATTACCGATTAGCTCGGACGAGCGGTGCTTGTGAATGATCTTTTACATGCGTGTATATTATACACTAATAATTGTGTTTGAGTGCGGTTGAAGGTGTGAAGACCTTCTGAGATTTATTCTGCGAATATTGCCGTCGAATCCTGTATTTAAAGAATTGTTTTCTCGACAATAAATGCTCATCGCTCTTAAGAACTGCCTTGTTCTTTGCAACTGATTTGCATAAAATCTTCGAACCCCGATCAACATAACAATGTACTATCCACTTACATAATTATATATTGTGTTGAATAATATCGTTCCTGCACAATATTTTCTTGTTGGTAATAATGTTATGATTGTCAAAGAATTTTTTAGAACTATGCAGAAAATTTTTACGTGGGATTACTATCACATTCCAGAACTATTTTATAACATTCTATAGAAAATAGAGACATCATCGTTTGCATTTTAAAACTCTCCTGGTATACGAAACCAAATTATAGGGAAAGTTTTGTATTTCAGATGCATTTTAATACTTAATTGCTTGGGGTTGGTTTGATGAATCTAAATTCAATTATATTTTTTCCTATATTATAAATTAGAAGAATATAAAGAATTTATCAAAAAATTTCTTTTTTTAAGAAAGGAATTACTTCTCATTTTGATATTTTTGGTCAAGAAAAAAAAGACGACGAACCTTCCATTTAGATCTTCTCTTTCATCTTTTGTGAATTGATCTAATTTTTTCGTTCAGCCCTTAATAGCATATATAAATTTACTATAAATCCAATTGACGTGGCAGGCGCGGTAGCCAGCGTGTCATGAGTTCGATCCTAGTACCACTCAAAACCCGCAGTGCAGAGAGGGATGATGAACGTTAAATATGTCGGGTCTCAAACGTCCTCCCGTTGGTGTGATGTGGAAGTTAAGAGAAGGGTGCCAACTCAGATGTCGTCCTCATCACTTGAC
This sequence comes from Trichonephila clavipes, assembly GCA_019973935.1. Classification (NCBI taxonomy): domain Eukaryota; kingdom Metazoa; phylum Arthropoda; class Arachnida; order Araneae; family Nephilidae; genus Trichonephila; species Trichonephila clavipes. Next base: position 2,987,553 of record BMAU01021379.1, read on the forward strand.
CATGGTTCTAAATTACGAGGTCCGTCACCAATAAACCTCGAGTTGCTTCACAGTGAGACGTTAATAAACATTTACTCATTCACTATTTATTTTACAAATGCCAGGCCATTGACCATCAGGTGATTAGGCAACGGGCTCTCCAATACCTTTTTACAATGCAGTTAAGATCATTCAGTGCAGAGCACTCGTTCAAATGAGCGGCAGTCATGTCTTGTCCAGTGTCACACAAAACGCAGATAGGTGAAGTCACTAAGTTAAAACGAAACAGATGAGCACTAAGGCAGTCATGTCCGGTTAAAAGTCTAAATTTAGCCACAGCAGCAGCACGAGGAGAACTTGGAATACCGTGGGATTTCTTACATATTGTACTCCAAGGCTTATCACGAGCAACACGAGAAGCTGTAAGGCGAAATGATTCCCTAAAAATCCTTTTAATTTCCAGTTTGGCAGAATGAAGTGTCAGGTCTCTGCGAAAGTTCTGAAGGATACCCGTTCCCTTTTTTGCCAAAAGGTCTGCCCTCTCATTTCCCCAAAGACCACAGTGGGATGGTACCCATTGAAAGACGATCTTTCCTTTTATCTCTAGGGGTGTAACGTAGCAAGCCTCCTCGTGGTGCACCCTGGTTAACGCTAAATCTGCTACAGCGATTGCCGCTCTCCTCTCGTTTTGTGATGCATTCGAGTTCTGGTGCTAACCGTCCTTCTAAGGATCAGCAGTGGCTAAGAATATTACTCATTCACTATAAGATTGATATTTAATAAATTGATTGTCTAAAAACGTTTCTTTTCAAAGTAACAGGAAAATCGAACAACAAAAATTCTGAACCTCGATTAATTGACAAGGAAGACATTTGAGCTAGTACCCCACTATTCAGACAGATATTAAGGGTTGATTGATTGAATATTAACGTCGCACTGTTCAGCTACACAAGGGCTTTTGGCGACGGACCACTAAATTTCAACCATGGTCAAGTGACGTGGACAACACCTGAGCTGGCACCCCCTATCCTAACTACCACACCACACCAACGGGAGGACGTTTCAGCTCTCAACAGATTTAACGTGCATCGCTGCCCTACACGGCGGGTCTTTAGTGGTACTGGGCTCGAACTCTTGACAAGGCAAGCCACGATCCGATACCTATACTACTCGGCTTCTGTGGCCCCAGATATTAAGGGAGCCAGCTAATAAATTAATTGTTGAACATTTTGACTGTGTTATATAAGTCTATACTGCAAATTAAATTTCATAGCTTGATCAATTAATTCTATAACGCACCACACAAGAAGTAGAAAAGGCCATGGTTCTTTTTCTAAATTGTTTTTTAATGGGGGTGAGGTTGGTTTCCTTCCTTTGCAGACCTAGTATATTCCCCGGGAGCTATTATCACTTTTTAGGGTGGCACAATATAAGTGATACTAATTGCTGTAAAGAAATTTTGACGCCCAGTTTCTCCCCCTTATAGGGGCAACCAAGCTTTGACGATTCAAAATCGTACTAGGAGTTTAATTTTGGCGAGAACACCTTAGCCAAAGAATACCAAGCTCGAGGGATCTTTAACATGCCGTGTAATCATACAACATGTTTTCAATTTGAAAAACCACCGACTTGGGCCAGGGTCGAAATCGCAAACTTAGGCTTATAAGCCCAGCTGCAAACCAACTGTGCCAACCCAGCCGATTATTCTTGATTGTAGTATTCTATATTCTTTTATTAATGTGTCATTTTCTGAGTTTTGTTCTTTCACAGATTATATTTTATATAAATAATTGTAATGTAACATGCCTGATATTTTATTGTTTTCTATAAAAGGAAGAATTATATATATGTATATATATTTTGTGGGAAGAGAAAATTCGTTTTAAATAATAAACGTGTGTTAAGCTTAAAGTCATGCCACTAAAAATGAAAATTGTATATCGTAAAACTATTTTGAACTGAATAAAAAGAACCAAATCGAATTTTAAAAAAATCATACCAGTACATCTGATACTTAAATGAAATCTCTCTGAGATTTTTTTTTTACTGCAATGAGAGAAATTTACAATCAGAGCTTTGAACATTTTTACTTAACTTCAAATTAAGAATAAGAACTACGTAAGAACCATAAGATCAATAAGAACGCTTTTCTCGCTTTATTTTAAAAAAAAAAACTATTCCATCTTAAGAAAAAGCATGAAATGTATTGATATATTGAACTCTATTATGTATTATGGCTACGTATGTAAGAATTAAAAAATGCCTATTCCACACAATATGTTGTTTACTTTATTTCAAACTTTTGAGTTTGTGGTTAAAAATTTACTTTTTAGCGGTTAAAAATTTTATTTAAAAAAATTCATACTATTTATATATCATTTCATACAAGAAAAAAAGTGTTTCTCCTAAAAGAAATTGTTTTATTTCTAAACAAGAATTGTGGACAAACTCAGGATTTCATTTATATTTTAATACAAAAAAAGCGTTACTTTTTTTTAAATCACCAACATTAAAGCAAACATTCAGTAAAAATGAATTTACAAAAGAGCTAAAAATTAATTATTGCTGATAATATTCAGCATTATTATTTCATTATAACAAAACTCCTTTCATTAATTTGTTGGCGATATAATGCCTGTTTTTTCCACAGTTAAAACGCTCTTCGTGAGACACAGTTTGCAGCAAGGATAGTTCACTTTGAATACTTCCAGGAATGTCTTCCTGGGATGGGATATATATATACATTCTAAAAAACGCGTAGGCGAAAGAGCCGAGGAGTAATTTCTTTGGTAAAAGTTAAAAATATATGTGTTAGTCTATAGCATGTGGGGGGGCAGACTCTTCCGGGGTACGGACTACTCCTAATTTTTTCAAGGTGTTGCGGTCCCCTCAGGGGCTTAACGGAGAAAATTAGGGCTCCCTGCAAAGTCAGGTTTTGGGTCTTAAGCCCTAATATGTACTTGGCGTCTATAAGTCTTGGGACCCCTAGAACTCCGAGCCCCCACAATGCGGAAGTTGCGGGGGTGTACGTTACGCCACTGGCTGGATCCAGTGGCGTAGGTGTAGTGAGTTAACAGAAAGTCTACAATACAGTCGTACCTCCATTTTACGAACCTCTATGTTACGAATTTCTCTATTTAGCGAAATTTTTCGTGGAACTAAGAAATTTTTGCGATTTTCTTCGTAAAATAACCTCCAAATATCGAAGTACATTTACTATTTAACGAACTTTTTCTCTTGTGATTTAAATTTTTTTCTCTGTATTTTTAAAATATTTCTAGACTCCTTCGTATGATGAAATGATTATTAGGTCTTAATACAAAAAGTGGTCACCCCGAAATGTCTTGGCGGTCTACTGGGCGACCGCGATCGACTTAATGCCCGCCCCGGGTTTATAGGAATCAAGCAATCTACGCTTTGTGTACAATACTGAGTCCTATTGAGGTAAATCATGGTTCTTGTATTTGACGTGTGTTTGTTATCCTGGGATACATATGAAATACAAATGGAAGAAGTGAGACATACAATACAAACAGAAGAATATAGACATTTTTTGAAGGTGATGATCCCAGCATATAACAAGAAGGGGTGCGCTGCTTTCCATTCTAGACGGGAATCCATTACAGGCGAAAGTCCGACTTCTTTTTTCCGAAGAAAATATAACCATGCCTTACTCGGGATTCAAACCCGAACCCAATCGATTACAAGCCGAGGGCCATATCCACCATACTGTTTGGGCGGCCATGGTTCTTCTAATTAAAGCAAATGCAAGGACATAAATTCCATAAATACACTCGTCATTTTTTGACATGTAGTAATTTTCTAATATATGACGTTCTCCACACACAGAAAGACGGTTGAGGGTGTGGTATGAATTATTCAGCTAACTTTCGAATTATTTTTGTTCGATATCCTGCGGTTTCAACACTTTTGTGCCGCCTAACTCGCAGGAAATTCCTCTCTTTTCCATCTGCACAAGTTGTTTTTGTTTATTACTGTTCTCAGAAAAATGGCAATCTCTACATGATACTGTGACAAATATCACAGCTGGAAATCGGGAGACCATGCAGAGAGTCTGTTAAATTCCTCTGGAGATGACGCACAATGAGAAAATGAATGCTTGTATGTTTTGGAGAATATTTCCATAACCAAAAATGCAAAAATTGAGATTTTTGTCTCATTTGAATAGTATGTGCTCCTTTACTGGTATGTTCTTTTAAAATTAATAATACATACAGAGGTGGCATTAGCATATATAAATATGCAAGTGTTTCAGCTTTGTTTATTCATCTTGCCACAATGTAGAACTTCATTTGCTTTTTACAGTAATGAATTGCAAAATTCTACGAATTATAAAAGGAAAAGAAATTACAACTAATAGAATATGCTATCCTCCTTCAAAATTAATTGTATTAATGGAATAGCGAAGCTCCATTCCGCATGATAGTTTCAATTCCTTTTATTAAATTTCGATTCTTTCTCTTATTATTATTATTTGTCTCCAATTAATAACTACTTTCAGTATTGATTGATAAAAAGGGCCAATGGGAAAAATCGCCAAATGTGGCTATCGGCTGTTGATGAAATACTGTCAACTGCTATATAATTTTTTGTCCTCTGTGTGGTTTTTTTTTTTTACTAATTTAGTAAAAGTTATAATAATCAACAGTACCTTTTATTTGTGCATATTTTGTGTGCCGTCACCAAAAGTGCTCCACTGGCAAGATTCAATCTGACTCAATTTTTCAATATACGTAAAAATAACATCTGGTTTAAATTACATCCAAAAATTTACAAATAAAAAGGAAAACGCATTTCTTAGAAAGGAAAAACTTGTGTCCATCAAAGGATTGTGTAAGATCTGAAAATGTACAAATACACAATTCTGCTTTCAGTAAAGAGAAAAAGTGGTGTAAAAACTTAGTTCTGTAACCGAATAATATTAAGCAAAAAAGTTAAACTAGACTATTCGAAAGAAGACATTTAATTACTTTGAAATTATACCAAGCATTTATATATAATTTTACAATTTTCTGAATGTGTCAAAAATAGGAATTTTTATCAAGCATTATCTTATAAGTGTAGAGTAATAAGTAAGTGCCTTAGTTTTGCATGTGTGGATTATGTTAAAGGTTTGAGATCCTAAAATTTAAAATTATCCAACATGCAGTTTTTTCCAGATGAGAGTTTTTCACTTAAAGTTTATGCTCTTGAAGCTCAACAACATTATGACAGAGTAAGCTTATGGTTAACAAGCTAGTATTTGACGCCTGCTTTCATCGAATAATACAGTGTAAAATTATAGCTGCTTCACGACAAACCTAACTGAGCTTCACATTGTTTGTGTCAAAAATAGAAACAGAGTAAAATATGTAGGTTCAGATTTTTATCATCCTGATAATTTGAATAGGATTCGTCATAGCTTGATATCTGCGCTCTAGAAAAACCTTTGATTTTCATTAATTTACCTTTATTCCAAAGCGACTTAATTATCAGGGATTCTTAGAGTCAACTTTTCATTTGTAATTTTCATGCATTTCTAGAATTGTCGTTGAAATTCCTTATTCATAACAGACGTTAGAAAAATAAAAATAATTTATTTTTGACAAAAGTCTCAATTTGAGAAGCTACATAACGGCAAGCTTCTGTTTTAAGGTAAATAAATTAATTAAATTCTTGTTGTGTACAATATCTTTTCGCAAAGCCAGTTTAAATGCATTTTTCCTTTAGATAACGAAGTGGGTTCAAAAAGTATGTCGATTTTTATTAGTTAGAAATACAAGCATTTAAATTCAACAATCTTTCGTTAATCCCCTTCAAAACAGTCTTCATCGGGGTTCCATACATTTGTTCCAATGGTTTGCTATTTCTAAAGGCAAGCTGGAGAACGCCTGTTTTCAAATTTTGATACAGTAGTGTTGCTCACATTTTTCTGACATTTTATCGCAAACGATAATCCACCAACATTCTCTTGCCCTTCTTCGCACATTGGTACTTTGTCGGGGATTTACACTCCCAAAATGGAATTTCAAATTTAAAGATAATAACCGAAAATGTACCGAAATGTACCAACAATTTTTTATACAAGTACTATAAAAAAATTTTAAGTCAATTCCTACTTAGGTCAACAAAGAAAAATTTTATTTAAGTTACTTTTTTATTAAATAGTTACAGTTAATATATAAATATGTCTAGATATGACAGAATCACACTATTAAGTGACAAAATAGAAAGCTATTTTCCATTTCCCTTTCTATATAGGGGGTGTTGGACTACTTTTATATATATATACTAGCTGGTATACCCGTTCTTCGCACGGGTGAACTGAAAAATTAAACAACACAGATTGAAGAATAAAGAAGTTTTTAATGAGTTAATTTTACGTGAATTGCAAATTAAACAAAAAAAGCTTTATTGCGTAGCTCAGCTAAACAAAAACAAAAAAAAAGAGAAATAAAACACCTTTGTTAAATTTTAAGTATGTAGATCTAATAGCTGATAAAAAGGATATTTTTTTTATTTATAACTTCCCGTAACACTCTTGAGGGTCGATTTTTGAAAATACCTTCCTAAGCTGATCTCTGCTCAGCAAAAGTAACGCATTGTTAAAAGTTTTGTGTAAGGAACGCTTAAAATAGTGTAAATAATTTTTATCTGAAAGTATAATACATTAATATTATTTTCTGTAGTATTTATTTTATGTTAAAATTGTGTAATATTCGCAAGCAATGCCGTTTATTAAATTATAATGACGATTCAATAAAAAACATAGCGAAATGTTAACGATCGAGTAAAGCTGGCACAAATGCCTAGCTACTTTCATAACTCGAGCTTTATTAGAGCTTTGTAAGACCCGCCGTGTAGGGGAGAGATGCATTTTATTAGTTTATCCAACCGCATTATGATTTACTGCAGTTTTTTCCGTAAAATATTTTTCTTGGATCACTACATTTACAAATTAAGGGATATACATAAACAAAATACTCTACTTTGTAAAGCTTAATCCGTTAGAGCTAATAAATTAATTAAAGATATTCCACTGTAAAATTAATTATATATACCGTTCACTTAAAATAAGTAGTCAAATCATTTTCTAAGGTCTTCATTAACATAGAAAAACATAAGACACTTAAATTTTGACAAACTACTTTTTCCGCTAAAATACTCATCATGGAACCCGTGCTGCCATATATCTTGGAAGTGTGGATTTCAAAGAATATTCCTGCTAAGTATTGGTAGAATATTCCTTCTAAGTTGGTGTGGTGTGGTACTTAGGAGAAGAGGTTTCCAGCTCAGGTGTCGTCCACGTCACTTGACCATGGTTCAAAATTACGTGATCCGCTGTCAAAAGCCCTCGTGTAGCTGAACAGTGCGACGTTAATATTCACTCGTTCCAAAAGATACAGTACAGTGGTTTTAATTATTTTTATACTTAAAAATGCAATATCTGCCTATTCAATTAAAATTATAGTGTTATAATTAACTACTAACTACAAACAAATTTTGAAAATTTGTCCAAATGATGCAGTGTGAAAGAGAAAGTTTATTTACTTTAAGTATCAGAACTGATAAAAGCATTTATTTGGAAAAAAGATCAATTTCTTACCACCAAATGTGCATAATAAAATGTTTAAAAAACATTAAAATAAAGAAAGATTTATAACAACCTCTCCCTTCAAAACTTAGTTTGATTCCGAAATATAAAAAAATAGGCATTATATCAGAGGAGAAGCGAGCACCTTGCGTAGCCAAAACAAAAAAGGTTTTTCACAAACAAAAGATAGATATATGCAGACGTGGTTTTTTTTTGCAGCGCATGCCAGAATTGCTAGCAGATGACAAAATTTTTTCCTACTTACTTGACAAATTATCGTTATATTTTGGACACTTCATACAATATCTTTATAAATTATAGTCCATGCTGTAAATTATAGCCTATGTGCTATTCTGATGTATAAGCTATATTACTGTAAAGTTTCATTAAAATCCATTCAGTAGTGTTTGCGTGAAAGACCCACAAAGATACTCACAAACTTTCGCATTTATAATATATATTATATATATATATATGTGTGTGTGTGTGTATTACTATTTATTAATTTATAAATTTAATTATTCTAATACAATAGTATAGTAAGAAAGAAATCACATTCTCAGAAATTAGGCCATCCCAGGTGGGATTCGAGCCCACGACCTTCGGATCAGAAGTCCAACGCGCTATCCATTGCGCAACAGGGACACAACGAGTGAGTTTCCTTTCTATATATGCTGTTGGACTATTATTTTTGTTACTATTTATTCATTTTTTTTAATCAATGAATTATTATTTGAAAAAATATTAACATCAAGTGTTGTCCACTACATGTTTGAAAAAATGTATTTGAAGTTGAATGGATGAATAGAAAGTATTTTATTAACGATTAAAAACTTGAAAAAGAAATATATATATATATAGGGAGAGAGTGTGAACTATATAATAGTAGGAGTTGAAAAAAAACATGCTTTAAATGTTGTTAGTTTTTTTTAACTAAACTGGAATAATACTGTTAATGATGGGCATTTAAAAATATTTGAAAATTTCAATTATGTTTCTCTAAGTTACATTTTTACCAATTAACTATTGGCAAAAATGGAACATATTAACAATATGAGGCTGTTATTTGAATGTAAGATTGTAGAATGACAATAATTTATCTGATGTCCTGTGATCACCTGTGTGAGGGATATAAGATCAATACTTCAATGCATAATTCTAGTAACTAAAATTGATCTTCAAGTGATTTATTCTGAAGCTTGCAAAAAACAGAGACGCTTCATTATAAGATAGACCATGGTAGCCTAATGGTCAAGATCAAGAATTCGAGGCCTGCATTGTAGAGTCTCGTGTTCGAATCCTGATGCCACTGAAGATTCTCAGCCTTATAAATCTGTCACGATTCAAAGTCCTTATGTTGGAAGAGTGAAGAAATTAGGAGAGTTAAATACAAATTCAGATGTCGTTCTCTCACTTGATTGTAGCTCAGATTATGAGGTGTGTCCCCAAAGCCGTTCATTTGTTATAGAATGTGATAGTAATAAACGCTCGTTATAAGACCGATAGGGAAAAAAAACTTATTTGAGTCCCCATCAGAAAGTATTCGTCGAAAATAAAATCATAAGATTAAGATGTACAATTACATGTGGTTGTCAAAATAATGGAAACACTTGTGAATATAAGTGTTATTATTTGAATGCGCCTCGTAAACATTAAAATATCATAATAGCTACGAGTTTTTGTGGCGTGGTTGGTTTGTCGCTGGCCTTCTGCATCTAAGGTTGCAGGTTCGACTCCAGCCCAAGTCTATGGATTTCCATGTTACAGAAAATAGACAGCGGCCATGTCGTATGATTATATGGCATGTAAAAGATCCCTAGAGTGTCTGTTTGGCTTGGGTGCTCTCGGCAAAATTAAATCTTAGAACAGGTTCAGAAATCAGGTGCCTCCCTATTGGGAGGAAACTGGGCGTTAAAATTATCTGCGGCAATTGGTATCCGCCTATATGGTACCGCATTAAAAAAAAGATACCAGCTCCCGGGGAATGTACTAGATCTTCAATGGTATAACACCAATCCACAGCCCATATAAAAAAAAAATTTTGTGTTATAAATAGAAATGTGTACATATTCTGGTAGCTTTATTGAAGCTCTGTAAATCTTGTATCTTTTTTAAAGACGTAGAATCTTGGACCTCTCAGATTTTCAAAGAGGCTAAATAATAGGAACCCGCCTATTTGAAGCAAGTGTTGCTGAAATATTCCAATTTTTAGAGGCGCAACAGCTCGGCAAAACAAGCTCGGTAAAGCAAAATATTGGAAGGAAAGAAAAGCTCTGTGAAAGAGATCAACGGGTACTGAAGCAGATAGTAATATCCAAAAGGAGAACAACTGCAGAGCAAGTGACCGCAGAGCTCGATCAGCATCTGGATTCTTCAGTGTCAGTGATTACAGATAGAAGGCACCTTCATAAACAGAACATTTATAGCAGAACAGAAATTTCCAAGCCACTTGCCACAGATGCCAAATGGTGCCTACAGTGGTGTCACACTCACAAAACCTGGTCGATTGATAAGAGGAAGAAAGCAATATAGTCTGACGAATCGTCTTTCACACTTTTCCCTAAAACGCAATGGGGGGGCACGTTTGGAGGACACCTGCACACATGTATGATCGTGATTGTCTCTTTCTAACTGTCAAGCATGGAGATGGATCGAGCTGTGTCGTAGTTTTTAGCTGGATCAATCTAACTCTGAAAAGAAAGATTACTGGGGAGAAATATAGAGAAATTTTAGCTTACCAGGTCCATCCTATGAAGCAAACTTTGTCTCCTGCAAGAGACAGAATTTTCTAGGATGATAATGCACCTATCCGTGCAGCGGAATTTGTCTAGTCATGGTTTGATGAATAAAAGAGTGAAGTTAAACCTTGGCCTGCACAGTCACCCGACCTCAATATAATTAAACCGTTTTGATCAATTTTAGAGTCTTCAATATTAAGTCGATATCCTCCATTGGTCGATATCCCCAAAACTCACAACCTCCTTGAACAATGATCCTCTAAACATTATTCAGCACTTGTATGAATCGATTCCTTGGCGAACTTAAGCTGTATTACAGGCTAAAGGTGGTACTGCACCATACTAATAAGAGATTCTTTATAAATCTAAAATGTTCCCATTATTTTGATAACAACCTGTGTATTGGAATAATATTTAGAAACTAAGCAATCAGAAGCTTACAAATGACCCTTACTTAAATTAATTCACTGAATTCAATTCAAAATAAATTGAGGATCAATGATAAATCAAAATAAATTATAAATCAACCCATATATAAATCCAACAGATTATAGGAAAGAAGTCGCCAAATAAATTGGTGAAAAATACTAAAAATATTGAATATAAAATCTGGAGATAATGTTTATTTAATCATTCCAAAAAAATATGGAGTTAGACAAGTAAAATGGTTTTAAAAAACTAATTTTTTAATTACATATGCTATGATAACATAGAACTTTTACCTCAACTGTTGTAACAGAATTTAATTACAAGAAGTATTGTGACTTATAAGTAGAAGTTAGCAGTCTGAATAATAATGGAAATGAATAAAAAAAAAAAACTTAAAAAGAATTGGCAAAAATATTTTTTTAAAAATAAATGGCTTCTGATTTTTTTATTTCTATTTCTATTCCTGCTCTTTGCTGTTTTTATGCTCATAATTTTTTTTTCAACCAATGCATCATTTTTTAGATTATGTTTCTCTTGAGTAACTTACAAGAAAGATTTATATCTTAGATCAATTTCTTCTATATTTTATTTCAAATACAAGTACTTCAAAACTTAGGGAAAAATTAAAAGAACTATATATGGCATTATCGTATTTCTTAAACTAATACTATAAATTTTTAAATTCATATTTACAGAATTTAAAGATGGATAAATCGCAATGAACATTAAATTGAAATTAAATTTATTTATTAGGGATCCCCGAATAAAAGTCATGTAGCACATTTCAGAGAAACATTTATATCCTTTCAATAGACTATGTATTGAAGAAAAACTAAACTGTGTTGTATGTACATAACAGTAATATTTAAGATTTCTATCTGGTTATTCCATGAATTGAACTTAACATGTTTAAACTGAGAACTTTCATCTCCACATTCCAGAGATTTCAAAACTGCCATCATGCAATAAAATCCAGCGTATAGCACGCAACCATACGTTCAAGTTGATTTTTTTTTTAATTTTTAGGTATATTCGCCGTATAATGCGCACCCCCTTTTTTAAGGAACAAGAAGTGTGCGTGTACAATGCTGGTATGTTCTTAAGCTACTTATTCGAAGTATTATCCCAGGATTTTTTGAAAAAAATAGTATACTTTTAGAATCAGAAACCTTTAATCTCATTAGAGGTGTATCATTTCTTTCAAACAAACAGTATTCCGTTAAATGTAGAAGTCTAAGTTTTCTTATATATGCTTATCTCCTTTTTTTATTATTATATATATATTTTTGAAATTATCTTTTTTTATATACATACCCGGCATAAAACGCGCACTCGTAAATTTCGATCTTATTTTTTGTTCGAAAGTGTCCGTTATACACCGGATTTTACGGTATATTACATATGTAATAGATATTACTAATTTATACATAAATCATGATAATATCCCAAACATTTTTAAGAGATGGTATTTTTCTAAGTTTTTTTTTTTTTTTTTTGGATTTTAGATTTCATTTTTTTTAATTTTCATGTAAATAGAAAAATATTTGTTATTAGTTTTTTTCTTTGAATTTTATTATTTTTTTTTTCAATTTTATCTGGTTTTTTTAAGCTTAATACTTAGGAAATGTTCACTATTCAATACTCTTTTCCCAAAAAACTCATCGTACGAAAATATTTATTTGAACACTTTGATATATAGTACTGCTGATCTTAAGTGATCATTTTATATATCATCCTCATTATTATTATTTTATTAATTCTTAAAATTGTATACACGCAAAATTATGTTAAAGAAATTATTAAATATCGCAAGCTATCTTTTTTCGGTTTTGCTTGATGAATGTTTATTTCTCATTTGTAGAGAACTTAGACTATATATATATCTTGTTCAAACTTTCAATTGTTAATAAAATACTTTATATTCATCCATTCAAGTTCAAATACATTTTTTTAGATTTGTAGTGGATGACACTTGATGTTAATACAGTTTTTTCAAATATTAATTCATTAATTGAATTAAAAATGAATAAATAGTAACAAACAAAAATGATAGTCCAACAGCATATATAGAAAGGGAAATTATTCTTTGTATCCCTGTAGCGCAATGGACTTCTAATCCAACGGTTGTGGGTTCTAATCCGTCCTGGGATGGCCTAATGTGATTTCTTTTATACTGTACTATTTTATTAGAATACTTAAATTTAATTTATAAATAGTAGCAAACAATAGGTAGTCTAGCACCCTTTATATAGAAAGGAAAATGGAAAATTGCAAAGAGAAATTCGCTTTTTATTTTGTCACTAAATATTGTGATTCTGTCATATGTATATACATATTTATATTAGTTGTATTTATTCAATTAAAAGTAACTTAAATAAAAGATTTATTTGTTAACCTAAGTAGAAACTGACTTAATTTTTTTTATATTACTTGTTATCGTGCCTGTATCATTATAAAAAGTTTATCACCAGACAACTTTCTCATTAACTGTGTCACTAATTTGTTTTACACTTAAAAGCTACAAAAATAATTTATGTCCACGTCATTTAGATTTATTATCCCGCTCCATTTTCATAGAACTTAAACGTTCCAATTACGTCAGCCATTTAATTCCTCGAACATAAAAATTAATGTTCCGACTGAAAATGGCTACAACGAAACCGCAGACAATTATACCACTTAGACAATCCATACCTAACCCCTTAATATTCCCGAACAAGCCCGTCGCCAGCACTTAATGGAGGGGAAAGTGTGTATCTGTGCAGTCGATATTAGGGGAGATATCTACAAGCACATCTTCCGAAGACCGCCTTCCGTATCACTTATTACAAGGTGGTGCTGAAATACGTAATCACTGTAATTAATACTGAGGGTGTGGGCTAGCCAGTAGATGTCACGTGAAAGATTATACCGATGTCAAATCTTGTTCGGTAGCTGCTCTCTTATCTGTCAGCGTGGACGTGCCAAAGAACGAAAAAAAATAACACTTTTATGGTTCTTGTAAGCCAGGGCAAGAAAAAGATTGCAAGATTTCGACAGTCTAGCCTGTGTGGGTAAGGTTACAGAAAATTTACAGGGATTGGAAAGCTGTATGTCTCCAATGCCCGTTAAGTAGGTTGTTGGAAGGGTGTTTATGGGATGTGATTACTTATACCACGTCGCTTAATGATATGCAGAAGTAGGCTATTATTAAGCAAACTTGTCAGAACTTTTTGCTACTGAAGACAGGCCGCTTCTTAATGGAATGCTTCGGATGACGGATCGGCTGCTGCATTGCTTTTGATTGATGCTGGCTTTAGTTTTTGTTGGTTCTTGCTGCGTTTGAGACAGGAAAAAGATTTTGAGATCTTTTGTCAATAGGTGTAGTGTGACAATGAGAATTTTTAAATTTGAATTTAATTACATATGTAAGCGGATGTTTGGCATAGTTTTTAACTTTTTTTAAAAAAAGTTTTCTAATGTTATTTTAGGATTTGATTATTTTATTCTAAGTGGAATATAATGTTTTTTTTTCTCTCTTATATACCGTTATTTGTATACGTTTAATGCAGTTTTTCTCGAATTGCTTCTCTGTTTTTAATGGATCGCTTTTTGTTGAAGGTTTCCATCTATTATATTCACAAGGAAGGTCTATAAAGTTTTAATTTGGGTTGGAATCCTGTCATAAAAGAACACAAAAAAATTAATACATGATTAAGAATACACAAGTTAAAACGTTCCTTACAAGAGTAATATGTTTCTTATTGATTGATGTATTTTTTTCCTAATGCTGTTGTTATTTGCCTATTCTTTTTATTTGCATCAAACGATGTGACCTCTTTTTAACGCTTGGTTGTATTTAGAGAGAGAGAGAACTCGCTTTCTACGCTGCAGGAAACCTTATTTTATAATAGGCGAATCCTTAAAAGAGATGTTTATTATTCTCAAATAAGGAGACGTTTTTAAAAAAATTTCCTGGAAGAGTTTTTTTTTTACTTTCAAAGAGTAAGAAAAGGAAACAAGATGTCGTTCATACACTACATGTAGAAATGTGTGCAGTATTTTCAGAAAAAGTTTGCTTTTTTTTCTTGTAAAATATATTCGCAATCGTTTTTATTGCTGATTTGATATCTTCAAAAAATCACAAGAAAAACAGTTTAGTAAAAAGTAGGAATTAAATCTTAAAAATAAACAATTCAATTTATACGAGAATACTGCATTGGTGAACTTAGCTAGTCAATAACTTTCTTGTTCAAATTATTAAGAATAATTTTATCATAATCGCAAAGATATAAATATTCTTAAAAATTACAGTATCTTTATTGGAACCACGCAAGTTCCACTGAGATTTCTAACAAGGTTGGTTGTTTTGTTGCCAATCAACAAAAGAGAAAAACAAAAAAAAATTTTTAGTAATTAATCATTTTTTAAAAATATTTCTGTGTGTTTCTGTGAATTTCCATAAATTGTCTCATGAAACAAAAAAACTCTGGTTTATTAAATGAAGAACAATTTTTAAACCGTTTCTTGTCACCATATCTATTTATGATCTAATAAGAAAGGAAACATTTCTAAAAAAGGCCCTGATTGTTTAATTTGAAAAAATATAACAATTTGACAAGAAACTAGTTTTTCTTTAAGAAAAAAGTATTTACATAAGACTTTTAGGCCAATAAATTTTCACTAACTCCAGAAATCCTTTTTTTTAAAAAAATAAATAGTAAATATAGTGATAAATATAGAAATATGATTTAGCCGTATGTTCTAAATCAAATAGTCAGAATATTAAGCCTCTCGTATTTCCTGTAGAATAAATCTGAATGTCTTCAACAGATGTTCTAATACAGCAAGCATATAACAAATACATGTTTTGAGTTTATAAAATGTAGTAACACACACACACGCCGTTAAAGTTTATATATATAATTCAGTTATTTCATAGAATATATAACTAGATATTTCATGAAATAAATAAACACAGTTAAAGTATATAATAGATGCAAAATTTCCTACTTTAACTAGTTATTCTATGAAAATAACTAATGATAGACCGTTAAAGTGAAAAATAATTTCAAAGTTATTTTATAAAGTAATTGATCATAAACAGCTAAAACCTCTTAAAAATACATTTTATCCCTATTGCGGATGATTAATTGATAAATAATAAGGAACTGCATATGCTGTAACTTATTAGTGCTCATATTGTTAAATTAGTTAAACAGAAAGGGGGGGAATTTGTTTTGCATATGTGTTACGCCTGCAGAATTAACTTTTCTCTATTCCTTGAACTCCAAGGATATCATAATGCTGGAGCAAAACCAATAGTCACGTGGAACTTTTATCTGTGCTGTTTTAGCACTTTTTACTTCTGCTAATAATTTTTCACAAGTAAATGCAGCCTTTTTTCCCTTTGTCCCATGATTATTTAATAAAAATTCAAATCTCTCGCATTGAATCTTTCATATTTACAGTTTAGTCTCCCATTCTTGCAGAAGTCATTGCTCGAAAAAAGGTCGCAAAAATATTTCTTATTAAACCAAGATGCAAAACGCTAATATAAGTACACCGCCTAAATTTTACGTTTAAAAGCAATGAATCGAAGCGTACACACGCACGTTATTGAAAGCAGCTATACGCGTTTCAAAACTGATTAACTAGAACCAGTTCCAAGAACACTTTCGAGTGCTGTATTTCATACTTTAATCATCAAGTAATCGTTATTCTATAGAATACCTACTTAAGGTATCCGACTGTTCAGAACCGTTATTTCAAAAAAGCGCATAAATGGATAATTTTCATAATATTTAGTGTCACTTAGATTAGAATACATATATAAAATTGTTTTAAGGACATTATCACAAAAAAAATTATTTAAATACAATATTTTGGCAAAAATTAACTTAGAATAACCTTTTTCGAAACGTTCTCCTTTTATAAAAAGTGCTTCTATAAGAATAATATTTCGCTTATATAAAGTAGACTTCTCCAGAAAGTCTGAACTAGGATTTTTGAAAAATTCACATTATTTTCAGAAATTTTAAAAATTTCTAATCTTTGTTGCAGTAAAATATGGATAAATCCACTTCTAAGTTATATATTTCAAAAATTTTAGTTGAGCCTCTGTACAGAGGTCTGAGCCATATACAGGCAAAATTCTTTTATAATAGAAGCATTTTTCATAAAAGGAGAATGTTTTGAAAATGGGTCCTTCTATGTTAATTTTTTGTCAAAATATTGTACTTAAATTATTTTTTATTGTAATAATATTCTTAAAACAATTTTGTATACGTTTTCTAATCTAGGTGACACTAAATATCATAAATATTATTCATTTATACGCTTTTGCAAAATCACGGTTCCGAACGCAGTCGGATACCTTAAATCGTAGAATTCAATAATTTTATGTACTTAAACTGACTTGTCTAGTTATTCTATGAAATAACGGATTTCAGACTTTAGCGGTAACAAATACATTACATAATCGTGGTCATGGTAATGATTAACTGAAAGGGCGTGGCGAGTGGAAAGGATTTCTTGTAATTAACTATATTTTAGATGGTTGATGTTATTGACGAACAGTCCTTTGTTGAAAAAAATCTGGTTTACTGTACATGTAGACACACACAAGCCTATACATCTTAAACACAATACTTAACACAGAAAACACACAGCAAAAAAATATTTACGTGCGTTATATTATGACGAAGACAAAGGAGACAGAGAGTGAGAGTTTTCCAGAGTATCTCGGGCCTTTTATATCAAGCAAAAAACGAAGTTACGATGGTATTTATTGAATTATTTACTCGGTATTATGTACGTAGCTTTAAAAACCCACAATTGTTGATAGAAAATACATTTTATTAAAAATATGACTCATTTATCACACACAAGGACATGGTCGCCATCTCATGGCCAGCATTGTTGCAATCCAGCCATGAGTTTCTGGCTTGATACCACTTTACAACCATTACTCAACATTGCTGATGCATTTTCAATCCACGACTGCGAATAGTGGGGTGTCAGTTCAGATGACTTCATCGTCATTTTATCTGGACTCAAAATAACATGTTCGTCACCAATAATCACATTACTAACCTATAAATTACATGCAACGAGAAAATTTCAAAGTTCCAGAATTTTATTTTAATGTTAACCATTTTGTGGGCCATGGGAAGATTACTTCCCATCTACATAAACTTACAAAATTCACCTGAGAAAAACCCAAAAAACATTATAATATATTGGCCTTGCTATTATAACGATGGGAAGACTAATTTCCGCTTCAGTTTTATGCTGCTGCACATAATCCAGTGATTATGACATCTGTAAATCGGACAAATAAAGATGGTGCTAAAGAAGAAGTACCTTCTCCAAAAGCTGCCACTGTATATAACGATATCATGGGAGGGATAGATCGTTTCGATCAAAATGAAAAGAACAATGTTAAATAAGAACATCTGTAAGATATTGGCATCATATCTTTTATTTTCTTATTGACTTTGCCATCAAAAACAGTTTCATTCTGTGGCAAATGAACAAAAGAAACAGAACTTTAGACCAGCTAACATTCCTCATAGAATTAGCTTGTCAGCTAATAGACGGATATCCTCAAGAAAAAAAGAAAGGACGTCCTGCTAGCTTCAAAGCAAAGGAGTGTATAGTTCCGGATAATGTGAGCTTAGCCAGTGTGGTTTCAAAGATGGTTTTCAACTGCAGAACATTTAGGAAATGTAGCAGAAAGGAACAAGAAGACCCGCTACAAGTGTGCAGAAGGTGGTGTCCCCTTATGCACTGCAACATGCTTCTCATCTTTTCATGGCAAATAATCACCATTAAAATTAATTTTGCTTATGACAGTTAATGGTTTCGTGGAAAATATTATTTCCACTCCTAAAATTTAAATGTAGACATAAAATTTGGCAAAATAAAATTTATTTCCTTAAATGCTATTGCTAAGTGTTAATAAGTAAAACATAAAAACTGCGAGAAATTTAAAAGAGAAACACGAAAGGGCCCACGCGAGAGTTATTGCTTTGTGAGTTTATTTGTAAGATATGGACTAAAAAAATTAGACTATCAGAAATTTCTAATATCTTCAAATCCATAAAAGGTCAGTCTCCTATAAATTATAAAAAGAGTTCGTTGCCACAACTGTACCTAAACAAAAAACATATGGTTATCTTCAATACAACAAAAATCTTTTTAAACAAGTAATATAAAAAAAATTTCGAGTCAATTCCTACTTAGATCAACAAAGAAAAATTTTATTTTAGCTACTTTTTATTAAATAGTTACAATTAATATAAATATGTACATGCATATGACAGAATCACAACATTAAGTGGTAATTAATTTTTATTCATTATTATTAAAGTATCGTATTGTCATCCAAAAAAATCATGTCTATAAAATTTCATTTCAACTGATTGCTTAATAACATTAGGAATAAAAAAAACCTTTTCAAGCTTTGACACAAGTCGCCAAAAGGGTCGCTAAGTCACCAAAACTGATGCCAACAAGGCCGTATTTGTAATTCTTTAAATAATTAGTTTTAATCAATTGTAACAAATGGTAATATTTAGTATTTGTTTATTGTCACGATTTAACCATTCATCCCAGCGTGTTAAAAATTGTAATTCCTTATTTCTCTCGTGCTTTATATTAATGCTTTTATTAATGCTTTATATTAATGCTCGTGCTTTTATTTATAAAAGTTAACCGTAATTATAATTATGGAAAGTTCTGGAACTTTCGATGGCAATAGATAAGGAGATGGAATATTCAGTTTGAAAAAATAAAGTCTTGAGTTGTATGTGGCAAGAGGTGCTGACATTTTATTTTTCGTGTTAAAACTGGCGCCCAGACCCGTGGCCCAAGAACTACGACCCCGTAGAAGCAGAAACCGCCGCTGTGACGAAACGCCGCAGGAAAATGAAAATTTAACCGGCTCTGTAAACCTTACTGTCCCGGAAGAAATTACTGGTATTGCGCAGCAATCCTTCTAAAGCAAGAGAAAATCCCTGGAAATCGAAAGAAACAAAGTGAATCATCCTGATTTCAATTGTCTGAAGAAAAGAAAAAAAGAAAATCTATTTCCTGTTAAAAGTTTTTGCAATAGTGTTTTGTGCTACAGTGTGTTAGGTGCTAGGGATAATTTTATTATTTTATTTCGTTGATTTTTTGGTATTTTTATGCAATGATAATTCTTAATTTTGCTGTATATTAATTTATTTCTTGTGATATAACGTTTCCTGATTAATATTTTGTGAATTGCACATTAATAATTACTATTTTGCTTGATATTTTACTGATTTCCTATTGAATTTAGGTAGCATTACATGCCTGATTATTTTAATTTTGTGTTGTATTTTCATTGCATTGAATTTTTGTATCATTACAACTAATGATTCCTAAATTTTCTTTATATTATTTTATTATTTGAATTAATGTTCCTTGTTGGCATTTTGAATATGTTATTAATTTATTTACCCATTTTAATTGTTTTTTGAAGTACATAATAATTTATAAGGTTTTTAAGCTAGCCATATTTTAAAGTGTATTCCCATATCTGTAAGAACTTTGGTGGACAATAAGGCCTGGACCTTAGTTATTTATTTTATTTATTTTCAATTCTTAAATTCCTCAGTCATGTCATTTCTGGGGAAAAGGAATAAAGCTGATCTCATTAAGCTTGCTTTTGAGTTAAAACTGTTTTAACACGAAAAATAAAATGTCAGCAACTCTTGCCACATACAACTCAAGACTTTATTTTTCCAAACTGAATATTCCATCTCCTTATCTATTGCCATCGAAAGTTCCAGAACTTTCCGTAATTATAATTACAGTTAACTTTTATAAATAAAAGCCCGAACATTAATATACAGCATTAATAAAAGCATTAATATAAAGCACAAAAGAAATAAAGAATTACAATTTTTAACACGCTGGTATGAATGGTTAAATCATTACAATAAATAAATACTAAATATTACCATTTATTACACAATTAGTTTTTATTAATTATAATTAAATTACTGTATTGTCATCCAAAGTAATCATGTATATAAAATTTCAGCTCAATTGAGCGCTTTAAAATGTATTTTATTACAGATTGACAATTTCACCAAGATAAATATATAGAGAGTGTGAGCTAATAGTAGGAATTGAAAAATAAGACTATCAGAAATTTCTAAGATCGTCAAATCCAAAAGGTCAGTCTCCTATAAATCATAGGGATAGTTCTTTGCCACAACTGTACTCAAACAAAACATATGGTTATCTTCCATATAACAAAAACCATGCTAAAAAACAAGCAGAATCTGATGATATTTAAATGATAATATGAGGATTTTTTTAATTCGAGGCCCCTCTTTGAATGTCATCTATGGTGCCACCTTAAAAAAAACGAGGCGCAAATATAATTTAAACTTTAATTCCTTCCGCGAAGAACATAATAATTTTTTCTCTTGGTGCCATCAACACTCAGACAAAAAACTCATTTACAGTAGATAAAGATCAGTGCGACAGGTTTTCACCTGACGGTTATGACGACGAAAATTCGTAAGATTGATGGTTTACCCTACAGGCTCACATGACGACATCCAACTGTCCTCGGCCACTTCAAAGTCTGATTTGCGGGAAAAGTGTTCACCGATAATAAATAGCGTAGGGAGAGATAAAAATTACTACATTTAAAATACTCATTGAATGATTATAAGTTGAATGAAGAGATGGGAAGTCTTAACTAGATAATTACAGAGGGAGAACTGTTGAGGATAAGCGATTCTTGATGGATGGTTTTTGCTGTTGAGGATCTGTTGTGCAAATAAATAGGAAATTTAACGATATAATACTGCTGAAAGAATTTAAATGGTTATTTTTGAGTTTTTATCTCCTGGCTTCTTACTGATTGGAGTATAAACGTTCGTAAAAAGCTAGAGCTTTATATGGTGTAATGGGGTGGTTTGAAGGACGTTTAATTTTGTATTGAATAATGAGTCTTAAGCATCTCCTCTGTTAAAATTTTCAATTCATGACTGTAATGTTGATCTTATGAACTTTTTATTGTCCTCCTTAAATCTGGAATAGTAGAAAGATTTGAAGGCAAGAATGTGAGAGTAAAAAGATCATGCTCATTTACTTGAAATTTCCTTTTTTCACTGACTTCTGAAATAGTTTTATGTGTATTTTAACACTTCATTTGTGAAGCAGATCTTTAAAAAATACATATAAATATATTTAAACAACGAAGAAAAATTTAATTTTAGAGGGAGTTTATTTATGTACAGTCGACTCTCGATAATTCGAAATTGAAGGGACCAATGAAAAACTTTAGAGGGTAGAAAAAAACTCCCGAAATACACGAAGAGAAATTTTTTTTCTAACACATTTAAATTCGAAACTATGTAATAAAAAACAATTGTACATATGTATAAAATTATTTTAAAGTATTTTTGAAAAGTACATATTATATGATATAATACGTAATTGGACAGAGGTTAAAAATCCTGAATCCTGTATTAAAAGAATATATACTGTACATAATTAATTTTTGACGATAAAATTTGTTATATCTTGTGTGTGCGTGCGTGTGTGTGTGTGTTTTATATGGCATATTCAATCTAACTTTGTCAATAGATTTTTCTAAAATAAAAAAGGCTTGAAAGGCTAAAAAAGGCCGCATCACACACACAACATGATTTTGAAGGAAAAAGTTGCGTAGTTTGTTTAGTGAGAGAGAGAGACACTTTAGCTTCTGTCAGAGTTATCGGTGTCAATTCCGATGGTCATCAAAGGATCTACGTTACAGGGGAGACAAGCAGAAATAATACAACACAAAACATGTAAGCTCCAACACCTGTTTGCTACAGTACTCTACAAGACAGTGAGTGTTTGAATTGTCGAGAGTTTTATTAGATCACTTCGAATTAACGCGTGTTGCATTCTGGCCGGCTACAGATTTTACTTCGAAACATTGAGTGTACCAAATCGTATTCTTTAGTTCGAAATATCAAGAGTTTTTCTAGAGGCATAGCATGTATTGTAAAAATGTAAAGTATGGTAAAATATGTTCCTCTCTAAGGAATAGTAAAGTCAGAATGTAATGTTAATTTTTCATTTCTCTTATATCTGAAGAAATTGTACCTAATTTGGGTCCTATTTTTTAACATTAACCGGATAACATTCTTAAGAATATTGTTAGAATAAAAATATATTTAAATGCACATTTTTTGACAAAAAATAAAGAAACTATGACACATTTAAAAACATACTTATTATATGAAAAAGGCTTCTATAATTATAATATTTTTGCCTATAAATAGCTGTGACTTCCCTAGAGAACCTAAAGTAAAGTTTTTCCAGCATTCATATTATTTTCAGAGTTACTAACAATTGAAATAACAACCGGTGTTTTTTAATAAAAATTTCTCTATTCTGATGTATTAAAACGTGAATAAATCCACTCCTACATTATATATTTCAAAAATCCTGGTCCAGGTACTGTACGGAAGTCTTATAATTATATCTAGGCAAAATATTATAATTATACAAGCATTTTTCATAAAAGGAGAAAGTTTTGAAAACATGTCATGATTTCTTCATTTTTTTGCCGAAACTTGCATTTAAATACTTTTTTCTTGTAGTAATATTCTTAAAGTAATTTTATATGTATATTCTAATCAAACTAACACTAAATATTTAAAATATTACTCATTTATATACGCTTTTTGAAAATCACGATTTCAAACGTAGTCAGTAAACTTAAAAATAAAAATTATATGCACATTATTACAGGGGTGTCAAACTCACGAGCCAGATGCGGCCCACATCGAACATTTTTGTGCCCCCCCAGTATATCGGCACTTAATAATATACAATTAAGTACAGTAGCGCACACAGGAATTTTTCAGGGGGTGGGGGGGTCCGGGGTTGAAAGTTCACCATTCTTGTATCATGCTCCTTTTGATTTTGTCGATTTTCGGGAATAAAACACAGTAAAAAACTAATTTTTGAATAAATAATTAGTGTTAATCAAAAAAATTAATCATTAATTACAAGTAATTAATTAGATTTTACGTGCTATATACTTAGAATTATAATCAATCGGAAAAAAAATAAAGTGCTTTAGGGGGGTCCGGACCCCTAGGACCCCCTCCCCTCGTGTGCGCCACTGATTAAGTATCAAAATCTCTCCCGAAATAGGAAAGATAGTAGCAGAGAAGAGATGCCAAGTGTCGGAAGGTAAACATTAAATTTTTCTTGTTCTTTTACTTATGTTTATTACAATGTATTATTCGAAAAAAAACTTATATTTCTATGATTATTTTTTTTATTTCTTTTTTTTTTTTTTTTTTTTTTTGCTGCTCACCTAAAGCTAAGCCTTGTTTGTTTGACCCAAGTTAGCCTTTGAGTTTGACACCCTTGCATTACTACATACATTTCTATCCAACAAAAATAGATATATAGGTCTTCTGTAGTTTTTTTTTTATGATTTTACAAATTAAAACTTGTTTCCAACAAGTTGCTTATAATTGAAACCTTCCAATTACAGGATAGCTGATAAAAGCACGTTCCTCTATTATAGAAAAAAAAATCTTCCGACCTCACCAACGCCTCACTCTAAGCATACATATTTTTTTAAAGTTTCGCCAAGTGGGTATTCCTTCTGTTTTCCATTTCTTTATTGCAGTGCACATAAAGAAAACCCAAATGGAGTCCACGATTTATCCCCAGCCTCCTGGAGTGCTTGCAGTCGCGAAAGAGACTCGCAGCCGTCGTGAGTTATGGTCGCAGTTATCAAGAAGGGTAGCTGAAATTTGTCTCACAGTCAGTCGCTGTCATTGATAAAGGCGAAGACACTTTATTGCTCAACACTCCTACTTCGTAAAAAACAAAAAGAACAAAAAAAAAAAAAAAAAAGAGAGAGAGAGTCGATGTACAGCTTGAGGTTTTTATTTGACACCAGATTGTGTGTGAGCGTTATACGTGTATGTGTTATGTACGTTTTTATTTAGTATACGTGTGTGTATTTATTATACGCATATGTATTTACTTGTTATACATATTTGTTTGTTTATTATACGTATGTGTATTTATTCTACTGGTATATCTATTACATCTGTGTCTTTATTTAATGTGTACTTGTACTCAATGTGCGTGTGTTTATTTTATTACACTTTATAACACTTACTCCCAAAGTGAATCCCCGATATTATTAAGCGGGTCCGTGGAAAATTAAAATTGATTTGGGGATCCCTGAGCAATGTCAGGGGTCCGCGCAAGGTTTAGTATAAAATTAAAAAAATTTGATCAATTTTTATTTTTATAGAAATTTAAATAAATAGCAATAATTCATTTGGATATTCCCGACTGGGTGTTGAATCCCTTTGCGCGTGGACTAACTCAGAGCCTAAACACAGATGAACTCATACTATACAGGAGCATCTTGTTAATATATCCGTAAATTAGAGACTTAAACCAATGTTTGAATAAGGATACCACAAATTCTGGTAACAAAAACAAATCCTAATTTTATATCATGCACTGTGGGTTATTGTACAGAAGTTGTTGACTACTTTCCAGTCTTTCAGTTTGGCTGAACGTCGATTCAGTGCCGCAAAAAACCTCATCACAAAAAAAAAAGGAAACCGAGACTACAAACGAGTGCTAGGAGAGATCTGTGGTGGCTACTCACAAACACTGAGATGGACATAAATACACTCATACCATCTCATCAAGTTCATCCAAGTCATTATTTTTTTTATTTTAATTTAAACAAAAATTAAAATTTGAATAAATAATTCTTCAACAATTTTTTTTTATAATTTATAATTTTTATACTATACATTTATGTAGCTTTTACGCTTGGGGAGAGGAGGGGTTGAATTTAAAAAAGAGATCCGTTGGCAAATTTTGAATATAAAAAGAGATCCAAGGGTTAAATAAGTTTGGAAACCACTGCTCTATTACATAAATATCGAGTCACCAAGGAGTTACACTAGTGGAACAAAATTGCATATGTACATACCTGACAATAGAAAATCGAAACGATTAAATTTTGGCGGCTGATAGCAGACGAACTGGAGCTCCAGCGCGTTGCAATGAAGCATCAGGGGTTGCTCATTTTTTTAACAAAACATTCAATTCCTATGATAATATTCGCATTTCGTTTTGAATATAAGCACATCTCATTCACTAATTTATGTTTTTACGTTCATTTCGAATAACCTTTCTCGATGCTTCGCATTTTATATTATACAGTGTATATAGGTGTGTATATTACATGTACATGCGTTACATATATATACTTGTATTTAATATGTGTCTCTATAATAGCATTTGTGTGTGATTATTGGAAAAGTCTCCATATTATATGCATATATGTTTACATCTGTAGCTTTTACTTGTGTGTTTTCTGATAATACGAATACGTGTATGTATTTGCTTATAAAGGGTGTTTTTTGAGAGGTATAGAACTTTAAATTGCAATAAAACAACGATGCATTATTCGATTGACATGAATTTTTTTTTATTCGAAAGATAATCTTGTGGCATTACATTTTGAATAGGATTTCTGGCATAGGACTGCCACGGCTGGCTCGGATGTAGTCCAATTTTCGATGACTTTTTCCAACATTTGTGGCCGTATATCGGCAATAACACGGCGAATGTTGTCTTCCAAATGGTCAAGCGTTTGTAGCTTATCCGCATAGACTAATGACTTTGCATAACCCCACAGAAAATAGTCTAGCGGTGTTAAATCACAAGATCTTGGAGGCCAATTCACAGGTCCAAAACGTGAAATTAGGCGGTCACCAAACGTGTCTTTCAATAAATCGATTGTGGCACGAGCTGTGTGACATGTTGCGTCGTCTTGTTGGAACCACACCTCCTGGACATCATGATTGTTCAATTCAGGAATGAAAAAGTTAGTAATCATGGCTCTATACCGATCACCATTGACTGTAACGTTGTGGCCTTCATCGTTTTTGAAGGATTCCACCAGCCCATAAAGCGCACCAAACAGTCTGTTTTTCTGGATGTAACGGTGTTTCGACATACACTTGTGGATTAGCTTCACTCCAAATGCGGCAGTTTTGTTTGTTGACGTAGCCATTCAACCAGAAGTGCGCTTCATCGCTAAACAAAATTCGCTTATGAAAATCGGGAACAACGACAATCTCGTTTTGGGCCCATTTGACGAATCTACGCCTTGCTTGATGATCGTTTTGATGAATTGCCAAACCAAACTGAGAATAAATAACTTTACAGCTGTTAAATCAGTCGCCATCTTGGAAAGTAATGCCAACTTAAACTTCTATACCTGGAAAAAAACACTCTTTACCTGTGTATTTATTAATCGCGTGTGTGTGTTTATTATATCGTGTGTTCGTAGTTAACACGTGTTCGTTAATATTTAATGTATTCATTAACATGTTCATGTCATTAAAAACATGTATTCCTTACATACACTCTGTGAAGACCCCCCCTGGGTCTCATCTTGGACACCAAGATTAATTTGAGGGAAAGAACCACTAAGAGCCATTTTGAATAATAATATTTATTTATGATTTTCAAATTCCCCAAAAAACTCTGATAACATATAATACTATTATGTTACGTCCAATAAAGGGATTTACCTTTATTCTAAATTAAATTACGATTGATGCAACTAATTAATAATTAAGCTGAAGATCAAGTAAGGTCTGCCGAAATAGGAGATCCGAGAAATACACGTACTCGAATTCTTAACTTTCATTAACTTTAACTAATTCGCTTAAGCTGACGCTTATTTTAAGCGTACGTAAATCATATTTACCGCTGGCTATATCAGCTTTCTGGTACGTCTAGCAGCACGACGTCTCCACGCTTCTTATATCCTGGAATCCTCTAATATTGCGTTTAAAGTTGCTGGCTCAATAGCCTTCCATCATCCACATTGCTAGCTTACAATGCTCTACTTAAATACCTTATCTATTTTGCATATTCCGTTCATCTTTTTGGAGTTGATTGGAAATAAACCCTAATTTATATTCCCCAAAAAGATGCCTAAGAAAATTAGTGGAAAGGTTCCGTACAGATTCGTCACAACTCTAGCCATACCCATTCGATTCCTTAGGCATTTCATAATGTTGTTTGAATGTATATTATTTAAAAATTACTTATATCTAAGTCTGAGCATTAAGCTTCTTATTGCAATCAAACTATTTCTTATAGTTTTCATATCTTGATTTTAAAAGAAAGGGACTTGATTTTCCACACCAGAAGCATATTTTTTTTATGCCTCCGCAACCTCTCTTTGGATGTCGATTTACGCAACATATCTTTTTAGCGAGTCTCTACAAAAAAAGATATATATTTTGTTATTTATAATACATCTCATCTTACTCAGAAGTCGATTTCCTCAGAACTTGTTCTTAGCGGATCTCTACACAACAAAAGACACTTATTGATAAATTTCAAGTTTGTATGTCTAAATAGTTGTAAAATTGGAATTTCCATAAGTTCCAGAGATCTTGTGATGAGTGAGTCTATTTTCTTATATATATATAAAAAGAAATATGTATTATTTATCAAAAACAAGAAATAATAGATAAAGAACATAACAAGAAATAGCATAATAAAAATATAAAAGCTGAACATGAAGAATAAAATTATAGAGAAATAAAAGAACTACAAAAAAGCAGAACCTAGCGAGTCAGAAAGCAATTTCGGACTTAGGACCGAATAAGTGGGGTTAAACTAGTTTAAAGGCGCCAACCTTCCCCCTTTGCAACTCGGTAGGAAAACCAAATAAAATAAAATAAACAAAACTTCAGAGTATGGATAACTCAGAGAGCATGATAAAACCAATCACTACTATTATGTAACAAACTCTCCCAAAACTCTTAATGCAGAAAAAATCACAAAAACACAAAATAATTATGTAAGAAAAGTAGAAAAATGCTAAAACAATTACATAAGAAAAGTATCATTCAAAAATTAATTTAACAAAATTTCCTTACTCACAAAGCTTTTACGAAGAGAAACAAGCGTCTTGCCATTAATGAAAGTCAATTATTCACTAAGTTAAAAAATTCGAAAAAACATAACCATATCTTTTGAGCTGACTTTTATACCAGCCAGAAAAGACAAGTATAAAATGACGACAATCAAATATGGTAAAATTTGAATTGGTTGATTGTCAAAAATGTAAATTTGCTAGGCTATAATTTGGTCGGTTGTCAACAATGTGTAAGATGTTCAAGATGTGTGTGGAAAAAATGTAAACTGTGATATGAGTGTTATGATATAATCTTCACAGCAAGACCACTAACATGCTAACTTTGAAAACCTATTGTTGTGTGGTGGATTTGGAATTCGAAGTAGCAAGCTGGTTAATGTATTTGTGATGAATATAAGATCTCAAGAAATTAAAAGGTTATTCATGATCTAAACAACATTGAAAATTTTTTTTTATATTATTGTATTTATCGATTTTGTGGGTAGTTAAGTTATCATTTCTAAATAAAAAATTCAAAATGATATTTCTGTAAATTGATATATGTAAATTACTGTTCCATACGGGAATTTTAATTATATGGAACTTAAACGAATCTCTTTGTCAAAAATGTTACTGACTACAATATTGTTAATAAGATGCAAGTCTAAATCCAAGAATTCCACCCTATTAGAGTTGAAGTTAGTTTTAGGAGCTTGAGATAATCAGGGGTAGAATGTAATATTTGGTTTGTATTCACTATTTTTACCAAAAATTATTATATCATCTATATAACGATAAATTAAGTAAGAATCATTTACAACATGATCTATTTCAAAAAAATGTAAATATAGGTTCGCTAAACAATTACTAGCTGGACCACCCTGAGGGGTAATCCTTTGATCTGTTTATAAAGATTCTGATCAAATGTAATGAAATTTTCTTTTAATACGAGGTTAACAAGAATATCAGATTTTTCTTTTTTCACTGAAGTATATAATTCATATTTATCATAAATTAACTGTAGAACCTTAATCATATCGTCAATATCTATAGAATTAAAAAGGTCCTCGAAATCAAAACCATGCATAGAAAAAATCATCATATCCTTAGTAACTCTAGCAATCTCTAAGCTATTTTTAATAATTGCCGTGTTTTGTAAATTATCAATTAGATTTTGAAGAAGAGATTGTAAGATCTTCCCAGACTTCATGATATATGTATTGTATCCATTAGTGATACTACGGAATTTTATAGGGCTTTTATGAAGTTTTGGTGTTAAAAAAATACTTGGATATTTAATATTATTTAGATGAATATTCAGTCTTTTGTTAAAAGCTAAAAGACGATTATCATCTTCTCTATTATTGTGAATTGATTTTTGAAATGAATTATTATTTAAAATGTGGTTACTTAATATTTTACTGTAAAAATATTTACAAATTATGGCATAATTAGCAGAGACCTTATCAACATATGTAATAACGAAGTCATTTTGGATATTTACTATTGATGATTTAAGATCTTTATACATAATTTCATTTTCAACAGTAAAATCTAATTCCTGAATTTCTGTTGCTACATAAGACCGACATGTGTTTAATACACACACACACACACACACACACATATATATATATATATATATATATATATATATATATATATATAATTATAATTAATATAATTTAATATTTTTATACTCAGTTCGAGAGGCCCAATCTCAATCTTTTACGTCTTTTGTGTCCTATTACTTTGTTCTACCGAATTTACTACTTCCCGTGACCCCAAGTACTTTTTGCTGTAGTTTACTCAAATATGAAAGAATTCAAGAAACTGCATCTAAATTTCTCTTCTCTAAACTGCATTTAACCTCTTAAACTGCATTTAACCTCTCTCTACAGAAAGCTGACCACAATCGGTTTGCCCGTAATGCGTACGGGCACTGATATTTTCTTCTTTCTATTTTTTGCTTTGCACTTGTTTTTAAGTCTTATACTAAGATTATTAGTGCTAGTGTATGTGTGTTTTTATGAGATGCAGTTTGTCCATGGTACAGAAATACTTCTCATTCGGGTTTTCCTTTGTGGTGAAGGCGTGAATTTTTCATTGAAGGCAGGGGAGTGAAGATTTTTGAAAATATTCGATAAAGAACAGGGATTAGCGAGGCAATGCGCAATTTGTGTTTTAAGAAGAAATGGAAATGGAAAGATAATCCAAAAAATCCGATGTTATCTCTGTCCCCATTGCAATGTTAGTATTACACCATGCTTTAAATTGTGTGCGCATGCACGCATACACACAAAATCCTCAACCGTTTGAAATAGAGGGTACGAACATGGAATTTTTTTTTTAAGTATGAGAGAAATTCTTTTAAGATATATTGAACATTCTTCATAGCATCCAGAATATACCTATAAAAGCAAAGACTTAGTTTTTTTGTGTTCCACACTTATAAAATAAGAAATAGGGTGAAAAATTTAAAAATTAAAATTCTTTCATTTTCGCATTCTGTTTTGTATTATGCTTAGTTGAATGCAATTTAAAAAACGTGCCTTTCTTTAGAACATTTTGGGTCCCACTTGTAGGGTTAAAATCAATCGAAAGAGCTGATTACGCTTAAGACAGAGATCCCACGAGAGAATAACAAAGTTGAAGTATGAGTTTAAGAAATGTTGCAAATTCAGTTACAGAATCGGTGATAATTTAATATGCAATAAATCACAATTTATAAAATATAAGCGTTTAGTTTTCTCCTTTCCCAAAGAAGAAGCTTGTTATTCTTCTAATACTAGGTATTTGTAGATAGGTATATCAACATTTTAAATAATTTATTCGAATATTGCATCAATTACTAAGCAAATAAATACAACACACTGAAACATACTCACAGTTGAATCAAAATAATAATAACATCGAATAGAGCAGCAATCAAAATATCCAAGTTCTACAAAAACAATTATTGAATTAAACTTCATTCCGAGATTCGCGCGCGCGAATATCATATCTAACCAAGACAGGCAGAAAAACCATTGCCAGACACTTTAATGCCACTCTACAGAAGAAAACAGATAAAATAAATGCAAATTAAGCCACTTTATAGTTAAATTTATTTACATACATAAATGACAAAAATATACTGAAACACTTTGAATAATCTTAAATTCAGTTCACAATCAAACAGTAATTGTTCCAAGAATTTGTTCATTGAACATAGGATTTTTCTTTAATTTATGAGTGACATTAATGAAGTTTAAACAATCAAAAAAGTTTAGACTGTATTATAAGGTTCTAAATTTTATTTATTGCTCAATTTATTTCACTAAGTTAATAGACATAGTTTCATAACGAATCTATTAATAGATATTCAATAAAAAATAGTTTATTAGTGGAAGAACATTTTTAAATAAATTTTCTTGCATATTTGTATCTTTCAGTATTTTTCAATTTCTTTCAAGTACTGAAAAAAGAAAATGTCTTTTGAAAAATTAATTTTTTTTCACACATCGATAGTTTGATGCCAGCAAAATATGAGTTAATAATTATGAAAAGATACACAATATGCGTTTTCTTATAACTATTATAGAAAATACCAAATTTGAAAAATTTGCTTGTTTTTGCTTATTTTTCGTTTATTATTACTGATAGTATTTATCACTATTAGTAACCATAATATGGGTTACTTCAAAGAATCATTTTTATTAAATTTAATTATTAGCAAAATAATCTAAATACATATTAATAAAATGTTTTTTTTTCAACTTCAATTTAATTTTTAAAAACTTTTATGATTTTTATTTCAGTTCCAAAACCTTTTATCAAAAAAAATTATATATGTACTAATGGAATTAATTTATTTGAGCATTTAAATAGGTCATTTTTTGCACATCTCATTTATATAATTCTATTCCTTTAAGAAAGGGTAGTAAAAACAACAACAAAAAAGAGAACACATTTCGACATAAAACCTTTAAAAAGCGTACATCATGAAATGAATTTAGATTTATAATTCAGATTTATATATATGGGTTTTACATAGAGATCTATATTTCAGAATATTCGAATCATTATTTCAAAAATCAACTAATTTTTTCTAATTAGCTCAGGAAGTTCAGTATCATAATTAATAACAGAATTATTTTTTATCCGTCAACAAAACAGTCAGTAGTAATAAGGTGTCAGTTATAAAAATAAGTCAGAAGTGGTTGATGAGAGTCCTACACACAGTTTGTATATTTTTCCATACATACATTTTTCCACATTTAAGAAATTTACATATTCTTCAACACGGAGCGCATAGCAATATCTTTAAAATTTAATATTTATCTACATGACAGATCTTTCTTTCATTTGATACATCAAAAAAAGAATATAAAATATACTCTAGTTAATACTGAAATACAAAAAAAAAAAAAAATATTCTTGAACTTTGACCAATTTGTTTAAAATAACTATTATTATAACCTTAGAAACAGTCTCCAAAATATACAACTTTGTCATTGAAAATATTAAAGAATCTTCTTCAACGACGAGTCAGGTTGAAAAATAGCTGAATTCCATGAGAAATTGTGTTAAAAAAACCATTACCGGGAACATCCTAGGAACGTTAAAAGTTGCAGTTATAGATATGCAATCTCACTTTTAGTGTTCATTGATAAGGAAAAAGCAGTAATTACATTTTCTTTTTTATATATAAATGTAGTCGGCCTACTTTTCAACCACGTGGGCCAAGAGGACACTCGGAGGTTTGAAATGGAGGCAGGCGATAACAGTGAACTGATGAGTGAATCGATAAAAATGAGATACTCGATATTTTATCAGCTGTCATCCCCATCGATCTCAAAGGAGGAAAAGAACTGAAGTTGAAGTAGTTTCGGAATCAAAATAAAAAACTTCTTTTTTTTAACATCTTTGTTTGGTTTGGTTTGGGTTGCTTAAAATTATAGGTATTTATGAAGTTTCTGTCAAAATTGGGGGATAGTCTCTCCCCTATTTTTTTTTTTAAAATGGAATAAAAACCGATTGTTTGAATTAGAAAATTTCGAACAGGCATCAGTGGTAAAAAAAAGGAGTCCCTGATTGGAAACATCTTTCCATTAGCTAATATTGTACAAAATATTGCCCGTGAAATCAATGAAATTTTCAGTAATGATCGTTCTAAGAATAATGAAATGTTTTTAAACGGAATCGTGTAAGATTTTAATTTGATTGAAGGATTTACCTGTTTCTTAATGTATTTAAATATATAGAGAGATACAAGGGGTGTCCAAATGAAAAGATACGAAACGACACCGTAGGTATAAATCAATTTATTCAAAGTATACACCATGGGACTGAGCGCAACGATCCCATTGATTAACGAACCAAAGGATTCCTTGTTGTTTGAATTCCTCTGACCATGGCGAGACCCAGTTCTTATCAGTGTTTTTAAGTTCATCGTCCGAGTTAAAGCGCTTCCCCTTCAGATGTTTTTCCGGGTGAACAAACAAATGGAAATCGCAGGGTGACATGTCCGGGCTGCATGGTGGAGTGTCAAGCTGCTCCCACTTGAACTTGGCCAGTTCTGCGTGTGTGAACTTGGAGCTGTGTGGACGCGCGTTATGTACCAGAACCATATCCTCCTTGAGCAGCCCTGGTCTTTCGTTCTTGATGGATTTGCGTAGACTTTGCAGTGTCTCACAGTTTGGAGTTATGTGTAATGGGTTCTATTCACGCTTCCACTAATTCTCTTGGGTAAAATACTCTTTTTAACTGCGATTTTAGTTGAAAACTGCTTTCCGTAGAGAGAACGATTTTATGCAAATGCAAGCTTCGATTTAAGTGCTAATCGTGGAGTAGGTGGCTTGATTGAAAATTTAGTTTAAGAAGAAAGCATAGTGTGAGTGACCGAAGGTCGCACTTTAATCCAAGAAGGAAAGATTAAGCAAGTGTTGCAAGCAAGACGTATATATACGTCTTTCCGATCTTTTCTGTGCACTGCTATGCCTAAAATTATTCCGATGGCTTTGGAATGCAGTAAATAGACCTTGACAGTGATTGCGAAGGATTTCCTAATTTATCCCCCTATCAATACATCACATACGCTCGCCTACGTGGTAAACGGTGGGACAGGGCAGCGAATCATGTAACTTTTAATCGGCAGTTAAGGATTAATTATAAACCGTACAAATTATCAAGATAAGTTTTAATTTTTGTGTATAATTTTATATATGACAAACTCAAAGAGTCACTGGTAATTATTAAACTTGTTCTTAGTATTGTTAAATTAATTTTAAAAAACTTTTGTACAGTACTGATACATTTATAAGTGTATTACATCAGTGCAAATGTTAATTTT
This sequence comes from Trichonephila clavipes, assembly GCA_019973935.1. Classification (NCBI taxonomy): domain Eukaryota; kingdom Metazoa; phylum Arthropoda; class Arachnida; order Araneae; family Nephilidae; genus Trichonephila; species Trichonephila clavipes. The sequence continues at coordinate 3,022,589 of BMAU01021379.1, forward strand.
ATTTTTTATTAGTTTAGAATGTATTTTCTCTTTGTCTACTTTCATCAGTAACTTAATTTTTTTGAATAATCTTTTGTTTTCGGCTTTTCAATTTGTTAGCGCCCCCCTTATAGAGCTTATAGAGTTATTACGCCTCCTTGGGGGGCACAGTTTGAGAAACGTCGTGTTAATAGTTACGTTGTAACGACGTTTCGTACTTTTTCGTTTGAACACCCCTTGTGATTGATCTTATTCTTCATAAGCCTGTTAAAAATTTTTTTGGATGTCTGGAGAAATGTATTTGCTTATTTTTAAATTAACTAATAATTTAAGCAGTTTTTTTAAATAAAATTATTTAATGAAACTTATTTCACTAAAAAAGATTCAAATGAATCGATTTTTTTTAAATGAAAGAATTAATTTCAAGTCAACTAGAAATTAGCTGATTTATTTAACAACAAAAAATTATTATTATTATTCTTTTTTTTTTGAAATTTGGTTTTAGGATTTTATTACTTGAAAATTTTAGCTTCTAAAAACTACGTCACCAAAAAAGAATACAAGTTAAAGAGCAAAAGCTACACTTTAAAAAAAAATAGTTCACATGATTTTTTTACCTGTACACACAGGTTTAAATAAAATATTAAACAGACTTTACCTCAAAAAATATTTTTTAAAAGTGAAAGAAAACCGAAAAAAACTTAGATTTGATTTCAAAATGTCACTTCCAGTCAGCATTTACCAACCGGAAATGGCATCCGGTTTTACTAAAATAATTGTAACTTTTGTTCTAGTGAGAAGTTTTATAATTTATACTAAAATTAGAAAAGTAATTATATATATATATATATATATATATATATATATATATATATATATATATATATATATATATATATATATATATATATATATAATATATATATATTATTCTAATAACTTTTTTAAATTTTACGTGCGAAAAATTATTTTAAATTTACAAAAAAATGTCTTCGAAATTTTTATTTACTTGCTTTATTTCATCTACTGGATTTTCTGTGCTCAACTTTGTGGCTATTACTATTATGTATTACTATATCAATTATTATATTACTTTAAAACAGATCACAAGACAAATAGAAACAAAAACTATCCAAAATTTTTCACAAACTTCGAACTAATAGATCCAAACATTATTAACGAAATCATCGTTTGGTTAATAATTTTTTTCGCTACTGCAGACGATTTTTTCTTTTTCTACGCGTTCGCTTACAAGGTCGTTTAAAGTAGAAAATGATCAACGAGAGAGCTAAAATAAAAAGACAATTGATTGACAAAGACTAGAATAGATGTTGAAATATGATGCTTTTACCACACACAGAAAATTTCACATTAATTTTTTTTTTTTATTTCCGTCACCAACGTTTCAAGATTTTTTATTTTCTGGTTGCGATACAGGTATTAAACAACTTAACCGATCAATCATTCGCTGAAGAGGTTAATTTACTCGCGACCAATTAACTCAGATGGCTTAAGTAAATGAACTTTTTTTTATATTTCCTTTTAAGAAATTGCTACTTTTTCCTATGAATAGTGGTGTTGAATATTTAATCCAAAAATATTCTATATTCCAAATGCATATCTATATTATTATAGCATTGCATACTTATGAGATCAAGTATGTTTCTGTAATTTGGATTGAAACTTATTGCTGATCCAATAGATAAATTTTATTCCTTAACTCCTTTATCTTTAATTTTGAATATTTTGATGATGAATGATTGCTGCTACTTCTTTTAAAAGAATAGGAAAATGTTATTCATTTTGATTCAGACATATTTCGCCTGAATAATAAGTATGGTTTCGAAAATATCGTGCAATTTTTATATACGAGGGGTGATTGATAAGTAAGGTCTCCAACGGTATAAAATAAGTTTCCGACAAGGTAAAATAATAACAGAGGTATCAGAATGAAGGAAATTTATTACTCTTACATACTGTAAACTCAATTATCAACATAGTCACCACTAACAGCTACACATTTGTTCAATCGTTCTATCTATTTCTTCATTCCGTCCATGAAGAGAGATTCTGGTTGGCTGCGTACCCATTTTCGTACGGCTGCCTGAACTTTGGTATACTGGATTCATCATCCTTATGACCCAGAAAACAAGAAGCAATCTGTGAAATATCGTCACCTTGGTTCTCAGAGTGTCGAGAAATTCAAGACTTTAAATGTCAGCAAATAAAGTCATGCTCACCATCTTTTGGGTTGCAAATGGTGTGCTCTACACTGAATTTCTAATTAAAAGATTGACGGTGAATTCCGACAGGTACTGTGCAACATAAGGATCACTCAAGCAAAGCATCCGCAGAATCAGACCGGAAGGAAACGTCTTTCTTTTGCATTACGACAATGCAAAACCGCATTGCAGTGCACAAACACCGAACATCATGAGAAAGCTGAAATTCGCAGTGGTTCCATAACCTTCTTACAGCCCAGATTTGGCACCGTCGGACTTTTGGTTGTTCCCAAAATTGAAGGAGACGTTTAAAAGTCAACGTTTTTCAATGGATGCCGAAGTTCAGGCAGCCGTGCGCAGATGGATAAGCAGCCAACCAGAATCTCTCTTCATGGACGGAATGAAGAAGTGGATAGAATGAGTGAACAAATGTGTAGCTATTAGTGTAGATTATGTTGAGAAATGAGTTAACAATATGTAAGAGTAATAAATTTCCTTCATTCTGATACCTCTGTTATTATTTTACCTTGTCGGAAACTTATTTTATACTGTTGTAGACTTTACTTATTAATCACTCCTCGTATATTTGAGCTAAATTCATGTCAAGTCATAGTCCCATGACAGCTGCATCACATGTTTCCAGCTTATCATTTCATGCACTTCCACTTAAATGGAATTGTTCTAATGCACAATATATTTTTAATCTTTAATTTGAATATTCGAATTATTTTACAGGTGTGCGATACGTTTACTGTAATTTCATTTCTGAATAAATATCGAATATTATTTTAAAGTTACATTTAGTCAATTTTGTATTTTAGGATGTTGTGTGTTTGCGTAAATTATGGAAGAGAATAAAAGCCAGAAAAAACATTTATAGAATTTTTAGATCTTAAAGTATCTTTTTATGAAGGCTAATTCGATAAAAATAATGTTCTTATCGTCTTGTGCTTCCCATGGAATCAGAACCTAATCTTAGTATTCAAATTAATATTGAACCTCAGTTTTCACACATTCATTTTCAACTTACTCGTAATTGATAACATAATCATATTTATTTCAAAATACATAAATTTCTTAACATAGAACTATTTCAAATAAACCTGTAAGCAATAAAAATATGTAGATTAATATAACACAATTTTCTTTTTTAAATTATAAATCACTCAGATAAAAAAGCACTCTTTCCCGTTTTAAAAAATACGTTAAATATATTATTCATAAAAATGGTCAAGTCACCATAATCCTAACAAATGTATTGCACCTATTCATCATGTAAGCTCCATGTGGGAGAATATCATGTTTATGTTAAGTAAACAATCAAAACTGACTTTCACGTGGGCAAGCGAATCCATTACTAAAGTTTCTAGGATAAGTAGTATAAGTCAGAATGTACTTACGAACACGAAGAAAAATACTTTTTTTTTCTTTCTAAATCGCAATAAAAGAAATCTTTTATTTGTCAAGAAACGTTCCATGTGAGCGTTGTAACATGTACCATTGTAGTTCAATTTTCGAGAATATAAAAGCATTAATTCGCTGGTTATATATATGGTTATTTCCATAAAAAAACACTAACTTCATTGTCCTTGTGGCAATATTGAATATAAAAATCAATTTTTTAAATTTTATTTTTCGTATATAGCATAGAACATATTTTCCGCATAAGAAGATTTGGAAATTGTGAAGAAAAAAAAATTCGATCCAACCTATATGCATATAATCGCGGAATTTGTTTGAGCTTTATAAATTTTTCACGTATAGAGGGTTTTTTTTTATCTAACCCATTCACTACTAAATACGAAATATTTCGTGAGGTGTGTGCTTAGATTTTAGAATTTTTGATTACAAATGGCCATTTGAGTTAGGAATTAATAGGTAAGATGAATGAAAAATTTATATAGCGCAAAAAACATATTAATCAGCCATTTTCATTATTATAATTATAACTTAGACGATTAGGTTATAACATAATAATTATATACATATGAATGTATTTCTAAATTTAAAAAAAATATTTATATTGTTGTTGCTGAGTATAATGAGCTTTAAAGAAAGGATTAACGCAAAATATTGGGTTGTTAGGGGTCACACTGGACCAAAATACCGACTATCCTTACCACTTTTTTTTTTTGCTTTGTGTACACTATCGACATGGCTTCGTAGGCATCCTTTTTTTTCCGCGGGTGGAAGATGTTCTAAGTAATGAAAAATCACTTGCATTAGAGTTGCAGCTCTCTCCTGCTCTGCTGTTGAAAAAGCATTTTGCTTATATATAGCTAAGACTTCTCTCTATTCCGGGGCCGTACTAAGGTTTTTGAAATACATAACTTAGAAGTGGAAATATTCATATTTTATTATAATAAAGTAGAGAAATTTTGTACAAAAACACCAGTAATTACTTCAATTAATCGTAACTGTAAACGTAATGTGAATATTTCAAAAATCCTAGTTCAGGCATTGTAGAGAAGTCTTGACTATGTTTGGCCATATTCTTATTGTTATTAAAGCATTTTTCATAAAAGAAAAATTTGAAATGTGTCATTCTTTCTTCAAATTTTTGAAAAAAACATTGCGTTTAAATAAATTTTTCTTGCAATAATATTCTTAAAACAATTCTATAGGTATATTCTAATTAAAATTATAAAGAGTGTTTTTTTTCCAGGTATAGAAGTTTAAGTTGGCATTACTTTCCAAGATGGCGACCGATTTAACAGCTGTCAAGTGATTTATTCTCAGTTTGGTTTGGCAATTCATCAAAACCATCATCAAGCAAGGCGTAGATTCGTCGAATGGGCCCAAAGCAAGATTGCCGTTGTTCCCGATTTTCATAAGCGAATTTTGTTTAGCGATGAAGCGCACTTCTGGTTGAATGGCTACGTCAACAAACAAAACTGCCGCGTTTGGAGTGAAGCTAATCCACAAGTGTATGTCGAAACACCGTTACATCCAGAAAAACAGACTGTTTGGTGCGCTTTATGGGCTGGTGGAATCCTTCTTCAAAAACGATGAAGGCCACAACGTTACAGTCAATGGTGATCGGTATAGAGCCATGATTACTAACTTTTTCATTCCTGAATTGAACAATCATGCTGTCGAGAAGCTGTGGTTCCAACAAGACGGCGCAACATGTCACACAGCTCGTGCCACAATCGATTTATTGAAAGACACGTTTGGTGACCGCCTAATTTCACGTTTTGGACCTGTGAATTGGCCTCCAAGATCTTGTGATTTAACACCGCTAGACTATTTTCTGTGGGGCTATGTAAAGTCATTGGTCTATGCGGATAAGCCACAAACGCTCGACCTTTTGAAAGACAACTTTCGCCGTGTTATTGCCGATATACGGCCACAAATGTTGGAAAAAGTCATCCAAAATTGGACGTCCAGATTGGACTACATCCGAGCCAGCCGTGGCAGTCCTATGCCATAAATCATATTTAAAATGTAATGCCACAAGATTTTCTTTCGAATAAAAAAAATTCATGTCAATCGAATAATACATCGTTGTTTTATTGCAATTTAAAGTTCTATACCTCTAAAAAAAACACCCTTTACTCATTATAAAAAAACTATTCATTTATATACTTTTTCAAATAACGGCTCCGAATATTGTCAGTCACCTTAGATAAGACAGTGGACGCGGTAGCCGAGTGGTATAGGTATCGGATCGTGGCTGGCTCTGTCACGAGTTCGAGCCCAGCACCACTAAAGACCCACCGTGTAGGGAAGCGATGCACGCTAAATCTGTCGAGAGCTGAAATGTCCTCCCTTTGGTGTGGTAGTTAGGAGAGGAGTGTGCCAGCTCAGGTGTCGTCCACGTCACCTCACCATGGTTCAAAATTACATGGTACGTCGCCAAAAGCCCTCGTGTAGCTGAACAGTGCGACGTTAATATTCACTCATTCATTTATTAGATAAGGCAATATTGACGAATAATATGACATAGAAAAAAAATCCTACTCTTTTCAAAACCAATTTTAGAGGCTAACGAGTTTTTATCACACAATGAATCAATAAAATTTCTAACTTTTAAACTTTGTTTTTTAAAATGTAACATCACAATGTTTTTCTTTTTATCTCGTTTCACCAGAGAGGCACTCAAAACTAAAATATCACATACAGACTTACGCCACTTTTAAAAATAACAAACCATATGCTTCGCAAAACTTACAGTTTCACCATCCTCTCTATCAAAACGATAAAAAAATCTCTTGATATTAAATAACATAAAGATAACTGTACATTTCCTCTAGTCATTTATATCGCGCTAGGGGTGCAGCATATACAATAAAGCACCAGATTTTGCCATCGGTTTCAACAGGCACCGTAGGAGGAAGAACTAGCTGTAAATTCGATTCAAAGAGGATTTCCCAGATTAACTTTCATATTTTTCTTCTACCCTCCCCCTCCTCACAATCTTAAGGAATATATAGAAAGGGGGATGGGGGTTGAACCTCCCAGCAAGTTACCTGTCAAGTGGAATTTGTGATATCCCGATAGTGGGGTTTATTGTTTCCTGGAGCTGAACCAGGCGTTCTGTTTTGTGCCGTGGGGTAATTAATATCCAGGGAAAGATCGTGAATCTTTTGCGCCAAAAAATTAGTACCCCTCTCAGTGGGTGGGCTGCGGGTGAAGATTTAAAATCAGGTGGAAAGGAGGAAAGGAAGGGAGTTTTGCGTGAGGGTGAGAGATTTTTGTGGAAGCATGGCCCTCCTTTCATATTTTTGATGGATATCGTTTGTGGAAAATGGAAAGTGAAACACAAAACGGAAATAAGGAAGTTATGGAAATTGTTTGAATTTCTGTTTCTTTGCTAAAATAAAACCTCTATGGTGTTTTAAATTTTGAATAGAATAAATAATTGTGTTTTGTTCATTAATAACTTAAAGTATCGAGAGTAAACCGAATATTTGAGAAAAATTCAGAGAGAATTTCTTTTAATTTAACTCTGTTCAGTAGGTTTTAGTTATTTATTATTATTGTTATATTTTTCCTTTTATCACCATAAATTAATTGAGTTATTACCTGCATATCTCAAGGAATATAGTTTATTTGATGATAAAAAATATGCAGCTGTTTTAGGTTGTGCTAAGTGGCAGCGGTAACTAGGTGGGATAATCGCGATTTCGTGGCCGGCGTTGTCGAGAACTCGTGTCCTGATGTCTCTGAAAACCCATCATGTAAAGGGGCTGATAGATGTTATATCTTTCACAGCTTAAACCCCCCACATTGGTGTGGTGGCGAGCTTAGGAGAGGAGGGTGCCAGCTCAGATCATGTCATTGTCCCTCGATTGTGATTCCAAATTACTAGATTTAACACCATTGCGTTTCTTTAGAGCAGGGATACTCAACCTTTTTATCCGACGGGCCGCATACATATTACAACTATTTCATGCGGGCCCCAACACATGAGGATTAGATTAAGGGGGGGTCATTCAAAATGCGAGAAATCTATTAATAAACTAAAATTCATCATTTTGGATTTTATTTCAAAATTATATTAAACTGTATCGAACTCACAACTCACAAAAAATAGATTTTATGCATTTTTCACAGAGTTATGGGGTGTGATGTAACTGATCTCTTTCCCCTAATTGCGAAGAGGGAACACCGACAGACGTTAAAAAATTCCATTCGTTTCCCTAATTATTGGGAAAAGATTTCGCCAATGGGTGGTCAGAAATTCTGACCCTTTTTTCCCATGCCAGTCCGAAAGTTAAAAGAGACACCGGTACAATGTGCTTTCGTTTTCTCACGAATCTGTGACGACAGCGCGTCTGAGAAGATTAAACTCACAATGTGCGCCCAGACAGACTCCCGCTAAAAGCGGCCGATGGACAAGAGATCAAAGAGGGATAGCCGATGAGTGACAGTGAGAAACGAGATGTTTTAAAAGGAGAGAGCGAGGGAGTACACCACACGAGGATACTTGAAAGTACTTCTTTACACTGCCGTTTTGCGCCCCATTTTAACGTATGGTAGTCCTGTGTGGGGATATGCTGCTGATTCCAATATTAAACTACTCAAAATTCCTTAATTAGAAATATTACTAGATCTTGCAGGTATACTAGAAATGAGAAATTCACAAAGTTATCAAAATTTTGCCATGTAAAGCCTACATTTTCAAAAACTTGCAATTAAATTCTTTGACAATCTTCCAAACATCAATAACTTCAATATCGCAAACCTCCAAAATTATGATCCCAACTTAAATAAAAAGAGACCCAGAAGAATTTTACTTGGCTCTAACAATCCCCCCTAACATTAATTCTCAGTCATTCTCCGGTGGAGAATGACACTCTCTTATTGCTAAATTTTTAAACTTGAATAAATTTTTTATTGTTGGTATTTTTATATTCATTTTTATTTAAACTTTAATTATGCTTCCCACACAGGCTACCTTTCCTTGTAACTTTAATTTTTTTCCCTAATCTTTAAATTTCCTTAAAAACCAGGACAGCCAATAGAGTGCTTTATCACTCATCCCAGACGACCAATAGCAGTCGAATCTCTCTCGTCTGCTTTCATGAATTTTGGACATTTTTGATACCTCTGAATCCAGTCATCTTAGCCCCTTCCACGTCCACCAATTAGGACACACTGTTTCAATCAAAGCCTCTCACACAACGTCAAAGCCCAAATACACCAGTATGGGACGGAGGAACGCTTCGCGTTCCAGTTTCCCAATGATGTCCAGCTTCGTCGAGTACGAGGATCAGATTTTGACTAGAGAGAATTCGATAGAGGCCTCTCTTAGCTATAGCCTTGCGAGTCAGCGACAACCTGAGACCGCGAATTAAAGGGACTTCGAACCGAGGAGGTTTCGAATCAGCAACCCCACGGCGGAGATGGAGCCAGCGAGCTCACCCGAACTCGGTGTGGAATTGCCCAGATCGAACGGAGAACTGTGAACCCCTTTGACATATCCTATGTATAGGACGTTTCACTAAAGGATCTTTTTATTTCCTTATTTTATGCGCGAGCGATATAAGACCTTGCAGCGAAAGAGAAACTTTATCTGCTGACTCATTTGCAATTAAATTGTAATTAAACAATTTTTTGATGATTTTTCATGCTGTAAAATAAATAGTTATTCCAGAGCTGTTTGAAGTAATTACAGCAGTGTTTCTCAAACTGTGGGGCGTCATAACTATACAAGGGGGACGCGAGCCTCTTGAAAAGTCGAAAAAAAATTCTTTTAAAAATTATTAACTTACTGAAAGTAAAGAAACAAATACGTTCTGACATAATAAAAAATCAAATACTCATTTGCAATATAATACACTTATAAATGTATCAGTAGTGCACAATCTATTTTATGATTAACTTAACAATTGTAAGTTAAGGACTAGTTTAATAATTACCAGTGATCCTATGGATTTGTCATACATAAAATTATATTGCCAACATAACACTCTACTTGATAATGTGTACGGTTTATAATTAATCTCTTAAATGCTGATTAAAAAATATGCGATTCGCTCTCCAATGCCCCCGTTTAGCACGTAGGTAAGCGTATGTGGTGTATTGAGGGGGTGGGTGGTAGAAAAGGAATAAATAATCAAATCCTCTGAAATAAGTGAATCCTTCGCAAACACTGTCAAGGTCATTTTATTGCTTTCTAAAGCCTTCGGAATAATTTTATGGATAGCAGTTCACAGAAAAGATAAAACTTCGAAAAGACGTATATATACGTCTGAGGGCAATAAACACAGTGGCTGAGTGAGACGTTTATATACGTTTGGGGCTTAAGAGGTTTAAGTCGTATTGTATGTTTAACGTCATAGTATTATTGAATTTAATACATCGCAATTGTATGGAGGGGGGCGCGATGCAAATTATGATTGAATATTGGGTCGCAAACATTAGAAGTTTGAGAAGCACTTCATTACAGGGGTAATTTCTATTTCCTTTCATCAATGATCCCAAGCCCTTTGATTGCATTCTACTGCACAAAATTACCATGCGCTTACTTTGATGTACACTGGTGTGCAAAACTTAAGCAACAGGTGGGTTTATTGCCATAACTTCACGAAAAGTTATCTGAGAGACGTGAAATTCAGAAATGAGGGAGAGTATTATGTACGTAAAGGATGACGAAAGCATCGGCGTTGAAAAAGGAAAACAATGCATACGGTATGGAATCAAACAAAAACAAGCTTCATTGAACGCATAGTATCGTCGTGACTCATTATTGTCTGTCCAACAAGAGGAACAACAAGAAGATGTTCCTTAATATGGTATATGCCCTCCCCTCACTGCAATGGTTGCTTCGCACCGTCTCCGCATACTCAGATCCAGCTGGTGCAACATTTCTTGCGGTATGAGTGCCCATTCCTCAATGAGCATCTGTTTGAGTTGTTGGGTGTTCTCCGGATGATGTAAGCGTGCTGCAATACGCCTCCCCAAAGCATCCCATACATGTTCGATGGGATTTAAATCTGGGAAGTACGCTGGCCAATCCATTCGAGTGATATCTTCACTTTCCAGCAGCTCCTCAACAGCAAGAATCCGCTGTGGCTGTGCATTGTCATCCATAAAACTGAAGTCTGGGCCAATGGCACCTCGGAACAGACGCACATGGGGAAGAAGTACCTCCTCACAATAGCGATCCCCGATTACAGACCCTCTGTCGAAAATATGGAGCTCAGTTCGCCCGTTCAGCATAATGCCTCAACAGACAAGAACTCCAGGACCACCGTAACGGTGTCTTTCCTTGATGTTACTGGGATAAAACCACGGGTCCCGATCTCTCTCCAAATCAAAACGTGTTGAGAATCGCTTCTGATACTAAATCGACTCTCATCCGTAAAGAGAACACGACTCCATTGATCAGTTGTCCAGTTTTTGGGCTCTCTGCACCACTGTAAACGGTGGCGTTGGTGGCCAACTTTCAACGGGAGGCAGCGTTCAGGACGGTGGGCGAATAGGCCCCCTTTGTGAAGGCGTCTGGCCACAGTAAACCGCGACACTTGTCACCCCGTTGCTGTACAGAGTGGGTGAGCAATGGTGCTTGCTGACTGCTGTCGGTCTCTTTGCGCATGCAGGATAATATATCGGCCATCCCCTGCAGTTTTCGTCCTCGGGTGGCCTCCACCAACCTTTCTCACAGCTGTACCTGTGTTTTGGAACGCTTTCCAAGCGCGCAAAACGACACTTATGTTGAGTCCGAACTCTGCAGCTACACTGGTGACAGTACGCCCCTTCTCAAGCTTTCCGATCATTATTCCACGTGTGAAGTCATCCAGGTGATTTCTTCTAGTCATATTTCACGAACTGACTCTCTGGCACTTGCAGCGAATATGTTGAATTGCGTCTCCGTACTTCATTTTATTCTACTGTTGAGCAGCGCGCGCCGACATCACGCCTTTTGCGTACGCTCACGTCGCTTCTGACGTTTCGTTCCTTATATTTGCATACGCATGACGTTTCTACTGACTTACGTGTTCACTGTACTGATCTCCAGACCTCCTTTTCTGCAATTTCATGGCTATCTGCTAAATTTTTACATTGTTGCTTAAATTTTGCACACCAGTGTAGTTTGATTTTCTCTTTTGACAAAGCCTCACTTATTTTTATTTCAGATATAAATTTATCAAGTGCAGGATGGTAGCAAAAAGTTTTTACTGAATTCCAGACTGAAATTAGTATTATTTGTTTAAAATTAGTTCTGGTATATGCTTGTGAATTTTTGTTTCAAGTTTATTGAAATGCTTTTTGATTTCATTAAAAAAAATATCTGAACAAGTAACTGAATTTATCAAAGTGTATACACGGAAGCATTTCAGAAACACACTAATTTTTTCTGTATCAATTCAAATGTTTATCCTCAACAAATTCATATGTTTATTATTATATATGTAGTGTAACAAATTTTATAGGATGCTTTTGTTACCTCTGCATTTGTTGCTTTTGAAAAGATTTTTTTAGGGAAACTGTTTTATCTCTCCTTGATAGAGGCTCTCAAGAAAAAGAACCATTGAAGGATTTGTCCTTAATGGTATAGTGACGAGCATAGTTGCATTTTTTAAATATAACATTTTCACGACAAATCAAACAAGTTGTTGATCCATGTTTGTTTTTCTCTACGAAATAGTCAAAATCCCAATTGTTTAAAACAGCATATATTCATGATATACTTTTCGCTTGGAAGACATGAGGGTTGATTAAAAATTAGTTTCACCCATAAAATGGGCTATACTCCGCTATCATTCGTTATCACTAACCGTTACAATTACATAAAGAACAAAAAGTTATCGCGCAATTCGTACCAGCACGACATCGATAGCAAAAGTGATGTATTTTATTGCTTGATTGTTTGAATTTCTCTCCAAGCTTTTAATGCATTATTCTTAAGTAATTGAACTTGTTAGTGAAATAGGCCATGACCGGGCCACTCCAAAAGGTCCGGTGGGCTGTAGGTTGAGTGTCACTTCTTTAGAGTATGAAGTCAAAAGACTATCACTTCCTTGTGGTTATAGCAGTATTTGAATTATAACATATGTTTTAATTTTTCAACAATTGTTTCCCCGGAGTTCAATAGAGTCTGCATTAGATCCCCCCCCTCCTTATTATATTACGTACATAGGATCAAATTCACTTGAAATATTTAATGTGAATGTGTCAAATTATTTCTTTAGGTACAGGATTGTAGCAGCTTTAGGGTCGGTTATATTCTTGTTCAGATACAAAGGACATCTTAAGACATTTCGAATACTTGGCCGCAGGGAAATCTTAAGATGCTTTAAGGCCTTGGGCCCTTATGCAAGAGTAGACCTTATCTTTAAAAGTAGACATTGCATAGTCAAATACTCGTACGAACGATAATTTGAAGCAAATAAATGTGCACGGCTCACAATCTCTAGGCACAAACCGGCTTGATCGAAGGTCGCATTTCAACTAAATGTATTAAATCAGTAATTCCCAATGGGGTCTACGACGACTACGATTCCCAAAATGGTCAAGAGGGTCTACAACGACTTGCAAGGGGTCCACGTCAGTGAAAAAATGATTTGGAGGTCCATGAGGTGTGAATAGAGGTCTACGATAGAGGCTCTCATTAAACCACATCGTGATTTAGTTTTAAAAGAAAATGTAATCAAGGAGAAACCCGATTTTATTTATTTAATAGATTTATTTATTAAATTTAATGAGGTTGATTTTCACTGTTACAAAGTGACAGCATAGTTTTTATTAAAATGAGGGCCATCATTTAATTCAGCATTTCTTGCTGGAATTAAGCTAAAGGAGTATAATATTGGACGTCACGAATTTTTTCCCAGTTTCTCATTTTGTCACAGACAATCTGCCAGGATAATTGTCATTCTTTATTATAAATGAAATTAGCAGAGAGCAGTTTCAGCATTCATGAGGCTTCGTTGTTTTTAAAATACTTTTATTTAAAACGATCGACAGGGCATTGGTACAAACAGAAACCCGCCAGACACACAGAGAATCGGAATATATACAAGTACAATGTGTACGGCGACCAATCAGCAATACGATGACGTCATTCACAAACAGGTCACATGATGAAGTCATCGGTAGTGCAAACGAATTTGCGTATTCATCAGCCTGTTGCGATGAATATGCAAATAAAGAAATATTATGCGACTCGTGTATTTAATTGAATTGAAAAGATTTAATTTCTAACAATAATGTTTTTTGAATTCACGCTCATTTAAATGCCCTCTATTCTGATTTTGAATCTAAATTTAGAATGCTTTGACTATGATAGCCAAAAAAAAAAAAGACTGGACATTACCAACTGAAGAAATTTAAGGTTAAACTCGACGAGATTGATGCCAAATGTTGAAAATTTATTATTGAAGCGCCAGATTCATCCCTCTATTAAAAATATTGTTATTTGTTTCTCAATTATTTTATGTATTATTAAATTGAAATTTAAAATTAATTAACGTGTTTTTCTTAAATTTTAAACATTGTACTTCACCACAATTAAAAATTTTAATCTCTTAAAGTAAGTAGTTCTGTAACAGCTGCCAAAAAGACATTTAAGTTGAACAATGTACAAAAACTTAATATTAGGTAAGCAGGAGTCTACACAAAGACGGAAAACATGACAAGAGGGGTCTATGAGTCAGAAAAGTTTGGGAACCTCTGTATTAAAGGATTGCTTATGGTATTAGGCCTAGGCTTAGGCATGGACAACGGTCATCACATAATAATACAGTCTTGTCCCTTTGGCCAGTTGACATGTAGTTTGAAAATCTCTTTTTTTTTCAGAGAATATGTACGGAAATAAAACTTGACCATTAAAGTTATCCGGATCATGATCTTATTAAGTCTGACTCGAGAACGAAACGAGGCCCCTACCGAGAGCAAGGCCCTGAGCCCGGGCCCAGCTGGGCATTGCATTAAGAAAACTCTATTCAGATGCAGGTTTGAGTCTTAATTCCATTAAAGATCTATCGGGAAGAATATTAGTAACAGTTTCACGTTAAATGTAGCTGTACAAATAAATCCTTGCTTAGTGTCGAAAAGGTAAGAAAAAGTGAGGAACCAACTTAGACGCCCTTCTTGTCATTTAATCCTTGTTCAAAATTAAAAGATACTTCGAAAATAGCCCTCTAAAGATTAGGCTGATACAGGTCAAATCTGTTGAGGCTCAAATTCCTCTCATTGGAGTGGTGTGAATGTTTAGAGAGGTAGCTCACTCTTATATGTTATCCTCATCACTTGACCGTGTTCTAATTTACAAGACTGCTGACAGCAGCCCTCGTGTAGGTTGAAATCAACGTAATTCGACGTAAATTAAATTTTCGTATATACTCTAATCTTCTGAGTTAAAAAAAAACTAAATAATAATTTAAGTATACACAAGAGCAATTTTTAAAATTTCTTTTCTTTTTCAAACACAATCTGCTTTCTTCAGAATTGTGCACTTTTCTCCTCCCCCCCCTTCTTTATATAAATTATAAATTGCATCACCTAAGTTTTATTTTAAAAAATGGGTTTTTTTTCTCAAGTAAATCTTAAATTTTTTTGTTTTGCATTTACTCAAAATCCTACAAATAATATCATTTTGTCACGTTGTTAAAAAAAAGCTTTATTTGTTTTCCAAAATTAACTTCATTGTGACATTTTCTAAAATTGGAAGACAATAAATGCTCATTTCTTAGTGCATTTTATTTAGTGTTTATTTTCATCTGTGTTTATTTTTGAATGTTCTTATTTGGGGATAGTGTGTGTGGCCTTTGTTGCCCATATCCCACAAAACATATAACTGTCACTATGCATTTACTTCCATATATGTTTATTTTATTTCAGAATACTTGTATATTTTCTTTTACTTCCCTTGTAATCCATTTGTTAAAAAAAGAATAAAAAATTCCTATTCTATAGCTTCATTTTTTAACACCCTTTTATAAGATTCACTTGTATATATATAACGTATGGATATAACGAATCTTTGTGAACTCAATTTTTAACCACTTTAAAAGGTCAGATTAATTCGAAATTTTTGCGCACTTGTCCAGGACCGATGACAATACAATAATTTAATAATTGTGTTCCATTGTCCTGATCAGGATCATCAGGACTACCAGAAATGGATTTTCCATTTTCAGATCTCATCCTGCATCTGGCGACTAATTCCAGATCCCATTTACAGATTTTGCGACTAAAAGATTAAATTACAACTTGGTTCGATTAACTATAAAAGGGTGCTTTTAGTTTTTTAAAACCGTAATTTATTAAAGGAAATATTTTATAAAAGAAATGTATGCCTGGATTTATATAAAGTAGTCTATATTCGTCTATATATCATGAACGCATGTAAATAGTTTTATTAAATGTATAATTCATGTAAAATCTATAATACATCAAGCATTTTTGGCAATACATTGTTTAAAGATAATTTCGCAAAAAAAAAATATTTTTCTACCTTCAACGAATAATTTTTTCAAGGTTTTTTTATTAGAACTATCTTATATAATTCAAAATACTATTATCTCAGATATAATAACGAACGAATAATAACCGCAATTGTTATTTTTCTAAATCTCATCTCACCTATGAAGAATTCTAAAACTATATTTAAATATTCACAAGAGTATTAAAAGCTTTCCTTTTTATATACAGACTTAAAAAAATGCACTTTTTTCTTAACTTGTGATAAAAGGAATCCTAGTCTAAGAGAATAGTTTCAAAGTATGTGTCATGTTTAAGATCATAATTCACTTGAGTACTTTGGCAACAGTGTCGCACTGAGTCACCTCTGCCCTGAAAGGAATATATTAGGATTAGAAGAAGACAACTCAATTAAATTTCCGACAGCTTAAGGACTTTTCTCGACATGACTTGAAAGCTTGGTAGTTTAAATTACCAATATATATTCATTTGGAGGAGTACTTCGGCATTATTATTTACCTTGTTTACTTTTAAATGGTCTATTTAAAATAACATGTAGTCTTGTATTCTCTGCAAATGTTTGTTCTTTATTATCTTGAAGCCTTTTAAGAGTGACCGTGAACTGTCTTACAAAGGATGAGCTCTGGGGTACATGGTAATTCTATCTTTACGAAATAATAAAACCTGTTACTATTTGGAAGGTGAAATTTTGATATAAATTATGAGGCATTGCGAAATGAACATCTGTGTTCAATGTTCTTTACACAATGGGCTCAATTCATATGACGTCATAGTCACATGATAGTGAATGCCTCGTGATTCTAGTGAATCAATTCAAAAACTCATGCGACGTCATAGTCCAACGATAAAAACTATCTAGTGTTTCTAGTTAATCAGTTCACGCGCTCCAGTGTTGCCAGGTTTGCTCTTTGCAGAAACTTTCACTTAAAAAGTAAAGGGTGTTTTTTTAGAGGCATAGAACTTTAAATTGCAATAAAACAACGATGTATTATTCGATTGACATGAATTTTTTTTTATTCGAAAGATATTCTTGTGGCATTACATTTTAAATATGATCAAACAAGGCGTAGATTCGTCGAATGGGCCCAAAACGAGATTGCCGTTGTTCCCGATTTTCATAAGCGAATTTTGTTTAGCGATGAAGCGCACTTCTGGTTCAATGGCTAGTTCAACAAACAAAACTGCCGCATTTGGAGTGAAGCTAATCCACAAGTGTATGTCGAAACACCGTTACATCCAGAAAAACTGACTGTTTGGTGCGCTTTGTGTGCTGGTGGAATCATTGGTCCGTACTTCTTCAAAAACGATGAAGGCCACAACGTTACAGTCAATGGCGATTGGTATAGAGCCATGATTACTAACTTTTTCATTCCTGAATTGAACAATTTTGATGTCCAGGAGCTGTGGTTCCAACAAGACGGCGCAACATGTCACACAGCTCGTGCCACAGTCGATTTATTGAAAGACACGTTTGGTGACCGCCTAATTTCACGTTTTGGACCTGTGAATTGGCCTCCAAGATCTTGTGATTTAACACCGCTAGACTATTTTCTGTGGGGCTATGTAAAGTCATTGGTCTATGCGGATAAGCCACAAACGCTTGACTATTTGGAAGACAACATTTGCCGTGTTATTGCCGATATATACGGCCACAAATGTTGGAAAAAGTCATCGAAAATTGGACGTCCAGATTGGACTACATCCGAGCCAGCCGTGGCAGTCCTATGCCAAAAATCATATTTAAAATGTAATGCCACAAGATTATCTTTCGAATAAAAAAAAAATTCATGTCAATCGAATAATACATCGTTGTTTTATTGCAATTTAAAGTTCTATACCTCTAAAAAAACATTCTTACATAAAAATGCAAAATACATTTTATTTGAAAGTATAAACATAAAATATGAATTTTTTTAATTTAAAAATTTTTTTTAATTTTTTCCCCCTAACATTTAAACATTTTTACCCAATTATGAAATTTGAAATTTTATCTGAATTTTTCAAAAATAGAACAACAAGTACAATTAGTTTAATGTTTGTTTTGAATTCAATGGAGAACACATGTTTGTCTTTATCATGTGACGTCATGAATTGAGTCCATTCTTTTTCTACTTCCTTTCGGTCAATTAAAAAAAAGCTGTGAAGAAATGGTTAGCTATATCGTTTTTAATTTGTAATTGCTCTTGATAATATTTTTCCACGATTTTTTGTTGCAGAGGTAGCCAAATGGTAAAGATCCCCTCAGCGTGTCATGAGTTCGAGTCCTAGTACTACTGAAGACCCACCGTGTAGAGCAGTGGTCTTCAAACTTTTTCGTCTCACGGAGCCCTCAGAACTATAAAGTTTATTCAAGAGAAACCCATTGCCACGTGCACATTTAAAAAATATATCTTAAAATAATATTGAGAGTAGATTAACATGATCTTGATATTTTATATGAAGTCAGTTAACACAAAATATTGTATATGTTATTAAAATTTTAATGAAATTTATTCATTAATAATATTTATTTGTTGTTCAAGTGTCCCCTATACCCATACATTATATTTATTAACTGGGATATATGCTTCCATTTCCCCCCCTCTTTTTGTGGCCGCGGTAGCCGAGTGGTATAGGTATCGGATCGTGGCTTGCCTGGTCACGAGTTCGATCCCAGTACCACTAAAGACCCGCCGTGTAGGGCAGCGATGCACGTTAAATCTGTCGAGAGCTGAAACGTCCTCCCGTTGGTGTGGTGTGGTAGTTAGGAGAGGGGGGTGCCAGCTCAGGTGTCGTCCACGTCACTTGACCATGGTTCAAAATTACGTGGTCCGTCGCCAAAAGCCCTCGTGTAGCTGAACAGTGCGACGTTAATATTAAATCAATCAAATCAATCCCCCTCTTTTTTCACAAACTGTGGAAATCTAGGTTTATTGAAATTATCTCTCTCTCTCTGCAGTCGCTTTTCCTATTCTGCGTTTTATTTGCTTTTATGTTTTGTTTTTGTAGTAACTCCCTTTGAGAGAAATACACTTAAATACATTGTTCCGAATGACATTTAAATGTTTATAGCTGTATTCGTCATGAATTTGCAACATAAAATTAAGCTGTTTTTGCTTAAATTTAAATTTTAACGTGGAATCAGTTGATACGTCGATAAGCTGTTCCCTCTTCTTCATTATAGGTGATTTTTTTTTTTCCAATTGAAAAAATACTAATTTTCTATAAGAAAACTATTTAATTTTGCTTAACATTGCAGTAACGAGCATAAAATTACTTTGTGGAACCCGGGCTAGTAAACAATACAGAATTAAAAAAAAGCATTTTAAATATTATTTTATTATATTATAAATAAGACTATTACAAAACAAAGTTATATATAAATAAAAATTTCAATTTTAATAACTGGGATGAGCTTTAGATACTTGTGTTTAAGCGAACTTCATAGAAAAAGTGAATCCATTTTGCGTACACACACACACTTATAATTTTCTGTTCATTTTTTTTTTTCTTTTTTGACTCGTGGAACCCAAGAGTTCAGTGGAATATGGTTGGAATACTGCTTATGTCGAGAGACTGTTGCACGTGAAATCTATCGAGGCTCAAAATCCTCCCATGGCGTGGTGTGGAAGAGAGGGTGCCAGCAAAGGTGTCGTCACTTGCCCTTGATTCAAAACTACGAGGCCTGTCGTCAATAACCATCGTGTTTTTTTTTATAGTGCGACGTGAATAAAACACTCTCTCATCCATATTGTTTCAATGCGAGATAAAAGCATGGTAAAAATCAATGTGAAAGAGAAATACTTTTTCACTCAAGTCTTTATGATCACACCTTAACAACTTTATTTTCGTTATCAATTCACGTTACTCACAATCAACCCTACGGAAGAAGAAAATCGTGGTATTCAAATTAACTTACTATATATAGTCGAAGTTTTCTATCTAGAATAAAGAGTAGAAGACGAAATAACCCCGATTCAAGTGAGATCGTTACTGAAGGTATCATATTTGAATTATTGTGGTTATAGACTTCTTAGAAAGATGCTTTAAAGTGACAATCGTTCACTGGGATTAAATTTATATTATATTACATCGGGTGATAGGTTAGATCCTTATAAAGTAAGGATCAAGTTTGATAGTCTCCTAATCGTTCGTGTATTACCGTCGTTGTTCCACTTTCGTGGTTAGCATCGAGACATTCTCTTACTATTATTAATTGGATTTGTGTTTTTTCATTGAGTGATAAATAAGTAGATTGATTGGATCATGTCGAGTGTTTCTTTCCTACCTCCCACATATTTAGGTACCCAAGAGAGAGGTGTCAACCTCTCACAATTTACACAGAATATATTTATTATTAAAATATATGAAAATATATAACAGCTGGTTTAAGTTAAAAAGAAACTTGTTTAAGACAAAAGCTATTAAATTTCATTGCTGAATTATCGCTGACTACAGTGTTAAGGTATCCGAAACAACCGGAAGATTATCAATTAGTAAAAAGCAAACACCTACTATGTTGAATTGTTGCACCTATATATTTTAAATACCAAATATAAAAATATTATTCTCTTCATTTTTTGAATTCTCGAGTAAAATTTCCCTAACTTTTTAAATGAAAGGTTTTATTTCTATTTAAAAATCATTTAAATACGGAACACATAAACAATTAACCGATATTAAATATCAAACAATCACTCAAAACAAATGCTTGGTGATTTTATAAAAAGCATTAAAACCATGACTCATATGTAATCCCTTACAAACTTACATTCACTCTAATATACTCCCAATAATCCCTTTTTCAAAATGCTGTTAATTTTTTTCCTCTTCGACGCCATTAAAGTAATTTCCCTAAAATCATCTAATTTTTCAATCTCAGGTAATGGGTTAATAAATTAACCCCCACTCAATATATTTCCTTAAAAACCAATTCCATTAAACCTACATCACTGTCGTGTGCCCATTCTTATTAATCAGCCCTTAAAGCAAAATTCAAAATCACGGTTGCAGCTAATGATGGACCATTACCCTACGCACTTTTGTTTCCCTTCTCCCTACATCATAATGACCATGAAATAGCTGCTCAAGTTACAGTAATATCCCTTTGAAACTAGAGTTGCATAAACATGACCGCCCCTCTGCTAACTTAAGGTCCCCTCGCATTTCAAAGAGTCCTGCACCCTTTTACAGGGAGGTTGTCACAGCCTGTAAGGGCTTTTAGAACTGATGCCGTTTTAACCCCTTGGAATATGTAAGGGTAGGAGGAGAGGGATCTTTAAATGAAACGTTTTATGGCTTTTATGGAAGGTACTGTTTAATGAGCATGTTCGGCTTGATTGCGTGCTGGCATGGAGCGTACTTGGAATTGGACAGCGTATGATTACTGTGTCTTTTGACAAACGAAACCACATATCTAGATGCTGACAAATAACAAAGATGTTGTTTGGAATAGTTCTTGAGGATGCTGAAAGGAGTTCCTGGGCTTTAAGGCTTCCGAACTATTTCTAATGATGCCTGTTTGAGTGGTCTTATCTGTAAAGTTCTGAATTGCTTCGAATAAAGCACTGCAGTTTGTTTATTTTCCGGATAACTATGCGGCTAACTTAAGTAAAAAATGTGTACTAATGAATTGTTTATTTTAATGAGTTTTAATTTATTAATTAAACATTTTAGTAGACTTTGCAAGTTAAATGAATTGTAGTTTGTCAAATTTAGCTTTGAAGACGTTAGAAAAGACTCAAAAGCCAAAGTTAATGACACGCATATTTATTAATAAAATATTTTCCACAGTTATCGAAAAAATAGTTTCATAACCAAAAATAAATAGCCATCTAATAACTGGTATTAAGTTAATAAAAAAAATTCCTTACCTTTGTGTTAATAATATTTAAAATAGCATAATTAATTTAGAAAATATGTTTTTGGAACAACACTTCATTAAATTTATTAATTAAATCCCATTATATTAATTGTCAAACTATTACAAGCATTTTCAATATCAGATAAATTTTAAATGGAGCTAAACTGTGCTGTAAATGCAAAATTTAACAAATTATTATTTAGAAACACTTTAACACTCCACAAAGTTTGCAAACAATTTTACACTCAGTCATACTTTGCATGATATTCAATTTGTTGAAAAATTAAAAAAAAAGCTACGATTTATATAATTTATCCGTAGGCAAAACAGAAGTTTGAAGTTTTATTTAATATCGGACAGCAAAAAAATTCCGAAATAATCCATTTTTACATCAAAGTAAAAATATTACTTCGATGTAAAAATATTCTTCTTAAAATTGTTTTTAAGCTATTATAATTATATGAATCAACACATAAATCATTAAAATAATGACCATACTAAGTGCTTATTTTAAAAATACAATGCGTAACATATTCATTAATTTAATATTATTCTTTTCGAAACACCATACACGTTCTATTTACTTTCCATCTACCATGACTTTATTTTTTAAAAAATATTTGATAATCGTTTGGTTGTATTAACTGTAACATTAATCTTCCTCATTAATATCCCAGTCACACGAACGAACAATTTTTGTTCTAATTTCACTTATTTATTTATTTTATTCTACTCAAATGCCATTCTAAGCGATTCGTGATTGAATCACTGTTCCAAGCTCTGCCAGAATATGATTATCCCTTTCTATTTGAAAATGCCAGTTTGATATCTTCTGCTCTGTTAGAGTTAAGCAGAAATATGCTAAATTGATTTCATTATAAATGTATGAGGCAACATCAGTTTAATGTTGCCTAAAGGAAGTTTCGAATTATTCACTGTATATCATTTAGATATTTATTTTCGTGTCATAATTTATATGGTATACCTATGCTTTGATAGACATTGGGAAAAACCCAGTATATTAATAAATGAATATGTGCTTATTAAATTTTCATTATGTGTCATTTGAGATTACTGTACTTGTATGCAAAAATATGATAATTTATAAAATGTCATTTATTTGAAAACGGATATATTGGTTCATAATTAATAAAGTAGAGTTTTTTAAATCCTTTTAAACCTATTTCATATTTTAAAAATCTTAAGATGAATCATTGTTTATAAAAGGTTTTAAAGCTACACTATACCTTTTTTAAAAAAGAAAAAAAGAAAAGAAACAGTTTTAGACAATAATGTTAACAGCAATTAACTTTTTTTCAAAAAATATTATTGAATTGATTTTGATTTTAAAAAATCAATTTAACAAGAGAGATTATTTTAAAACTTTTGAGAAAAATTGAATTTTTCGAAGTGATTTTAATTTTATATAAAATGTGTGTTTAATTTCTCTTATGTTTTTTTTTAAATGATTCAGGTGATTTATATTTCCTGAACTTTTGGAAACAAAAATTAGTATGAAATTCAGATCTGGATCTTTGCTGAATTTTAATAATTATTATTGCAATTAAATACGAAAAAAATACATTAAAATTCTAAAATACGTTTAGTTTGACAATTTTAAAAAATAATTAGATTTATCAGATATAACTTCATATTAATTTTTATAGTACATATACAAGAAAGTATCGACAAAAAAAATTGCAATCATTACGAAAATATCTGCAAAAATTCTTTGACAGAAAAAAGTGGCATGAGGGGGAAAAAAATTGCTTCAACAAAAATAAAAAAATTGAAAAAACCGTATTTTGTTTTCTTTTTCGTAAAATTTTAAGACTTACACACATATATATATAATCCAAAACATAAAAATACACAGATAGTTAGAACCTAAGATAACTAACAAATTTTAGATCTGATATCCAATTAGTTTTAACGATATATATATATATATACATGCATATATATATCGTTAAAATTGAATAACAGATCTAAAATTTGTAGCCAAGCTTCTATGCCAACGAAAAATGGAGCAAAGCTTATATTTTTACTATTTTTAAAGCACTGTGTAACCTTAATTATATATTAAAAACAACTACAACTTTAAAAAATCTTAGATAAAATATACAATATTTTAGATGCCTTCTGTTCATAATTAGTCTAATTTTTCCAATTAAAACAATTTTTTTCTCCCAACTAATGATGATACATTTTATATTAATATATATATATATATATATATATATATATAATCAATCCAATATAAAGAATTTTTTCAATATATAATCATATACATCTACATACACATATATATAAATTTATGCCACCAAATACACTCCAAGTACACACGGATTACGTGCTCGTTAAATCAGCGAGTGCGAAAGTCTTGTGGGCTGAATCACGAGTGCAGGGGACTGGAGAATATTTCTCTCCCCTTTCAATTCCATGTCTAAATTGTGAAGGTGGAGATGGGTGGTGTCGCCATCTATCGTCCCTTCGGAGAACTTCGCCGAGCTAATTCGTACTGTCACCTGTATGGTGCTTAAGGCCAAGGCCAGGCGTACTTCTAGCCCCTTGCCACGATGAATTTCGTGGGCCTCGATCTGACTACATTAGACAGGTGGCATTAGAAACAACAACAACAGAATTTCTATTTTGCTGAGTTTCGTTCGAGAACTAAGTCTTAAAAACTCAGTAAAAACTCTAAAATTGAATTTAAGGAATCGGAAGTCAATTTTGAAAACAAATTGCTTTGAAGTGCATTCACCCGTAAAGTTTGGAGTACAAATTTCGTCTGACACTTATATACACTTATGAAATCTTCACTTTATTAACATAGATAATAGGGGGAAACGAAATATTTTTTCAAAATTTCAAAACCTACCTATGCGGAAAAGATGTTCTCTGGTATACAGATGAAAGGAAAAATAAAGTAAAAATTAATTTTTTTTAGGTTAAGTACTGCCCCGAGGGGAATGAAGGTTAAATATTTTTGCTTTTTTTTATGCTAAAAAGTCAAAGTAATTTCTTTAAAGAATAACAGTTATTTAGTAAACAGTTTAGTTTCTTATGACATTGAGAGGACACATAATAAATAGTTACAAGAAGAAAAACATCAGTTACATTTAACTGCACCCTTTAATAATAATTTTTTTAAAAAAAAAAAAAAACCTACTGTCGAAATTACAGTGCGCGATGCAGCGGAAGACAGGAAAAGGCTTGAATCCGACTGATACGATGATGCGGTGAGAGATGAATGAGATTATGAAATGCTGCAGTGTACATTGCTCTACAGAAGGTCGTTCATACTTTGTGGAAAGGATTTTGTAATACATTTTTTCGTTTGCATTTTGAGGTAAAACTAGAACTCCAGAATAATCGACTACTAAGGTTTTCTTTGATTGGAATGTAAAATAAAAAAATTATTTTAAAAATGGCTGCTATAAAAATGATAAATGGCTCGAAGGTTACATAATTACGCTTTCCAAGGAGAAATATTCGTATCAACAGGGCCGATCCTAAGGTGTTGGCTTCCCGCGTGCAAAGACTTAATGTGCCGCCCATCTAGAGATGCTTTGACTAACACTTAACGTTGATGTTATGAACTCAACAACTAATATAAGAGTAAAAGTAAAACAATAGTAAAAATGTAAATAAAATTTGAAGTGCAAAACTTTATTTTTTGGCCAGCTAATAGGTTAAAATAGCAACAAAATAAACAAAGAAAAATATTACCTTTAAAATAAAAATAAACATTTTATAATTCGAAATACTAAACAACAGTATTTAAGCAGAAAATATGATCTAATAAAAAAAGTAATTAAGTATAATTCTCGTGAAACAAAAAGTGTGTATGTTCATAGATGTTCAAAAGGTCGATTTTCTCTGGAGCTACTGGACAGATTTAAATGAAATTTGATTTGTACATAGGTTTGATACAATATACAAAATAACCCTTCGATAGTCCAAATACACACACAAGATAGTAAGTAACACTCATCGGAGTCGTACGGTTGCAGAGTAGAACTATATGCAACCGCCCCTTGTTTTAGGCCGCCCGCGTGCGTTGCACGTCCTGAACACTTGTTAGGATCGGCCTTGCGTATCAACAAATTAAAAGTGGTGTAAAAATCTCGGTTATTGCATTTAAATTAAAGATATGTATAATGCATTAAATTTCAAAGGGAAAAGCGTCTAGCAGAAAGTAAAAATGAAAATATGAACAGGAAACTTCATCCTAAGACTGTTCAATCGCAGGCAACTATCAAGAAAGCGATGCCTCTGATCCTAAATGAAAATCCACTGACTCAAAGATCCATTGCATCAAAACAATTATTGTCTTTGGGAACTGCAATTAAAAACATTCATAAATATTTAAAGTTAAAACACATATTAAAACTTAAAGTTCGTTTTCTTTTTTAAAACATATCACTGAAAGAAAAGCTAATTGTAGAAAATTATGCAAAAAAACACCTAGCTGCTGAAAAAGGGAAATTTGTGTTAACACTCGATAAGGTAGGGGTATAATGTTTAAGTGATTGTAGTAAAAGAAAATCAATTTTCTACTGCTCAAGTGACGGGAATGACTGTACGACAGCGTTTCTCAAACTGTGGGGCACGCCCCCTTGGGGGCATGATAACTCAACGAGGGGGCTCGAGCATATTGAAAAGTCGAAAACAAAATGTAAACTGAAAGTAAACAAATAAAATACTTTCTGACATAATAAAATATAGAATACACATTTACACTGATAAAATACGCTTATAAATGTATCAGTACTGTACAATGTATATTTTATTATTAATTTAACAATACTAAGTTAAGAGCAAGTTTAATAATTATCAGTAGTCCAATGGGTTTGTATTAACACTTATCTTGATAATTTGTACGGTTTATAATTAATTCCTTGCCAATTAAAAGTTGCGTGATTCGCTCGCCAATGCTACCATTTTCCATGAAGACGAACGTATTTCGATATTTTTTAGGGGGAGGAGAAAAGAAATAAATAAGCAAGTCCTCTGAAATAAGTGAATCCTTCACAAACACTGTCAAGGTTCTTTTATTGCATTCCAAGACTTTCGGAATAATTTTATGGAAAGCACTGAACAGAAAAGATCGTACTTCGGAAAGACATATATATACGTCCAGAAAATTAATACTTTGGCTGAGCGAGACGTTTATATACGTCGGTGGCACATAAGAGGTTGAAGTCGTATTGTAGCTTTAGTGTCAAAGTATAGTATTATTGAATTCAATACATTGTTATTGTAAGGAGGTAGGCGGGATGAAACTGATGATTGAATAATGGGTCGCGTATATTGAAAGTTTGAAAACCACTGCTGTACGAAATGGCTTCGTCAGTGTACAGTAAATTCCCAAAGGGATTCATAATAATTGTAGGATTTTCTAACAACAGCAAATTAAGAATAAAACAAAATTTGAAATGAAGCCAAAATTAATTCACCCTGCTATCAACAGAATATTTTCTAACCAATTTTTCAAGAAGAAATTCCAGCTTTATATAGAAAGGACATTGATAAAGTTAAGCTTCATATGGACAAAGCCTCCAGTCACACGTCTGCCACTTAATTAGCTACGAAAGAATCGGAAATAGGAATAAAGTGTATCCCATTTGATGAAAAGCGTGTAAAATCACCTTACGCTTCTGCGATGGACTAAGTTCTTTCGGTTTATTAAAATGAGCTTCAAGAAAACGGCATTCATGCACACACTGAATGGACTTTGAAAAACGGTTCAAGTGGAATGGAGTAAAATTTGCATGACAGTACTAAGAAAAAGGTTACTTTCATAAAAAATTCGAGCCAGAGCATTGTCAAAAATCATGACTATCAGATAGAATCAAATTTCCACAAAAAGTACAGTATTTATTGATAAAAATCAACTATATATCAAAATCGTTTCCATACAGTGTGAACGACCTTTTATATTCACTACTCATATACTCACTTATTAATAATCATCGCTTTGGGTTATTTATGTTGCAGAAAAATAGTTTTATTTTGAGTCTATAGAGCAGGGATGGCGAACCACTGGCACACGTGCCATTGATGGCACGCGGCACAATATTTTGGGCACGCCACCAATCAAAACGGTTTGCATTTTAATTCAAAATAACAAAGTTTAGTATGATTACAATAAGATTATTACGAACAAACGAAAGTAATCGGTCGCAGTTTTCACACACCGAGATTTTTTCAGTTCAAAGAATTATCGGAAACGTTCGATTTTTTTTTTATGTACCCTGATTGATTTCATTTAATAAACTGAACTTTGTGACGAATCTATACGGAACTTTATCATTAATATTCTTGGCCATTTTTGGGGATTGTAAATTCGCGTATATTTCCAACCAGTTCTAAAAGGAGGAAACGAGATATGAAAATATGAATCAAAGTATATAAGGAGAGTGTTGTAGGTTAGCGGAGAAGGCTATTGAGCAAAGAGATACATAGACGGAGCGCTAAGAAGATTCAAGTCGATTGTGTGATTAGTTTCTAGCTGAGTATCAGGCAGCGATCTACATTCGGAAAGCGGATTCGACTGGAAAGGAGTGAAGTGGTAAAAGTCAGGTGATATTTAATTCATTTAGCGGATAATAAGAGTAAATAAATAATATAGTTAGTGTAAAATTAATGATTGTTAGTAATTCAAATTGCGTATATCTCTCGGTCCTCTTATTCCGGTAAACCTGTTTGATAGTGAGTTTAATATTTGATTAGTATCATATTTCGTGATTTAATTTAATAGTAAAGTTCAATCACATTGACGTAGACATATAGATTCATATTTGTATTTAGAAGGTTGATAATTGATTCAAGTAAATAAAAATTATTTGTTATTGTAAAAATGTCTTCTGGTAATTATTTGCCTCAATTCAATCTTAGTGTCCAGGGTGGAACCCAGGGGGCTCTCACAACTTGTCCCAACTCGATTGGTTGGAAATTGAAATTTTGAAATGCAACTGATTAATTTCCAGTCTAGTTTAATGTGAATTCAAAAATTTGTTGAAAAAAGGAGAAAGTTGGAATTGATTGAAACAGAAAGATTAACAAGTAATTTAAGTAAAAATGGTAATAATGAAATTTTTCGGAAACATGGAATTCAATTCCAGACAAATTTAACTGTTTGAAGAAGCTGAGTCATCTATTTTAACCATATTTTCATCTACCCACGCCTGCAAATCATTATTTTCAGAGATGAATAGCATTAAAGACTCACTTAGAAACTGTTTGACAGATGACTCCAATTCACCATGCATTTTACTAAGAGTAACATCCAATCCTAATATAAGTTATTTTTCATCTAGTCGGCAGCAACAGAAATCCCACTAATATTACTTTAATTTGAATCACACGTATGACTGAAATATTTACTACTATAAGGTGCAAAATATATTTTTTTCGAAATAGAATTTTGAGTTGCAAGTACTTAGTTTTATTATTTTCCCAATAGTCACACGTCAACATTATTTGACGGCACGTCTATACCTCATTAAACATTTCTTTTGAAAAAATGGCACGTTGATTCATAAAGGTTCGCCTCCCCTGATATAGAGTCATCTAATTAAAATTAATACTATCTCAACTTCTGTACCTTAATCCCATTGTGACAATATTAAATTTTGAAATAGTTTTTTTTTTAAATTATTTTCCCCATAATTTCCATACCACGAAACATTCATTATATCCACATAACCGAGATCCACCCAAATGGATGTAACAAATTTCCCTTTACATTAAAGTTCTTTGAATAACAGCCGTAAATGACGCCCGCACCATTCTTTACACTTTACTCAACAAGAATATATACTCAATACATAATTTTTAATGTTTCTTTTTTAAATGTATTTTTTAAACCATTTTTGAGAATAAATTACTTATTTTTTTTCTAAATTCGTGTCTTGAAATAAATAATGCCTTTTTTAAATAGCTGATAAATCAACCAATGAATGGAGAACTGAATAGTTACTAACGATGTTGAAAAATTAGATATGCTGCTACATGCCAAGTACGGAATGAGCCTATAATTTGGGCATAAAAAGAACGAAATTCTCATTTTACGAAACAACGTTTCGTAAAAATTTCGGTATGTCTAATATTTCCTATTAATAATCTTCACAGCTATCTCCGCCCCCTCCTGTAAAATGAATACCTCAAGAACAAATATGAAGGACAGCTCGATCATCCCTGTCAAGCGATTTTATGAGGCCTGTGCCACCCACGGAATGTGTGGGTTGGATATAAATTTAATTCTACCCCCATCCACATTTTTTTATATTCCATTTTGCCTGACGGAAATGAATGCCATACGTCAAAATCAATTTTATAACCTTCGACCTGAACTTCGTGAAAATTTCAGCTATGATATGATCACGAGTTGAGCGCTTCGAGATAAAGCTATGGTAGTCTGCCATTGAACAAAAATATGGAATGTAAGAGAACTAAGTCATATATATGTATTATATATTTAAGTTCCATAGTTCCAACTCTAGTATAATTTTGAAGTTGTTGACAGTTTCACTTATTTAGTTTCGGAAATTAACAATAGAAAGGATTTTATTACTGAAATCCAAAAGAGAAGTACTATAGATAATAGATGTTTTAATGTCATACGAAAGTATATAAAATAGAAATTAATAAAAAAAAATTTTCCATTGCTTGAAAGTTTTTTAAGATCAGTATTATCTTATGCATGTGAAACTTGGTCCATGTCTCGAACAGATGAAAACATGATAAATATCTACGAAAGGAAGATTTTAAGATTTATTTTTGGAGGAATTCAGGAAAATGGAACATGGCAAAGTAGATCAAATTTAGAGGTCTATCAATCATATAAAGAATCTGACATTGTTAACTTCATCCAAGTACAACGAACTAAATGGGCAGGTCACGTCGTCAGAATGCACGAAGACTGCAACACTAAAGAAGTCTTCAGTGCTCAACCAATTGGCACATGAAGAAAGGGCAGGCCAAATTTTATATGGATTGATGGCCTAGAAAAGAGATCTCCTAGTTTTGAGAACTAAGAATTGGAGAACAAGAAAAGAAAGCTGACCTGGCTTCTTGAGAAGATCAAGGCCCACCCTGGGCTGTCAAGCCACTGAGGAAGGAAGTTGCTACTTTTTAGTATAATCATCTCTAGTATCAAGTGTTATCAATAACAATCTATTTTGTACAATTTTTTTCCCGTGTATAGTATTATGCACGGAGTGTGAAAGTTTGCTCTTCCTGATCTTAGTTTGTCATAATGGACTAAATTTATGACAGTCACGGGATGAATATCATCACATGTTCTTCATTGAATTCATTATACTTGTATTAGTTGTAAAATTTGGATAAAATTTCAAATTTTATAATTGGGCAAAGATGTTCAAGTATTAAGATTCTTTAAAAGGTTTTTCAAAATTAATATATATATATATATATATATATATATATATATGATGAATCCCCAGGCCTTTATGTGTCAGTTGGGGTAAACTTCAGGAGTGGATCAAGACAGCGCTCTGCACCCAGTTAGATTTTTTTAATGCAGTGCTAGCGCCATCTGTTACAAAATATGGAAACTAAAATAATTGATTGCCTTGCTATTTTTGTATCCCTGTATTAGTCGAACGATTTTTGCGGAAATGCTTTTGCATTTTATTTACATTTTTAATAATTTTTACTTTTGGTTTCTTGTTCTTTTTTTGCTTTATTTTGTTAATTGTTTGTTATCTTTCTTGTTATTTTAATTAGTCAATCTGTTTTTTCATTTTCTGTAATCAATTTTTGCATATTTATTGTTTTTTGAAATGAATGTGCATAGCAGAGACTTAATCTGCTCATTTTGTAATCAAGTCTTCACTCGCCCTTTCTGTTCGAAAAGGCATTTAAAAAATATTCATGATCACCAACAGTGTGATGTATAAATGAAGAGATTTTGAAGGAATTAAATACTTTCAGTGGTATGAATAGTTGCATTTAAAAAAACATTTAGTTTATAAATTTTCACTGTAGTAGACTGAATTTTATACATTTACGTATAAATGTTTTCTACTGAAGTTTACATAATTTTATATTAGTAAATGTAAACCTTCTTTTAATTAACATTATAGAATTTGTTACATGGAAAGAAGAAGAAAACAAGACTATGTCAAAATATGTTAGACAGCGAGGTTGTAAAACACTTCAAAATGGAGAAATAATGATGAATTATCACTGTTGTCGAAGTGGGACATACAAACCAAAAGGGAAAGGTCTCAAGAATTAAAAGGTTATCTATAAAACAGAAATTTAAGCCCTAATTTTGATAAAATTACCATAAACAGTTCTGAACAAACAAAACACTAAATATGTGTGAAAAATTGAAACAGATTCTTTATGCAAAGCAAAATTGTAAATATTTTAATGAAATTTACATAATTTAAAAAAACTTGGCTTTTTCAATCATATTTATTTTATAATACAATAAATTATTTTCATTAACTAAATAAATTGCAAATTAAACTGAGGTTTGATAAATAATCATGAGATATATTCACAAAAATAAATAATATTTTGGACAACAGATGGCGATAGCACTGCATTACAAAAATTTATCTGGGTGCAGAGCGCTGTCTTGATCCACTCCTTAAACTTCCTACCAGGACAACTCAACCCACCTCCCGCATAAGTACTTTGACTTCTACTTCGCCGAACTTACTGAAAACACGTGAACGAACGACCTACTCGCTGTTGAACAACACTGAAATCGGACTCGTCTCTGTCATAGCTTGGAATACAGACTGTTTTGTTGAACATTGGAATAAAATATGATATGATAAACGGCTGCACTTAACATTTCTTTCGTGATTATTATTGACAAATATGTAATTTTTAAAAGAAAGTTTCCGCAAAAAGCAAAAGTTGGCCACAGCGAGGCACATGAACTGATTCGCTGAGAACACGTGATTGTACTTGTCGTGTGACTGTGACGTCACATGAATATATGAACAGATTGGATGTAAACACGTGATTATCACTACCCTGTGAGTTTAACGTCACATAAATTGAGTTTATAAGAACCTTAAAAGGTAGCATATATATATATATATATATATATATATATATATATATATATATACACGCCTTTTCATATTTTCACTTTACTCTATATACAGGTTTATCATCCACGTGGTTAGAAATAGGCTTAACTTTTCAACATGGCTCTATTTTTTTCTATTATGTCGAAAATTTCTGCTGTACGGGGAAAGTGGATCCATAAAGCATTGCTTAACCCTATTTTGATGACCTAATTCAGTGGTAGCTTCAGAAATCATAATAGATCTCGAGTTTAGCCCAAAGACTCTTTTTGTATCTACATTTGTTGTGTCTCTTGATCTCCAATTTCTTTCTTCTTTGGCATTGTAGGTCTTAGAACTTTTTCACTTTCATTTTATTTTACTATGTTGTGTCTTGTGAATTCCAATTTCTCCCTTCTTTACCACTGTAGGTTCTAGAACTTTTTCACTTTTATTTTATTATAATATATATATGTATATATACAGTGGCGCACACAGGAATTTTTCAAGGGGGGTCCGGGGTCGAAAGTGCACCATTCTTGTATCATGCTCCTTTTGATTTTGTCGATTTTCTGGAACAAAACACAGTAAAAAACTAATTATTGAATAAATAATTAGCATTAATTAATAAAATTAATCATTAATAACAAATACTTAATTAAATTTTACGTACTTAGAATTATAATCAATCGGAAAAAAATCAAGGGCTTTTGGGGGTACGGACCCCCTTGTGTGCGCCTCTGTATTTATATATATATATATATATATATATGTAAAAAGGTATCGTTTTACGCAACTATTTAATCCCAATATTTTAGCTCAAAAGTAATGTCTAACAATTAAGATTTATACTTTAATTTTAATTTCAGATTGTAAGTTGTTGAGGTGTGGAAGTTCGGAGAGTGCGGTGCTAGATCAGGTATCGTCCTCATCACCTGGCAGAGTTTTAAAATTACGAGTACCCTCATCAATATCCCTTGAGTGTCTTTGAGTGGAACGTAACAAAAAAAATAAAATAAAATCATACTTTTAAGGGAATTTCCTAAAAGTTGTCTTCATTGAATGCTAATGAATAGGACATAATTTCGAAGCCGCAGGAAAATTATTCTAACATTTTTTTTTATTTCACTCTGACTTCTAGTAGCCTACACAAACCTCTCTTATGGGGGACTAGATTCTAAAAAACGTGTAGAACAAGGGTGGCCAACCTTTTTGGGAAGAGTGCCACTATCTGATAAAAAAAATGATGCCTGCCTCTTTCAACTTTTCCAACAAATAAAAGAAATAGGAGGAAAAAGAGAAAAAATGCTACTTATAAGCTTTTTATGAGATTTTTATGCAAATAGCACATTTTTAGTGCAAATCTATATCGATTGTGGAAATTTAAAAATAATATAATAAATAAGACAAAAGTACAAACTCTTTGTTTTTATTGTGAATAAACTTTTTACAGGTTCAATCAGTTGTTAGGTGTAACATAAAAATGAGTAAATTGATGCATTTAATTCTAAATAATTATTAAGCAGCAGTACTTAATAAGCTTTTGAATTAGTCATTTCTTTTACCAAATCATCTATATTAGGATTAGCCCTTTAAGACGCTGGTAAAAATAGGTTGTTTTAAATGCATATCAGCTAATTTTGAGCAATGTTTTGATTTTGTGTTCAAAATAGAAAACATTTATCCACAAACATATGTAGATCAAGCTTTGAGGGGGGTCTGAGACAACCATATTTAAATAAAATTGCAAAAAATGTTATATATTATCTTTTCAAATTTTTTAAATTTTTCAGTAAGTCTTAGCATGCCACGGTTACAACTTCGTCGTGCCACACTGCGGCGCGCGTGCTGGGGGTTAGCCACCCCCGGCGTATTATGTAAAATTTATTTTACTATACAAATATTAATTTTTAGTTTTGATAAAAATATTTCACTATTTTCTTTAAGGTATAAGACTACGTTCGGAACCGTGATTTTCAAAAAGTGCATAAATGGATAATTTTCATGATATTTAGTGTCACTTAGATTCGAACACATGTATAAAATTGTTTTAAGGACATTTTGACAAAAAAAATTATTTAAATACAATATTTCGGCAAAAAATTAACTTAGAATAACCTTTTTTCAAAATGTTCTCCTTTTGTGAAAAATACTTCTATTATAATAATATTTTGCCTGTATATAGCTCAGACCACTGTACAGAGGCTCAACTATGACTTTTGAAAAATTCCCATTATTTTCAGGGTTACAACCCATTCAAATAATTATCGGCGTTTTTTTTTAAATTTCTCCCCTCTGTTGTCATAAGACATAGATAAACCCACTTCTAACTTATATATTTAAAAAATTATAGTTGAGCCTCTGTAGAGAGGTCCGAGCTATATACAGGCAAAATATTATAATAGAGGCATTTTTCACAAAAAGAAAATATTTTGAAAATGGGTCATTCTATGTTCATTTTTTGTCAAAATATTGTACTTAAATAACTTTTTATTGTAATACTATTCTTAAAACAATTTTATATACATTTTCTAATCTAAGTGACACTAAGTATCATAAATATTATCCATTTATACGCTTTTGCAAAATCACGGTTCTGAACGTAGTCGGACACCTTAATGGGCATTGGTTTCGTTCTGGACAAAATACAATCAATATCAAATACTCAAAAATAAAAAAAAAATAATTTTCTTGTATTTAGCGATTTTAATAAAATGAATGAAAAAATCACAGATAAAAACTGATGTCATAGGCTCACATCTTCTTATTCTACCAATAAACTATATTGTCCT
This sequence comes from Trichonephila clavipes, assembly GCA_019973935.1. Classification (NCBI taxonomy): domain Eukaryota; kingdom Metazoa; phylum Arthropoda; class Arachnida; order Araneae; family Nephilidae; genus Trichonephila; species Trichonephila clavipes. Next base: position 3,058,380 of record BMAU01021379.1, read on the forward strand.
TTCAAAATGCCAAGAAAAAAAAATCGCTCTTATGCTTAAGCACATTCAAAATAAAGTTCTGTGGGGATATTGCCAAGATATTTATTACTCACGAATAACACGAGAAAAGCGGATCAAAGCATGTGTCCATAAAAATGGCTGTGATTACCACATTTTGATTTAGTTGCTCAAACAGGGGGCGTCCCTCCCGGTTGGGTTCACCTGTGGCGCGTAATGGCCAATGAGCGATGTCGGCCGAAACAGGGGCGTTGTAGGAAATAACTATTTGTTTTCATGTTGCACCGCTGAGAATGGGGGTGTCGTATCCGGGGACCCCTAGCTGAGAGGCTTGGCGATGTTCTAAATAACAACACAGGAGATGATTATAAGGACACGATACTACGTGTTGAACTTCTTTTTTATGCACCTACGAGATGTTTGCTCTAGGTGAGTGGTCAGGAATATTTTTTAAGGGAAAAGATATTTTTTAACAATACTTGTCCTGTAGGTTCAAGTCATTGTTTTTTATGAACAACTTTTAGAAAAAAAAACATGTAGGCTTTACATGACCTTAAAATAAATATGTAATATGGAAGAGATTAAAACTGGAACCATTTATTTATTTGATTTTTAATAAGACTCTTACGTTGCTCTTTACTTTTGATACCGATATTTTGAAAAAGTGTACAAATGAATAATATTTTAATATTGAGTGTTTGTAGAATTAGGATATACGTATAAAAAGTTTTAAGACTATTATTAGCTGCGAATCTAGTGTAGTCGTTAGTGCCGTCGGGCTTGATTTTGAATCCCGGAGGAGGCATGGATGTTTGAAAGTTTGAGAAGCACTGGTATAATGCCATTGCGGCTTGGGGGTACTCCAAATAGTCGTTGAACCACAAGTCCTCTCGTGAGGTTGGTGGAAGGGTAAGGGAGGTGAGAGGGCCCGGACCATCTTCAGGATGTTCTCCCTCATAATTGGGGAGGAACGGAACCAAATCGTACTGTCACCTGCATGATGCTCAAAGCTACGGCTAACGACAGGTGTCCGTCTAGCCGTTTGCCGCGATGAATTTCGTAAGCCTTTATCTGACACCATTTGACAAGTGGCATTGGTAACAAAAACAAGAAAGTTATTAGAAAAGAAAATTATTTAAAAGAAATTTTCGCGCAAAAAATGAAGAAAGAATGAGACATATTTTCACATAATTCTCCTTCTTTTTATGAAAAAAATGTCTTCAGAACAATATTTTGCCTATATAAAGCTAGGATTTTTAAAACACTCACATTATTTTCAGAATTTTGATCATTGAAATAATAATTGAAATTTGTGAAAATTTCTCTACTCTCCCATATTAAAATTTAATAAATCTTCTCTCCTAAATTATATATCTTAATTATAATTGTTTATTAACGCATTAAGTAACAAAATTGGTGCATTAAATAGTTAGATCAAGTGAGAAAACGTGAAAATCTAGAAAGCGAAGTACAAACATCAGTAGCATTTTCAGTACCTGACTGTACCTCAGATTTTAGAAGCTCATTACCGGTGACTTTTTGAGTAACTTACATGGGGACATAAAGGTTTTGTGGGCTTCAGCTATGTAATTCCTCAGCTATATGATGCCTTCCTTCAGCTATCAGATGCATTCCTTCAACTATGTAATTCCTCAGCTATCTGATGCATTCCTTCAGCTATGTAATTCCTCAGCTATCTGATGCATTCCTTCAGCTATGTAATTCCTCAGCTATCTGAGGCATTCCTTCAGCTATGTAATTCTTCAGCTATCTGAGGCATTCCTTCGGCTATGTAATTCCTCAGCTATCTGATGCATTCCTTCAACTATGTATAATTCCTCAGCTATCTGAGGCATTCCTTCAGCTATGTAATTCCTCAGCTATCTGAGGCATTCCTTCAGCTATGTAATTCCTCAGCTATCTGATGCATTCCTTCAGCTATGTAATTCCTCAGCTATCTGATGCATTCCTTCAACTATGTAATTCCTCAGCTATATGATGCATTCCTTCAGCTATGTAATTCCTCAGCTATCTGATGCATTCCTTCTCTCTCTCTCAGCTATGTAATGTTCTTAGCTAGTACAGGGGGTCGGAAAAGGGCTAAATTGAAAATGAAACAAAACAACTAAGATATCAAAAACCCATTTATATGCATATACGTTCTCATCCGGCTAGAAGAGTAGGGGCTGTAGCGCTGTCTTAGTATAGACTGCCGTGCGACAGTTAAAAATGTTCATATTTAAATAAAATGTTTCGCAATAAAACAACACATTTTCTATTCCTTCAAAAACTAAAAATTATCAAAGATATTTTTATTTCTGTGGCTTAATACTAGAACAGCTATTGTCAATTTATCATAATGTTGGAAATTAAACTTTCAAACTTCCTGAAAATTCTTCACTGCCGATAATATCATACTGCTTTATTCAGAAATTTCATGTTTACGTTAATAATTATAATTAACTTTGGTAGTTCTTGCATATAAAGTTCAATTAATTATTTTTATTAAGCAAGTCTTAAGATAAAGATGTGTTTTTGTCACTTCTGCTGCAAAGAAAAGGACGGGGGGGGAGTACATCTCTTGCACACATTCACAAATGCTCTCCCGAACTCATATATACAAATAAATAAGCATTGTTGGAAATTACTTTTAGGGGTGTCTTCCCATTGTGATAGCTGAAAAGTCAGCATCTTTTTGTGGATAGGATAACCACGGTCCTATGCACACGAGCACTCCAAATTATTGCTTGGTCCTGTATTCTAGCATCACCCCGGCAACCTTTGACCGTGAGAAAACCCCATTTCACCCACGAGCCACATGTAATTCGAGGATAAAGGGATGACCACCCCATCCCAAGACCCTGGAGAGGGCAGAGGATATCCATTGGAAAACATCGAAGAGAACGGTTGTGTGGTCTCTGTCCTCACAAATTTCATATTCTGAATCCTAATGAAATAACCAATGTTCTAAATAACCTCTATATAAATGTATCTTCTGTAATTAATAGCTGTGACGTAAATAAACCTAATATTTAAATTCATAACTCTCACGTAACCATTAAATTTCTCGTCACACCATGTAAGCATTTTTACCTATGAATTGGACTTTTACTGATTTAGAACTTATTCTATTATTTTCACCGATTGGCAATAAACTTTCTTAATGCAAAACATTGTACTATAGAAATAACTATCTTAAGTCAATTAAATAATTAAATGCTTATATAAATACAATTAAATGTTTTCAATAGATAATTATAAAAAAAGGAAAACGAGGGATTTTACTAAGCACAATTACTTTCGAATACATATAAGCAAAAGACAGAACAGTCGCAACCATGTATGTAAAGAACTGCATACGACTCACGAATCTCGGTTTGCCGATCCCTTAGCAATTTGAACATTGAAATCAAATACAGTCGGCCCCTGATTTAACGAACACCTATTTCAGGAATTTTACGATTTAACGAAATTTTCTCTTTCCCCAATTAAAATGTAGGCAAAAAAACCCTTTTAAACGAATAATAAACCTTTAAATAACAAGTTATTTCAGCAGCTGGATTTTGTTTTTATTTCACTAGTTTGCGTTAGAAAAAACTGGATTTTTTTTCAAATAGCATATGGTTTTTGTTAGAGGGGAAAAAAACTCTTCTTTTAGCAGCAAATTTCAACATGAAAGGGTGAAGATCATTATTAGACTTTACGGATGCAGATCAGTCATGAGTGTAAGCTATCGTGCGAGTCTTAAATAGGACTGGAAATTCCTTTCTTCTCTCATCCTAATCCCCAAGCGGGGGATATTTTAAGATTTTAACGATTAAAATACATTTTTTAATGGATTGCTATCCTGTGCAACTGAAGTTGAGGAAACTTTTGATTTGCCAGAGCCAATGAATAGCGATTCTAATGCGAAAATTGATAATGAAACCTATCAAAACTGTTACATTTTCTAATGTTTTAAATTGTTTGGAAGCTGTGAAAGCATACCCCTCTCTTAAGCAGCAGGGTGTAAATGATGCAACATTTTCTTCTCGACTTAATGTTGAAAAAGAACTCTTTCGAGTCGGGAATCAAAAAGATTTCCAAAAATGTATATAATGGTGAGTATTTTAAAATTTCCAATTAATTGGTGCGAAATAATCCACAAATAGTATTTTTAGCTGTTGAACAAAGAGTGCATTATTTCTAACAATGAATATTTTTTGTGTAGTTGCTTATAGAATTCCAAAATATTGAGAGCAAAAAAATTGTATTTTTTTTGGACCCCAATATAATAAATAACCCCAAAAATGACGAACAAAATGTCCGGTCCGGTTGAATACGTTTAATTGAGGGTTGACTGTATTTTATTACTTCCTAAAACAAAGAAAAATTTTAATTCGATACTTAGATTATATTTATATATAATTATTATAATTGAATTTATGAATATTATTCTCTTTTTACTTTTTTTCAGGTATCCGAGTCTCCAAAAATCCTGAATTTTGCCACAAATTTACAAATTTTTGCATAATGATTTTATTTTATACGTCATCTTATTTGCTTTATAAAAATACCAAGCTTGTTGTTTTTCATTTCTAAGCGAAACTTCTTTTTACCTCAATAGAATAAATATAATCAAAAGCTTAAGACTCCATGTTCTTTCTTTATGTCACATACACACTGAAAGGTCAAATCTTATTTCATGCACTCAGAAACGAGAAATAAATTTTCTTTGAATTCATCCATTTCTTACAATTCTATCTATTTTTTCGATTTCTCTGCGAAAGCGCTTTTTGATTTACAATCATCGAACTAAACTTTATCGAAACACTTGTGGTCAGTTGTCGCAAGAATAAAATAAGACCTTACAGATGGAAAAAAAAAATTCGCGTTGAAGGCTTATATGGCTGTCAAGACCATCTCGTAAATAAAAGGACTATAAAACCTTTTGTACTGACCTTCCTCCCCCCTCCCCGTTTTTTCTCTCCCTACATTGACCCTGTCATGAATGATGTTAAAATCCAGATTCCTTCTGTCCCCCCGCTGCGGCTTTGTGACGAATTCGCAACGATCAGGGAATAATGCGCGACAAAAATGGAATGTTTTTCTCTTTTACAAATGGCAATGGCTATTACAATGATTCCAAATTTTCAGATTGTTTCAAAAGAAGTCAATGCAAGTTTTCCAGTAAGCAAATAAATCATTGTATTTGAGTTTTTATTTATATATTAAACAAAACTGTAATTATATAAATACTCTCTTTCTTTTAAAAACAAACAAACTTTTCTTAGAGACCGTTTTAAGAACTTTACCCAACGAATAAGCTCCTATTGCAAATAAATATATAATTTACAAAATTACTCAAAATTTTACTAAATTTTTTATACTTAACTTTTTAAGAAAAATTCCAAACAGAATCTAACTGCATTGGTGTTTTAATCTGATTTATACTAATGATATTACAATAATTTTTTAAAAAAATAAACTCACTATCTCCCTAAATAATAACATATTAATAATTTACAAAATAATAGAAAGACTGTAAGAGATGATATTTTATACAAGATATTAGAAGCATGAAAAAGCTATTGATAATATGATTTAATTATTTTAAACTAATACTATTTCAACTACCCCCAATAGCAAAAGAGCCGATTAAAATTTTGTTAAATGATTTATTTTAGACGATATGATTCTTGAAAAAAAAAACTCTTTTCAGATGGGGGGAAAAATCAACGTTTAAAAAGGGGCTTTGTATTTTTTTATTATTATTTTATTTATTTATTTGCTATAAATGTTTTGAGTTTTTATTTAAATAACTGTTAAGTTTTTGATAATAATGATCCATATACTGCGAATTTTATTTATAAAAATATAGTCATGTCCGAATATATTTAAATAACCATAATGATGCCGTATTTTATCATTGACAAGCATTGGCATAGCATTTTAAAACAGTGCCGGTTTATCCATTGAGCGCTTGGGGCGAGCTCCCAGAGGCCCGGAGGAATCCAGAAGGGCACAGATAGGTTGAACTTAAACAGATTTTCCAGTTATAAATTTCAATCCTTCAGTGCCAATGGGGCCTTTAGATCTTCAGCGCCCAAGGCCCGAAATGAGCTTAAATCGGCACTGTTTTAAAAGACAGCTCTATGCACGGAAGCAAGATTCATCAGTCTTAAAGCAGCCGAGAAGACACGAAAACATGCGAGTGCACCATAAATCGCGAGCAATATTCTTCCCCTTCTCAGTGCAAAAAAGTTCAAAACAAATTCAAACATAAAAAAACTTCTAGTAAAATGTTCTACAGAATCACTTGATTCAATGCTCCACTGCTTGATTATTTATCTGTGTAGTACTACAAAGCACATCGAGAATTACTTGCGACGGACGTCACAAATCTGAACCTCGGGCAAGTGACGAGGATGACACCTGAATTGGCATTCCACTCTCCAAACTTCTCCTCCACGCCAACGTGAGTACTTTGAGCCTTGATAGATTTCACGTGCATCAGTCACTCTACTCGTCGGGTTTTCAGTGGTAACAGATCTCGCAACCACGATTCAACAACGCAAGCCATTAATTCTCGACCATGACCTTTCAGATACCATAGCCGATTGAATGCTTGAAATCTTAATGGGCGTATCAGGAAGATCTGCAAAATTTCTTCAGCTCACAAATAAATGTAACGACGTAGAAATTTTCTGGGAACTAAAGTTACAGTTAATTTACTATTACCGTTTAACGGGTAATTAATTGAGGAATTACGGCTAGTGTGGTGACTTGGAGGGTTCAGGACACCTTAATTAATTAAACTTCTCACAGTTTCCAAGGGATGAGAACAGAAAATTCCCCCCACATATATATGGATCTGTGGACTTGTGAGTGTGTGAAAAATTTTATCCTTAAATTCTCGTTGGTTACCGCCATTGATTGCAAACGGCTTGATTGTAACGGTAAGCTGGTTTACTACTTTTAACAATTACTACTAGCAATTGCATTTTTCAAATTAATTTTAGGTTTTTTTAAAAAAAAATTCTTACTTCTAAGTTGATTACTCTTTTATACTGTATTATTATGGGTTTTTCTATTTTTAGAAATTATCTTAAGTTTTTTTTTAAAAATTTCAAATTGTATGTTTTTTTAAATTATTATTATTATTTAAGCCACTAAGAGAAGCAAATAAAGGAGACTGACACCTTGAAACAATGATTTCTTACTATCTTAAAAAGTTTGCTATCACATTATTATAGCCATTCTACTTTGACCTGTTCTATTTAGCCATATGTCTACATCTTGTGTTTAGCATTAAATTAGATTTATAGCAACTTAATATACACATTAAATGATTATGTATATTTATACACACACAAACATATAAACATATTTATTTATATATACCTTTGATAAAGTGCAAGAAAATTGGAAGTAACAAGAAAGATAAATTTACGTCTTATTTATTATTTTTTTATTAATACCTTATTTTGTTTTAAACTATTTTTTCTGAAATTAAAGTTATTAATTTTCAGAAACTAATCATAGACTAAAAATCTCCCAGTCGTAGATATATATATATATATATTGCCAATGAGTTGATTAAAAGTTCTAGGGGGCGTTGAAGTTCACCTTTTAAAAAAAATTATAAAAATTCATTTTAAATCGCTATATATTACATCTGTTCAAAATTCTTTTATTTTGATAACATTTTTAATGGGGAATTAGTCAGAGACCAATTATTAAATATTAAAAATTTCTACCTGTGTAACAAATGGAATATTCCTAAACTTATCCTTGAATAATAATTGCTTGGGATATTAATATTGTAAGAATAAATAGGTTCTGAAAGAGAGACAATTTCCTATTCAAATTTCCTTCACACTTAAAAAAACAAAGATCTATCCGCTGTTCCGATCTTAGATTAGATCTCACGTCTCGTTTATATCCAACTTAAACCTGCAGCCGTGAAAAATGTCGCGCCAGTCTTGAACAGACGGCTAAGAACATTCAATTTATTTTATTCTAAAGAGCTTAGTAGGTGGCTGCTTGAAAATAAGGAACGGTTCTAATAAACTTCTAAAGAAGGAGCCCAGACAGATCCGTCAAAGATTGCAATCGCAAAATTATTCTTTAAACAAATTGAAGAACAAAAGACGCAAAAACAAAAAGAACAAAATAGAAAATGGCGCTGAAATAACAAATGGCGAATAAGACAAGATATGATCAAAACCTATCTTTCATAATACATAGGGCTTGGTTCTAACACTCAATTTTCTCACTGACTTCAACGATGTAATGACTTAATAGTAGTTGTGGGTGGGTACATGCTTTGTTTTTACGACAGTGCCGTATGGAATTTATATTTTCGTTTTCCTTAATAAGCGTTTTCGAACAAGTCACCGTTTTGGCAGCCAAATCACTGTTATTTCGTGGACATCGTTTATCTTGCAATGATTAGTCCGCCTTCGCAAGAAATCGTAGCGCGTGCGAGAGTTAAGTTAATTTCTAACTGCTGGCAGGCAACATGTTATTAAGTTCTCAACAAAAATTGAGCAGGCTTTTATTCCTATAAGACTGTTCTTATAGATGTGAAATAATTAAAAGCAACCATTATAACTTTTTTTAAAAAAAAATGTCAATTCCTACTTAGGTCTACAAAGAAAAATTTTATTTCGGTTACTTTTCATTAAATAATTACAATTAATACAAATTGTGACGGGCTCACGCGTCTTTTCTTTAACATGTCCTTGGGGTTCTTTGGGGCCAGAATTAATGGCAACGCTTTTCCGACCAAATCCAAGAAGTGCAGTGTGAATGAAAGATGCAAATTAGGAATCTTTTAAATATCAGAAGTTACAGTAAGCGCGATGGCAATTAGAGGAATGTAAACAGTTCGTGGTTCTAGATTGAAGAAGTTTTAGATAACGTTACGTGGCGAAGAACAGTAATTATACGTGATAGAGATATATTTATCAAGGTGCATACCATTGCACTCGAATTATATCGCAAGACCTCATCTAGAATTGTTGTGATCGTTACTGAAACTACAGCAAGGTAGGATTGACTATTTAATATTAGGATCTGTGATAGTATAGGAATCGTGTTTAGGCGAGTCAGTTATTGATAGTGGTTCGAGTTAAGTCAATTCGGTAACATATATATATATATATATATATATATATATATATATATATATATATATATATATATATATATATATATTGTGTGTGTTTTGCCACCGTAGATTCTCTCACATATATTATTATAATTTAATTTGTTAAAGGATTAAATTTAACATCTTAATAAAGTTATATTAAGATAATGTATACGTCTAGTTCTTCCGTTAATCCTACACTTCTATATAGCTCATGCTGATACCCAAAGAGATAATCACCCCAGGTGGTGGGGGGAGATTATCTCAAAATATGTATATGACAGAATCGCACTATTAAAGTATCCGACTATCTTCGGAACCGTGATTTTAAAAAAACGCATAAATGGATAATTTTCACGATATATAGTGTCATTCAGATTAGACTGCATGGATAAAATTGTTTTAAGAACATTACGACAAAAAAAAATTGTTTGAATACAATATTTTGGCAATAAACTTACTTAGAATAACCTTTTTTCTCAAAACGTTCTCCTTTTATGCAAAATGCTTCTATAATAATTATATTTTGCTTACATAAAGACTTCTCCAGAGAGTCTGAACTAGGACTTTTGAAAACATCACATTATTTTCAGAGTTACTACCAATTGAAATCATTTTATCGCAGTTTCTTTTCTTAAAATTTCTACCCTCTGTTGTAGTAAAATATGGATAAATCCACTTCTAAGTTATATATTTCAAAAATTCTAGTTCAGCCTCTGTAAAGAGATCTGGGTAAACTCCTAGGAGAGCCCCCACCCTTGGCGCCAAACCGGAAAAAGCGCCAAGCGAAAACGAAATGGCGCCAAGCAAACCCGACAACGGTGGCAAGTAAATATTGCAGTATAAGATGGATGCGCAATGAAAATACATGTAAACAATACAGAAATTTAACATTTAAGATAAAAAAATATAACAACAGCACTTACTTTCTTATTGTTGATCCTTCCCAAGTGGAGGGTAAGTGTAACAACTGCTTTTAAAAAATTCTGGAAAGTCTCGTCGCTGAGTGAGTGATCGCGAGACGCTATAAATACTCAGCGAGGTAATGGTCGAACATGCCTTCTGCGTGGCTGGTGTGATTACGGAGAAAACGTTTTATTGCCGATTAACTTACTATTGGAAAAAACCACGAATTATTTCTTATACTTCTGCAAACATCATGCGTATTCACACCTTTTTTTCGACATCTCCATTCAAATCCATCCAAAACAACACTCTTTCGTTCATTTAATCCCACTTGCTCATTACATTTAGGACATTCATAACTTGAAGCAATTAATCCTTCTTTCATACACCATTCAATCAATTCTTTCTTGCTTCTAGCATTCAATAACGTAAAAAATTCTAACGTGTATTCACTTACAAGCGCAGCCATACTTTCAACCCGGTGCCCAACAACAAAATGAAATTTGAAATGCGCGCCCACAAATGACGAAAATTCTAGAAAAAGTTAGGGTTGCCATATGTTGTATTTAAAAAAAAGCAAGGTTACCATGACGGCGCAATTATCGCCAACCAAAGTAATTCGCGCCAAGGGTGGGAGCTCTCCTAGGAGTGAACCGAGATCTGAGCAATATTCGGGCAAAATATTATTATAATAGAATTATTTTTCATAAAAGGAGAATATTTTGAAAATGGGTCATTCTATGTTCATTTTTTATCAAAATATTGTATTTAAATAATTCTTTTGTTATAATATTCTTAAAACAATTTTATATACGTTTTCTAATCTAAGTGACTCTAAATATCATAAATATTATCCATTTATACACTTTTACTAAATCACGGTTCCGAATGTAGTCGGATACCTTAAGTGGCAAAACTGAAGATGATTTTCCTTTCTATATATGGTGTTGGACTCTATCATTTTTGATTTTCTACTATTTATTCATTCAAAAAATTACATTCCCATAAATTAAATCCTACCATCCCAGGTAGGATTCGAATCCACGACCTTTGGATTAGAATTCCAACGCGATATCCATTTTTTTACATGACCACAACGAGCGAATTTATTTTTTATATATGGTGTTGGGCTATTATTTTTTGTTTATAACTATTCATTCATTAGTGCAATTTAATTAATGAATTAATATTTGAAAAACTGTATTAACATCAAGTGTCATCCACAAAAAATTTTAAAAATATATTTGAACTTGAGTGAATGAATAAAAAGTGTTTTTTATTGGCGATTGAAGGTTGAACACGATATATATATAAATAAATATATATAGGGGAAGTGTGAACTAATAGTAGGAACTGGAAAAAAAGTTTTAACTTGCATGTAGTATGCAGAGCTATTTTTTTAATTTGGAAATTAATTGGAATAATAAATAATTTAAACTCATTCAAAATCCCAAAGTGAAGAAATTATAAATACACATAAGAAATGATTTCAAATTATTACCCAAATTTAGTTAACTCTCGAGAAACGTACCCCTCAAGAAATTTGTCGGGTAACATCTCTTCAACGTGATTTTTTTAGTAAATTACATCGTAATTTTATTTAATCATTTTAATTTTTGTACTAGTTGACGATAACAACATAATTCATACTATATAAACATATAATCACATAGTTGAAATACTGTCATTTTTGTGTTTTATGTTAAAAAAAACATTTACAGGCGTAAAAAAGTATGTTTTTTTATGTTAATTTATTTTATATTCCTCACAAAATGTAATGAAATTTTCAGAGACATGAACCATTTCAATTTTTAAAGCAATTTAATATACAAAACTAATTATTTGAAACGATCGATTTATCTTATAAGCTAAATTTATATGACGTCGTTTGTCACATGATAACTTCAATCCTGTGTTTCCAGCCAATCAGTTCAAGCGCTTCTTCTGTTGCATACTTTTGCTTTCTGCATAAAGTTTATTTTACAAAGTACGCATTTGTCAATAAATAATAACGCACATGGATAAACAAAATGTACTTGGCTTAAAAGTACGAGTAAAATTTAGGATTTTTTTAAATCTTAAGGACTTTTTGATGAATTATTTTTTTTAATACTTGAGCAATTTTATCATATCATAAAAATTTGAAATTGTACCTAAATGTTACATGTAGAACAGCAAATACAAGTGAAATGCCAGTTTTGAATTCAATGGAGAACACGTGATTAAATAAGCCAATTGAAAAAGACGATTGTAATATATTTCCTTATTCCAAGATGAGTGTTCCTCAATTCGTAACAGTGATTTCAAACTTTCCTTTCATCATTCTACTAACTACAAAACTATGTAACATATAGAATGAGTAGAACAATATAAAACCAGACGATAACGTAACATTACAGCAATAGATTCAATAAAAACTAATCGGAACAAGAAGTAACGTTGAATGAAACGAATGAAATAATTATTTACTTCGTCTTTAACTGCTCTTGCTTCAAATTCGCTTTCGTTGGGATTACTAAAAATTTGTGACATTACTTACTACAACAATAAGGAAGATATCCGAACACGCTCAGAGTGCTTTTTTCGAAGTAACATACTAAAGCGTTATAAATACTTTTTAGAGATCAATAAATATTTAACCAACAATATTTAAAGTAAATTATCTGAATTTTATAAAAATTACAATTATATAAGTGAAAATTTAGCAACATATAAAAAATTCTTTAAAGCTGTTAGAAAAAAAAATAAACTTGTATTAATAAAAGTATTATTAAAATAAACTGCATACATTTATCCAGGAAATACTCTCTCTAAAATTTTAATATTTTATTAAAATTTTTAGAGTTGATCAAATAAACATTTTTAAAAATGTGACATGTCAGTGAAGCTATTATTGAAATAACAGGCCTTAACTCAGTAAATATTCATGTAGTAAGTATTATTTTAGAGCATTCCTTAAGAAATAACTTTATTAATAGGTTAAAAAGTTTCATAGAGACATACAATTATGATATTTTGATTTATCAGACTCACCATGATAGATTCTAAGCGATTTAAAAACACCTTTGTGATAAATTAAAGATCCCTTCCTGGTTTCTCTAGTTTTGTGTAATTTATTGTAACTCGATCACAAGGTAACATAGAAAAATTAATATATATTTTGTAAGGACAAAAGAGAGAGATTGCTCTTTTCAGTAAAATAAAAAAATAATAATAATAAATATGTGTTTTGATTGAAACTGGTCACTTCAACGTGTTTGGATACCTTATAAATTGACTAAAGTGAGAGCAAATTTTTCGTAATAATTTATTGTTTATGTAAAAATAATTTCATTTCTTATTTGTGTAAAAGTAATTTCGTTTATTACCTGCAAAAAAGTCATTTCATGTATTATTTGTGTAAAATTTATATTTCATTTTTTGTCTGTAAAAAAGTAATTTCATTTATTATTTGTGTAAAAGTAATTTTTGCTCGATAAAATTATTTTAAATAAATTACTCACAATATATCCATAGTCTACTTATTTAATTAAAAAATTTAAATTCATTATTTTCATTATCATTATATTACATTTATTGCTTATAAGGATTTTTAAAAAAGTAGGATTACACGTGCGTAATGACAGGAAAATTATTCCGATTTAAGTACCGTTTAAATTATCAATAATTTTGTCAAGATCATAAGTAAATGACAAAGATCTCTGTAATAAAACTTTTGTTGTTTAAATTTGGTAGTTAAATTTATTTTTATAATTATGAAATACTTTAAACTAATACATCATCTTTTGAAATAAACTAAAAATTTGAAATTGAAAAAAAAGTCTCTCTCTTTAAGCATATCCTGCTGAGTCTGGTATAAGACAACGACTTTCTTTTGCTAATCTTTTTAACTTAGAAATGAACTGAAGCCATTAATTCAGAAGTTAAAAATAGCTTCGTTTTATTCTCTAAGCAGCTTTCTTTAGCTTCAATTCAGAACATGGATCTATTTTCACTTGCAAAACGCTCAAATGCGTTCTCTCTCTCTCTTTCTTTTGGATGAGCAAAGTCATCAAGGGATGGATGCACAATGGATCAGCAAGAGTGTTGAAAGCAAGCATGATAAAGGACCCTATTCACTGTGAAAAATCCCCGAAATGTGAACCAGTTTCCACTCCGGATAAACCAAACATACTTCCCTCACTCCCTGCATCAAAAATCCCTCAGCTTTGTTTATAGAGGGCATTGTCTAGCTGCACTGGCTTACATACCCCCACCTCTCTCACCAAAGCTACTATGAATCAAGCCATTTTTTTCCATTTTGCCTCGGTCTTCCTTTTTTAAAAAAGGAGCTAATCCATGGCCCCCAAGGGCAAAAAGTTTTGAATCGCCATTCTAGTGGCCACTGTGGATAAGTGTCGCATTGTGCTATATCCAGTAGAAGAACATACGGTAAAAGAGAGGAAAGAAACCCCCTGTCTTTTTAACAAACACATAAAAATGGGTGGCTAAAGAAGATGGAATATCTACACACGGGAGGGGAAGGGAAATATCAAAATAAGGGGAGGGTTGAGTATTGGTAGAGGGCTTGACTGAGGCGGTCACAGCTTCAAAGGAGCTGGACAATTTCACGCAGGATTGAGCATTCCCCCCTACCCCCTTTCTTTACTTGTGATAGAAAGGTAACAATACAACATTTGCTTTGAATAGGGCTAGTTTTAGATTTAGTCGCCAAATTTGGCGAATGATTTGGAGTCATTTAATTCTGAGAAAGGTAATTCTGATGGTTGACTGTAGAAAAACGTCAATTCAAGAAAGACGTTTCAAATTTCAAAAAATAATTTTCTTTTTTTCCGTAAAATCTGGCGTATAACGTGCAATTTTAACACAAAAAATAAGATCGAAATTTACCGGTGCGCGTTATAGGCCGAGTACAAAAATGGGAGCTTTAAAAATAAGAAAAGATAAGCATAGGAAAAAATTAAGACTTCTACATAGATCGAAATATTGTTTCCTTAAAGGAAATGACATTCCTTATGTAGGTTGTAGCTTTAGAAGTATACTATTTTTTTTCTAAAGCTTCGAATAATACGTCGAATAAATGACTTCAAAACATAAGAACATTAGGGGGTGCGCGTTATACGGCGAATATACCTAAAAACTAAAAATTGCAGCTTAAAAGTACAAGTGCGCGTTACGCACCGGATTTTACGGTATATATTTTCTATGTGTGTGCACTATTTGAGAAATTGAAAGATATATTTACTTTCGTTTTAACTCGCATATTGTTATTATGCTTATTTTAAAGATATTCACTTGATTCTATTTTGAATTGAACTTATAAAGGATTTCTCTAGGAGAGCTCCATTCCATTTAAAAATATGTGACACAAAAATTAAATTTTTATGTCATTTGTTGCCAATTGATTAAATCAAATGGTTAGTTAAATTACAAAGGAACTTTTTAGAAAAGGATTTGAATGTCGAATCTTGAACTAGTAAGAAAATTAAAATTCAAAAAATTGCTCGAGCAGAAATGTCTTATAGCTTCTATTCCGATTGCAGTAATTCAATTCCCTTGTTCAATTTTCCCAATTTTTTTCACTGATAATGCTGAGTGAAAAGTATGAATGAATTTGTAAAATTTTTATTTCATCTCTTGTTACTAATCAGTCAACATCTTTTTTAGAAGGAAAGGGAGGGGAAAGCATCAAATACCATGGCCAGTGTCTCTCGGTTCGAGTCCTGGTATCACTGAAGACCTGCCGTGTAGAGGAGGATAATAAACATTAAATATGTTGCTAAAAAAACTCCTATTTTTAATTTTCCTCATACAGATAACCTTTCGGTGATTTCGTCTACCTGTTTCTTAGAATGTAACCCCCTACCATGATCAGAGCCGGCTCTAGCAGTTTTGCCGCCCCGGACAAAAATGGGGGGGGGATTATAATTATAAAAGATAAACTGTTTACATAGATACACACCTATAAAACTTGAATAATTCTTGTGAATTAAAAGGAAGCTTAACAATAATATATATATATATATATATATATATATATATATATATATATATATATATATATATATATATATAACATTATATATATAACATTATAAAAAATATATAATAATTCGAAATTAAGCGCATACTTTTATTATTTCAAACGCGAAAAATGTACGAGAAGAAATAGTGCATTTCAGAAGGTCAATTTCTTCGAAAAGGAGTCTACTGATGGTGGGGATAACAAGCGGTTATTTTAACTTATAGTAACTACACTCAAGACTAAAATAAAGCATTTCTTGTGGCTCTCTATCTACTAAAAACTGTTATAACCATTGTTCCCTTTTGGATAGCTGACAGCGGACATCGTATGGGTGAAAGGAATGCCTGTTGTTACCCTACTCCTAGATGGAGAGAAAGTTACTAATGAAAGCTGTGTAAACATATTAAATTTCAAGATTTAACATATACTCCCTCCTCGAACCCTTCAAGTTTCAGTATAAAAGAAAACTGACAGTAAACATACTAGTACAAAATAAGGAAATACGAGTAAGATATGTTAAATGAAATACCGAATTCCCACCCAATAATATTTCAGAAAATATATCATATTTTTTGTAACATAAATTTTTTTTTTTCCAAATTTGATCCAAATGCCGCCCTTAAAATTTGCCGCCCCGGGCAGGAGTCCTGTTTGTCCGACCTTAGAGCCAGCCCTGCCATGACAGAGATCTGTGTACGCCACAGTGAAATTTGTTGCAATACTTACTAATTTATTGTATAATTCCATATTGTATTTGTGCTTAGAGTACACATAAAATGTTGTAAAAGGATTTATATTTTGTAAAAATATAAGTCAATTTTATAAAAACTGTTAGTCGGAACTTTAGTTGAGGGAACCATGTATTCAAAAACAATTTTAATAAATTATAAGAGTAAATGATGAATACAACTTGGATCATCTTTTTCGCAAACTCGCCAATCCGAGATACACCCCAAAATCTGGCAAATCCCAGAAAAGGGGGGTCGTCAAAAGGGGTCTAGTGTCTTCCTCCTCTGTCCGATTAGTTACGGTGGGAAAAAGGCTCGGGGGCCAATTTTTACGGAATTTTAAACGCGACCAAAGAATGTATTCTCAAAACATTTTTTGACCTCCGGCATATTTTGCATATGAATAAGAAACACGTGTTCCATTTTTATTAAAACTTATTACTTGAGCCAATCAATTTGCAGTTTTGATATTTAGTTTGCTTTAGAAAACCGCGATGGAATTCCTTTTGTGTTGGGCGAGGGTACTTGAATGCTTTTGAGGAATGTGTCGCTGCCCAATCGATGGCTGTGGGAAATCAAGTGGAGGAATCGCACAATGGCTTTCGCATTTTCAAATAGCATTCTGGGGAACTTTTTTTTTTTCTTCTTCTTCTTTCAATGTCCCAAGGGCTATTGACTTGTTCATGTACTTCTTTATCAGAAGTGGTAGCTTCAATATGATCCCATTTGTTAATTAGAAAATCTTCGACACCACTTTTGGTTAATGTGGCGAGCCATCGACAAGTTTTGGATGCTGCTCCATATGTTTATATGAGTTAAAATTCATTAAGCAGAAGAGGTGTAGTGAACATTCTGTTTTTCGAATTTAAACTCCTAAAACACAAAAATAAAAAATTTGGAAAGTTATTTTAATTACTTTTATTCATTAATGTTAAACGGGACATAACTTGATGTTAAGCTTGTTAGCTTTTTTAACTGCAGAAAATAACAAATATTTTTTTTTTCGATTTTAAGCAACTTCGAATGGATAAAAACTCAAAAGTGTGTTTATTAATGTCGTGGTATAAGGCAACACTAGGACTATTGGCGACAGATCTCGTAATTTTTGAACCATAGCCAATTGAATAGTGGCATACACAAGAATTTTCGAAAGAAGAGGGGGAATCCAAGGTGGAAAATCCACCATTCTCATATGATATCCAATACATCGCCAAACATATTCTGTTGGTTTTCGCGAACAAAGAACAGTAAAAAATATTATTGACTAAATAATAAACTTAGTTCCACCCAGCCAGTATGATGGATATGATCCTCGACTTGTAACCGAGTGGGTTCGGGTTCGAATCCCGAGTAAGGCATGGTTGTATCTTCTTCGGGAAAAGAAGTCGGACATTCGCTTGTAATGGATTCCCGTCTCGAATGGAAGGCAGAGCACCCCTTCTGTTATATGCTGGGATCATCATTGGTAATAAATCTCTTTTCTTCTGTTTGTATTGTAGGTGTCTGTTCTTCCACTCGTATTACATATGTATCCCGGGATAAAAACACACGACAACAACAGCAATAAACTTAATAATTAACAACGCGATTACTTAATTAAATTTTATGTACTATATACATAGAATTATAATCAAAATCGGAAAAAAATCAAGTGTGATGGAGGGTTCGGACTCGGGGATCCCCCCCCTTTTGTGTGCGCCACTGGCCTAGAACGATACATGAGCTAGGAATCTTCTCCGGATTTCCACACCATACCACTGGGAGGACTTTCAGCCTCGAAAGATTTAACGGACATCACACACAGTCTTTCTAAACACCGTTAGAAAGGTTGTTGAGAGAGAGAGAGACGTTAAGGTATCCGATTATGTTCGGAACCGTGATTTTAAAAAAGCGCATAAATGGATAGTTTTCATGATATTTAATGTCACTTAGATTAGAATACGTGTATAAAATTATATTAAGGACATTTTGACAAAAAAAAATATATTTAAATACAATATTTCAGCGAAAAATTAACTTAGAATAATCTCTTTTTCTCAAAATTTTCTCCTTTTGTGAAAAATGCTTCTATTATAATAATATTTTGCCTGTGCATAGCTCTGACCTCTGTACAGAGGCTCAATTATGATTTTTGAAAAATTCACATTATTTTTAGAGTTACAACCCATTGAAATAATTATCAGCGTTTTTTTTCTTAAAATTTCTCCCCTCTGTTGTCGTAAAACATGGATAAACCCACTTCTAAGCTATATATTTCAAAAATTCTAGTTGAGCCTCTGTACAGAAGTCTAAGCTATATACAGGCAAAATATGATTATAAAAGATGCATTTTTCACAAAAGGAGAATACTTTGAAAATGGGTCATTCTATGTTCATTTTTTGTCAAAATATTGTACTTAAATAATTTTGTATCGTAATACTATTCTTATAACAATTTTACATACATTTTCTAATCTAAGTGACACTAAATTTCAGAAATATTATCCATTTATACGCTTTTGCAAAATCACGATTCCGAACGTAGTCGGATACCTTAATGAAGGTAGGACTTCAGTGGCATTAAGTCTCGAACTCATAACAAGCAGGCCACGAGTTTGTGACCCTGACTACTAGGGCATTATTGCAACACAGTATAACTGGAGTTCGTGTAGCTGTAATATGTTTTAATGTACTAGTTTCAGACAGTTCTTATAATGTGGAAATCTGATGAGAAAGATACCATAAATATGGCCCTCGTTATGGGACCATTATTCGAAATTAATAGATTCGCCTTTGATAGGTCATTGTGAGGCCTGCAATAGCCAAGGGGAGTTACGAGGTCGCGAATGGTTTTGGCGAATGATGGGTACGAGTCCTGGTGCTCCAAAATTCCCATGGTGTTATGGGGTAGACAAATCTTAAATGTCTTGGGCGGAGCGGAAGGACTTTGAGCCTCGATATATTACATGTGTATCAACTCCTCAACACGGTTGACCTTCAGTGTCACTTGTGCTTGAACTCATGACGCGCTAGTCACGAGTTGGAACCTATAACCTCCTGGATACCGCGGGCACCACAAGAACTCAAGCAAAATTCCTTCCGTACAGGCTGCTGAAAGCTGGTCACAACCGGTTTACTCGTACAGGGTACGGGCACTGTTATTTTATGCTTTCTATCTTTGATTAGCACATATTTTTAATTTTTATATATTATTAGTGCTAGTGCGTGTTTGTGTTTTTAAGAGATGCAGTTTCTCCTTGGTACACCGAAACACTTCTCATTCGGGATTTTCCTTATGGTAAAGGCAGGAATTTTTCCTTAAAGGCTGCAATTTAGATTCTTGAAAATATTCAATAAAGAACAGGGATTGTCAAGGCAATGTGCAACTTGTTGCTCCAGAAGAAATGAAAATGGAAGGATAATCCAAAAATCCCGATATTATCTATGTCCCCATTGCAATATAAGACTTAGTATTCCATCATGCTTCAAATTGTGTGTGCATATATATGCACACACACAAACAATCCTCAACCGTATAATAAAGTGGGTACGAACATGGAAATTTTTTTGTAAGTATAAGATAAATTCGTTTAAGATATATGGAACATTCTTCGTAGCTTGCAGAGTGTACTTATAAAAAGCAAACATTTAAACATTTAGAGTTTTTTGCGTTCCACAATTATAAAATAAAGTGTGAAAACTTTAAAATTGAAAATTAAAATTAAATTCTTCCATTTTCTCGCCTTTTTTAAAGTATAATATGTAGTAAAAAATGGGCCTTTTGGAACATTTTTAGCAAAAGAATTGACCGCTTAAGGGGTTAAATTAAAAGTGCAAATAGAATTTTTGCTTGTAAAAAGAGAAATTCAATTTTATTACCATAAAAGTCATCATATTTTTAGTAATTTTATATATGCGTTTCATTTTTTCCTATTACCAGACAGTCTGTTCTTTTGGTTCCTTTGCTTTATTGCAATTTAATCTCAATGCAGTTAAGTCCATGTCAACCAAACAAAAAAAATACTCCGATTCAAATTATATCATAAAAACTGAACTAAAAACATTGGGGGAATAGTTATTCCACATATAAAAATTTTCTCATTTAATATTATGTCTGTTTTATATGAAATAATAGTTCTGATTTTATATAAAATTAAATTTTACCTTTTGCAGGCAAACATCTTTTGGATAGAAAATGCGAACACACAAAAACATGGAACGAAGGACTTCTTTTTTAAAATTTTAAAAAGTTTGTTTCAAATAGAAATTTTTTTTAAATCTTATTAAAAATTGAAATAAAATTATTCATTAAGTAATATATAAGAAAAAATAGCAAAATGTAATTAAAATAACTGGAAAAAGGAAATGAGTATTTATTTCACATCAGATTGCGCAGTATGTAATTCCTTCGAGAGTAAAAAAGTCTCTGAAAAAGAAGGTTTGGAGAGAATCTACAAATTGTGAAACAAAATTTTTAAAAAATGCGAAATTAGAATATTTGCCATTTCTCAATCAACTAAATGACTTTTATTAAGAATTTCATGTAATGTATATACCGCACATTAAATAAAATATAATTTATAAATTCTTTTACTCCAATTTAATATCATAATTTTAAATCACAACTTTCCAATCGCAGTGAAATCAGTTTTATTTTAGAAGCGATTTCCTAAGGTTTCAAAAAACGTAAACTTCATTTTAGTCGATTTCCAACTCTAAAATATGTGATACAGCAAGCCCACGATCAAGAAAGACAGTGGTGACGTCACTTTCTGTTATGACAGAAGCAATGTAACATAATATTCCATGCTTGTATCATGTGAATTAAATATTCATTAACACAAATTGTGCTTAAGTTTAAAATATTAACATTTAATTTTAAATAAGTGACTAAATTTTTTAAATCGGTCATTTAATTTAAAAGAAAATGTTTTAAAATTTATTACTTTTTTGTGTTTCGTGAATTTAAGTTTTTTTATTCTAGGTTGATAAAAGAAAATAATTAAATAATAATATCCTATATCTGTATGTGCAGTAAAGAGCTAGACAAATACTGTGTAAAGAAAGGTGAGTGCTCTGCAAAAACTTTTAAGGCCAAATAACAGTAATGCCTGATACTTGCGTATTATATAGTTGACCAATGTCGCCAATTCAAAAATTTCGTTAAATACTGTCATGGTTATTGTGACTATGTTGAAACGTGTGCGGGAACGGTTTTCACTATTGATTGTATATCGTGGCATTGGATGACGTCTTTTGATTTGACGAAATTGATCGACGGCGAAATATGCAAGTTCCCACTAGCTAAATTTAAAACAAAGTTCAGTTCAAGTACATGCTGGAATAAAATTTTTAGTAACACTTCACAACTAAAATACATTAATATTTTAATCGATGAACATTAAGATGTCCTTCAAAATAGCCCCTCCCCCGCGTAGATGCCTATTTCGAAATGAGCATAGCTGACCGATTATATTCTATATGCTTTTTTTGGATTAAAGTATCAACCTTTTTTCCGTTTTTTGGTCCTGAGAATCGCCAAGTATTACAAAAATTTAATGCAATGATAAAGTTTAAGTTTTGTTGCTATTTTGTCAAAAATGATAGTTAAACGGCGCTTACACTTTTTCACTCATCGGTAGTCTGACGACTTAACAGGGGGAAATTCACGCATGCGCACTAGTTCGTCTACATAACTACCCCACGAACCTTCTCAGTCATTTTCTCTTCTTGCTCCAAGAATTATAGTGGAATATTTTTTTAACATACCTTACCTATTAAAAGATTAAATATTTCAAAAAATTAGAAGATTTTTTTCATTCCCGATGAAAAATCTCTAAGTTATGATTCCTAGTTTAGTTTACTGACACATTTTTTTATTTGCTTTTTAATTTTCTATTAAAAAGAAAGCTTTTAAGTGTTTACATTTATCAATTCCTGTTAGTTCACTCTTTTAACAGGCATTTTTTAAAACTTGTAGTGGATTGCACTTGATGTTAATACAGTTTTTCAAATATTAACTCATTAATTAAATTAAAAAAATGAATTAATAGTAACAAAAAATAATAGTCCAACGGCATATATAGAAAGGAAAATAGTTCATTGTGTCCCTGTAGCGCAATGGATAGCGAGTTGGATTTCTAATGCAAAAGTCGTGGTTCTGTATCTCACCTAGGATGGCCTAATTTCTCAGAATGGGATTTCTTTTTTTACTATACTATTTTATTAGAATAATTAAATTTAATTAATGTATAAATAGTAACAAACAAAGGAAAATTAGTCCAAAATCCTATATGAAACGAAAAATGGAAAATTGCAAGGAAAAACGCTTTTTATTTTGTCACTTAATATTGTGATTTTGTCATTGTATATACATATTTGTATGAATTGTAACTATTTAATAAAAAGTAACTAAAATAAAATGTTTCTTTGTTGACCTAAGTAGGAATGGACTTCAATTCTTATATATATATATATATATATATATATATATGTGTGTGTTACTTGCTTAAAATAAAAATATCAAATTATGTTTGAATTTCCAATGCACGAATGAACACTTACCAGTTTCTGGTATTTCATATGATCATTTAACAAATAAAAACTAGAAAAGAAATTTCTTCCTCTTTTTTTTAAGAATCTTAAATGAAACATTTTGAAAAAAATAATTATTTTGATACGTAAGTAACTCTAAAAAAATACTTTCTTATTTATTTATTTTACAAATGCCAGGCCATTGACCATCAGGTCATTAGGCAACGACGGGCTCTCCAATACCTTTTTACAATGCAGTTAAGATCATTCAGTGCAGAGCACTCGTCCAATTCCTCCTTATATAAATATTTCAGTCAAACATGCAGGCTGCACAGTTGGCTCGTACAATTTAACTAACTGGAAATTAATGATACATTGTATTTTAACTCTCCATCAAAGTAGAATTCTAATTAGCAGTCTCAGGCAACAAACATGAAGCTTCGCACAGAAAAACATAGTAAGGTATTTCTTTTAGGAGGTGCTTTTTTTTCATTATTGAAGTACAATGATGCGTGTCGATGCAGGAAACGACACAAAGTCAACCATTAAAAAGAGTGTTTAGAAAAAATAAACGTTTGTAGAATTTAATTAAAATGAATCTCTTCGCAGTTATATTTTTCTTTATAGACTTTAGGTGTGATGATTCTCCCCTCTTTAATGATTGAAACTATTGTGGTTTTTAATGTTTCTAAAATTTGAGATTTATGTTTTAACAAAAAGATTTTTTTTTTATAAAAACATCTTTTAACTAAACAAATATATAACATTAAAAAAATATTTTTTAAGTTAATTCCTATTTAGATCAACAAAGAAATGTTTTATTGCAGTTAATTATACATAATTATTGAATTAAGATTTGAAAAAAGTGTATTAACATCAAGTGTCATCCACTGCAAGTTTTAAAAAATGTATTTGAAGCCTAGAAAAAATTCGTTAGAAAAACTTACTGACACCATCTGTTGGTGGTAGTTCTAGCTTCATCAGAAAAAAAATAACGCAGAATAAATTTAAAATTTAAAAAATAAAATTTAATTAATGAATTAATAGTTGGAAAAACTGTATTAAGGGGAGTTGGAAACCTCTCTCTCCCTCTATACTGACAATGTTAAATTCGCTGTTTTCGATGCACCTTTTCTCAAAATCTATTTTATATGCATGCTTGAAATTTTTCATACTATTAAAGTACACCTCTCTCATTGTACTAAAATGAGCTTTTAGCTAATTTTGAATTTTTTAATAAATTACGAAATATTTTATCAAACATTGCGAAATTTGACCCATTTTTTAATTAAAAAATTTGTAAAAATTAAATTTTTGAGTTTTTTACAAAAAACTCATTTTAGTATATATTAGACATTATAAATAATCCATAAAAAATTTACATACCTGTGAACAGTAGTTTCTCAGAAGAGGTACATCGCACATTAAAATTTACATTTTGAGATAAATTGATTTTAATGTATACAGTGAGACTTCTAATCGGCTAGGAAATAAAAAAATAAAAGGCTCAATTTCAAATAAAAGATACATGTTTTGGTTTATATCAGTCGTTACACTTTTAAGCAAAAGCAAAGTAATTTGCTTACAATTTTCGCCATTAAAATGGGTGTGGCCCAAATTCAACGATTATTTAAAAATTCGTTTTAAGGGCTTCTAACTACCCTAGAGGTTAAAGTAAGGTATTTTTAGAAAGGTTAAAATCTATACAATTTGAAAATGTAAAAATCTCAAATTGTCGAAAAAATAAGATTTTAGCTTTCCAACACTCCTTAACATCATCAACTACAAGTTTAAAATATGTTTTTGAATTTCAGTGGATGAATGAAAAGTATTTCATTAACGATTGAATTTTAACATGATTATATATATATATATATATAAGAAGAGTATGAACTAATAGGAGGAATTGAATAAGAATTTAAGCAATTATTAGATTTGAAAGTAAAACGAATATAGGCATAGCGTGAATATATCTGTAAGTTGATCAATTACAAGAAAATGCAAAGGGCTGCAGTAGCCCAGTGGTCAGGGTATCGAATCATGGTAGGCATGTCATGAGTCCGAGCCCAATACCACTAAAGACCAGTCGTGTAGGGCAGCGATGCACGTTAAATCAGTCGAGAGCTGAAATGTCCTCCCGTTGATGTGGTGTGGTAGTTAGGAGAGGGGGTACCAACTTAGGTGTCGTCCACGTCACTTGACCATGGTTCAAAATTACGCGGTCCATCGCCAAAAGCCTTCGTGTAGCTGAACAGTGCGACGTTAATATTCACTCACTCACTCAATCACTACATGGAAATGTAACGCGAAGCATTACGTAGTGAACATGTAACAAAAATAAATACTTTTTCTTTGTAAATAATTTCATTTCCTCTTTTACACGTATTTTTTTAAAGAAAAAAATATTTGTTCATTTGTTGTGTTTTGGTAACAAATTAATGTTTCTAATTTTTAAACTTTTTCTTCTTTCAACAAACTAAACTGAATATCCCTGTAGAGATATTGATGCACATAAATCTGTTGGAGCTCGAAATTCTCACGTTGACGTGATGTGGAAGCTTGAAAAGTAGAGTGCCAGATCACTTCACTGGGCCTTTTAACGAGGTCCATCGTCAATAGCGTTTATGTTGCTTCGGAATGTGAAATTAATAATCAATCAACCAATGCTCTTATCTGCACGGGATTCATTAACATAGTTGTGAATGTTTCAAATTGATAAAAAATATGCAATGTCAAAAAATTTTGGACATATAATTTTAAACTTATTTGTAAAAAGTATGGTTAAGACAAACTATGTAATTCTGAACGTCAGGTAGCAATAGCAGTAGATATACATTATTCCTTTGTAATAAAAGAAAAAAATGCACTTTTTTCTAGTTTCATCTATAGCTATTTAACTGAAAAAAGCTGAGAACCAAACTCAATGCTCTAATTCATTCTTCTAAAATAAAAATACACTCAGGAACTTTGAAAATAGCGACCCAAGAAGAAAGCATCGGATTGAAATGAAATTTAATACACATAATGACACAGATGAGAGATTCACTTGATCTCAAAAACAAGACAATTAAACGAATACAGGGTGTGCAAAGACACAAACACTGGGCAACTTCAATAGCGCGTTGGACCACCTCCAGCTGCAATACATGCCGCCACACGGTCCGGCATTGAGTTGATTAGACACCTTATGTTGTCCTGAGACAGATGGGCCCACAAATCTCGAACAGCCAACTCTAAATCATGTACAGAGTGACACGATGGCACCTGTCGTTTTAGCTTATCCCACACGTGCTCTACAGGGAACAAATCGGGGGAGCGGGCCGGCCATGGAAGAGTTTGAAAATGACATAGGAAGTCTTGAGCAATTCTTGCTGTATGCGGACGAGCATTATCTTGCTGGAAAATTGCCCCTGGGAGACCATTTAGGAAAGGACCTACATGGGGTCGAAGAATATCATCAACGTAACGTTGGCCCGTTAAAGTTCCACGCATCACAACTAAAGTGGACCGGCTATCATAGGCTATCGCCCTCCAGACCATTACACCAGCTGTGCGGGCAGTGTGACGTAGAACAGTGTGGGGGGAATTGTACCGCTCACCAGGGTGCCTCCACACCCGTACATGGTTATCATCTGTCCCCAAAACAAACCGGGATTCCTCACTAATCACAACCTTTTGCCAATCTGTGACATTCCACATTGATCTGGCTTGGCACCACTGTAGACGCAGTTGCCGATGTTCCGGTGTTAAAGGTAGTGCCCGGAAAGGGCGCTTGGATTTAAGATTTGATTCTGCAAGGTGTCTCGAAATTGTTTGTGGAACAATTGGTACGCCTACTTCTGCTCGTATCATTGGACGAATCACTGTGGGTCCACAAGTGCTTGCCGCACGATCTGAGATCCTCTCTCCTCGTGATCTTCCTGGTCGCTCCAGACCCGGTTTTCCGCGCGTGGGTACCTTCTCGTGTCCACTGCTCCCAAAAATTTCTAACGGCACACAACGAACGATCCACCTGGCCAGAATCACGGCGCGGCGAACAGCCGCCAGTTTTCATCCCGATGATCAGGCCTTTCTCAAACTCGCTTAATTGTGAGAAATGTCTTCTAGCTCGTTTACCTGGCATGTTTCGCTTACCAAAGTCTTCCTACAATTGGCGGGTAATCGCGTCACGTTTATGAATCTTCGAATTTGCGCTGGCTTATATAGCACCCTCTTCCTGATTGTAGCACCATCTCGGCGTGTATGAGCGTGCGTATTGGCATAAAACTTGGATCATTTGCATATCACATTACGCTGTACTTATTTTCAAAGTTTCGCGATTGTACTTAGCTTCCTTCTTGGGTCGCTATTTTCCATGTTCCTGTGTGTATATAACTCGAATTCACACAAAACATTCGATCTAGTGCAGGTGTTTCAATTATTGAAAAACTTATTGAATCCTAGTCGTTTGATAATTATTACTTTTTACAAGCACAGAATAGGCTAAATTAATATGACGTCATAGTCACGTGATGAGTTCAATGACGTATTTCATGACATCACATGATGCGTAACATGTGATGCCATAATCACATGATGAATGCAATCACCGTTTCCAGCTAATCAGTTCATGTGTGTGCTTTGCTGCTGCCAACTTTTATTTTTTTTAGAAACCTTTTTTTTTTAAGTACATACTTTTTAATAATAATAATACAATTGGGCATAGAAAAAGCACATAGTACCCATATAGAACAAGACATTTTGTTTTTACTTTGAAAAACTTTTTTTAAGAATTAGACACAATAATTAAATTATCAAATCTGAAATTATATCTGGAGTTTACAATTATAACATAGCTAGTACAAATATAATGTCAGTCTTGAATTCAATGAAGAACACGTGATTCCGTTTATCACGTGACCGTCATGAATTTAACCCATTGATAAACAAAGAAACAAACTAGAAAATGTCAATCCTACAAAAAACATTAGAATACAAAAGATATTTCTCTATATGTATATACAAAAGAGTTTCGTGATGCTGGGACAAATGTATTTGTATTAATAAAGGCAACTACATCTTTACAACAGAATAAAGCAAAATTCCAGTATGAACAAATTTACATTTGTGATGATGGTGAGGCATTGCATGATCGGGACAAAGTATTTAAACGTGACAATGTATTACAAATTTTTCTGCCAATTATGCATAAAAATCCATGTACAGAAAAATATATGCAATGAATAAAAATTTCTGCTTGCAATATATTGATAAAAATAGAGCTACATAACATGTGTAAATTACAGTTTTACAATTTGAGCAATGTTTATGAATAGTTGTATAATTTTTACGACGGGAGTTCATCTATCTTTAAGAGGACAGGACCCCTTAATTATACTAGGGGAATGGACAGGGCCCCTGTCCATTCCCCTAGTATAAATAAAATTTCTTTTTGAATCATTCATTTAAGCTCTAATTCACAATTTTTACATATATATAGGTCAGTCGTGTGTGTTAGGAGTATAAATTTATGGATTAAAAATTCACTTTTAAAAACACATTTTTAAAAAAACACAAATGTTTTGCTGATTTTATATCTATGCGTTTCATTCCTTCTCTCGTCATCCAATAAAAACATTAAACACTACGTTAAGTGAGGAAAGATTTATATGAAAGACAAAAAAAAACAAATTTCACAATGGAGTGGAGAAAATTCCAAAAACAATATTAGATCTCTGGATGCATATAAATCAACAGCATACCCTCGCCTGTCACGAAGATATGTAGCATACCGGACTTCATAACAATTCTCAGCATTCTAAAAAAATAATAAATAAATAAAAATCAAACTTTTGTTCTCTCTGATTATTTTCACGGATCTTGAAAAGAATAACTTTTGACCTCTGTCTCCCTAAACACAGAAAATATGCTTCAAGTACATAAAAATTCACAATAGTTTTACGATGAGCAGAGTCAAGGGGGGAGGGAGAAAAAGAAAAATTCGACGTTATTATTCGTGGGTGGAGAAATTCTCGGTGCTTTTTTCGAGGTATTTTTGGAACAGAATGGGCCCATTAACGAAATCTGTAGCAAAGACGACCTGCTGTGACCATGATCTCATAACGCAGCGACCTTGCAACCTCGCGGTTACAGGTAAGCGACCACCCAGGCTGTCAACGTGTTAAAAAGATCAAAAATATTCCCAGACATTAGAAAAGAAGTGAAAGAATTACATTAGATTTTTAAGAAGTTTGCTTTGAATATTGTATTGAGTATTGTCTTTTTCTTTCTTTCTCTCTTTCAGATTTTAATTATAAAGTATCAGTAATTTTCTGATCTGCTATTCATCGAGTAGAAGACAGTCCTTAAAAACACAGTATAAGGCATATTACTCCTAATACCTTAATACCACATAAAAAAAAAATATTTGTTCTTCAATCTTTTTAAAACTTCTCCTAGATAACAAAAAAAAATAAAAAGTCAGTTTCACCATTAAAAGAACTCTTTATATATAAAAGATTAGAATAAAAATATTCATTCACAATGATAAGTATTTAAAAGCAACGAAGAGAAAATTTATAAATCACGTTAAAACTTTTCACTAAGAAATATTTTCCAATATATAGGACTATTAATGGATGCAATTTAAAATTAAAAACATCTACATTCACAAAAACCTTGTTAAAAATTAGTTCAAAAAACAAATTCATCTCCTTATTTTTAAGAAATATTCTTATCTTGTGATTTTCTATATAATATAATTCATGTTACTTTGCAAGCAGCTTAAAAATATTTCTTTAAATAATATAATCAATCTTTTAAGAAAATTAAAGAGATAATTCTAGTAGAATGGTTACGGTCTGTGAATTTTAATGCAGCAAAACACTCCCAAAATATAACAAAATGATTCCATTATTTTCTACAAAAAAAAAAATCATTTACATTTACTTAAACATTCTAAAATATATATTTCTTTAATTATAAAAAGTTTCATTAAGAACACTTTTAAGATATATTCACTTTACCATATCCTTACACTGGATTTTTTCAAAGAAACGTTAATAAAAAAACTAAATGAAATTAGGAACGTTTTTTGTAAAAACTATTATTAAAATTAAAAAATAGAACAAAGAATATTCGATAGTTTTATTTTATACATCATAGTGAAAAGTAATAAAATTCAAGTCCATAAAAAATCGTTTGAAGTTTCTCAAGATAAAAATACCATTTTTTTAGTTCTTGGTTAATGGAAAAATCATTCCGGTAAAATAAATTAGAAACTAATGAGAAATGATAGCTTCGATATATAAAAAATATTTGTTATAAAATATTCTGAAATTTACTATCTAAAACGAAAGGAAAAAAAATAATCTTGAAACTTGAAGCATATTTTTCTTCTATTGGTTTTAAATTAGTTTCAGTAGAATTTTTAAAACTTTTTCCTAAAAGGTTCACATCGTTAAAATATTTGAAATTTTTTAGACTATATTATCTGAAAAAAGACATTTATGCAGCTAATGTGTTCTTTTAAGTCATGAATATTTAAATATGTAGTAAGAATAAAAAAAAAATATTTTATATATATTATTTTCCGTAAGTCATTAAGAAACGAAAATTTGTTTTAAGCAGTTATAGTTTTCTATTCCAAAATTGGTCTCATACAAAAATACATAAGAATAAAAAGCAATTAGTATAACTTCCTATAAAATACAATCAGTTTTTTTTTCATGTTCCACAAACATGCGTGAATATATTAAGTGCAGAGGCGTTTTTGCAAATACTATTATGAAAACATTTCAACTTCTCTTTTTCATTGAGAAGTAATTATAATAATAATTGTCAGTGAGAAAAAACAATGCTATACTATTAATTGTAGTTGTTCTTTAATTATTCATTCCTGATATTGTTTATAATTTTAAAACAGTGGTTGGCGATAATTTTTTAAAAAAAACATTTTATTGATTATATACTAATTCCCAAAAAAGTTGGTCATTATTTTATATCTTTTATGCAGAAATTTGAAAAATGGTAGCGTAAAGATTTATACTCGTTAGACTCAAGTGGAAAAATGAATTTCTCAGTCATTATATAAGGAATTATTGAGGAAGCTCAGGAAAAAAAAACGTCACATTTTTGCTCTCAACTTATCAATTACAGTTAAATATTGTCTCAATATTATTACATGTTTGTATACATAGTTAAAATATGAGTCGAAAGATAAATCCTAAAGTGTAAGAAAACCTCTAACAAAATTAATACACGGCGGGGTTAAAAGCCTTATGTTCTGCAGTTTGAGTTTCGATAAGCAAAATTTTTAGCGTTATATCACGGCAGTTTGATGTTATTTAGCGACGAAAACAAAAAATAAACGACAAACAAATAAAACAAACAAACCAAGAAGAATATAAAGTTAGTTGAACTCAAGAGATTAAGTTTAGCTAAAGCTCGAGGAAAATTTATGTGGCCTGTAGACGATAACTTATTCAAACGACTTAGAAGTTTCACATAACTTATTAATTAGTACGAGCTGTTCTTTCATCATTAGAGTTAAAACTATTGCTATAACTGAATTATAATTATGTTCTTAAAATTACTGCAGTTTTATTTTGGGAGGGGGGATCCATAATGTGGTTTTTAGAACGAGTTTTATTGTAAATGGGAGGTTTTGTGGTAGGAACAAAAAATATTAAAATATTAAAGTCACTAAATTTTTGAACATTATTAATGGAACATCAACAACAAATTTAAAAAGCACACAATAAGCAATAGATAGTCATTTGAATTTGAGAGTAGTTAAATCATTATATATATATATATATATATATATATATATATATATATATATATATATATCAGTGGGCAACAAAATTGTTCATACACTTGCAATTTCTTATAAAATTTAATGTTTTCGATTAATAAAAAATAATATACTGTAATTGTAATTTTTTATGATATCTGCAACTTATTCTTAATGGAATAACATAATTAATCTTTTAAAAATAGTATACCTATTTTTGTTAAAAATTAATCATCAAAAAGCTACTAAAAAATTACGCCACAAAAGTCTTCGTACACTTAACAAAAATCTCAACTTAGCTTTAAACATTGTATTTTTTTCTTAATTTAGGACTTAGTAGGATATCTTTTAGTGTCCACAGCAACTTTTAAGCGTCTTGGTATAGATTTAATCAGTTTCTTGTAATTTCTGCATCGATTTTTCACCATTCTTCTGTGATTATTGTTTTCACTTCACATTTTGTGTTTATTTGTCACGTTTTCTTTTTTTTACATCAGAATCTCACCAAGTATGTTCTACTAGGCTAAATAAAGTGATCTAGGAGATGTTTGCATAATTTGAGTACAGTTACAGAGACACCAGTGGTGTACAATGAGAGCAGTGCACTTGGCGTCATTACCCTGTAAAAAATTAAGTAGTCTCCAATATCCAAGTTTCAGGCGGATAATTTAAAATTTCTCTTTAAAATAATTAAATAGATCTTATGATTCATAATACCATGAAAAAATACCAAATTACCTAATTCTGAGGCCAATTTACACCCCCACACCAGAACACATATTCACTTCCATTCTTCAGCATGGAAGTGAAGGAGTTCTTGTTCCACATAAATTCATGGGATTAAACTCCCTATTTTTTGATTTACAAACTGTTATAGGCCTACCGAAACCCAACATGTTGAATTGCCTGCCATCCCAATCAATTTGTTGTCAATTTTGAATTTTCTGAAACTTAATTCCAAGAATCTAGTTGAATGAATAAAACATGGAGGTAGAAATGTTCTTGCGTGGGGGGTGTAAATCGGCCACAGAATTAGGTGATTTGGTATTTTTTTTATGCTATTGTGAATTATGAGCTCTATTTAAATATTTTAAAGAGAAATTCTAAATTATACGCCCAAAATTTGGATATTGGAAACGACTTCATTTTTTAACAGGATAATGACGCCAAGTGCACTGCTCTCAATGTACGCCACTGGTGTCTCTGTAACTGTCCCCAAATTATGCAAACACCTCCTCAATCACTTTATTTAGCCCAGTAGAACATATTTGGTGAGATTCTGAAGTAAAAAAAAAAGAAAACACGACATATAAATGCATAATGTGAAGTAAAAACAATAATCACAGAAGAATGGTGGAAATCGATGCAGAAATTAAAAAAAAAAACTTATTAAATTGATACCAAGACGTTTAAAAGTTGTTGTGGACGCTAAAAGATATCCTACTAAGTACTAAATTAAGAAAGAATTACAGTATTTAAAGTTAAGTTGAGGTTTGTGTTAAGTGTTTGAAGACTTTTGTGGCGTAACTTTTTAGTAGCTTTTTGATAATTAATTTTTAAAAAAAATAGGTATACTATTTTTAAAAAATTATTTATGTCATTCCATTAAGAACAAGTTGCAGGCAATTACAATATATCAATTTTTATTAGTCGAAAACATTAAATTTGATAAGAAATTGCAAGTGCACGAACACTTTTGTGGCGTCCCACCATATATATATATATATATATATATATATATATATATATATATATATATATATATATATATATATATATATATATATAACTTCGATTATAATCACCCTATATATGTGGGAGACAACAAGGGGTCCAAGACGTTTGTCTTACTTCACATTTATTTTAAAATTAAACAAAAATTAATTAAAAAGGTAGCTATTTTAACAGATAAGTTTGACGATGATATGCAGAAGGTAACGCCTGCTCGCGCACCTCCGTCGTTCTCCTTTTTCCTCTCTTAAAAGTTTTGGTTCTCCTTTCACTAGTTCAAAAGTTTCCACAGTTTCAGTTCTCATTAGCTGCGCCTGCGCGCGAAGACTGCGTTGTTATCTTGAGAACTATTGGACCCTACATCCGGCTATCCTGACTGTACGCTGTCCGCAGCGGTACTTCCTCCTTTTTTCCTTTTTCATCGAGACCAGAGGAGAATCTGAAATATACAAAAAAAACGGAACAGAAAAGGACTATACGACAAATATACAAAGATTTAACATATCATAATTCTGCTGAACTAAACAGTTTCTCCATCATGTGAAGGCATCTCTTCGACATCCGGAAGAATCCATAGGAAAACATTGTGTTTCACAGGCATAAGAACGTCTTTTTTAACGAGTTGATCTTTGGTTGAACGCATCGATATTTTCCTCTCTAGAGTTCTGGACGTCTGTTCAAAACGATTTCTCTTTTTCCTCCGTTTCCACTGCCAGGGCTGGAAGATTTTCCGGAGCAACGCAAACCGTCGATGTTTACTCTCCATAGGTGAAGGGGCGTTGAAGTTCACGGAACTCGTTTTCATGGCACCATTGGCTTTCTTACACAATACTATATCAGAACATTTTTCTCTTACAATACTCAATTTTAACTTAGTACTCTTAATTTTATTACATTTATAATCCTTAATTAGAGAACTCGAATCATTTCTAGTATTAAATTTTTTAACATGTGACAAATCACAACTAGAGTTTTCTATCACATTTGAAAAAGAAACAGCACTAGGATAAGCATAAGCACCTAAATCTGCACTCAAAGAGGATTCACTTTCACTCAATAAAACATCGCTCTTTGCATGGCCTAGTTTCTTTATTTCAGCATATACACTGGGATGTATAATAATTTCTTCGGTCAAGGTCGGTGATATTGCCGTTAGAACACTTAGACCGGGAGAGTGTTGATTAAGAGAAAGATTTATGGGTTTAACTTCTACCATTCGCTGTTCGCCAAAACATGAACTTAATGTTATGATTTCTTCGGAAGGCTGGTTCACTCTAATTAGTGAGGAATTTAAAACTGGGATCTGGCAACCTGAATCGATCAAGGCTGTTACGGGCTGATTTTCCACAAAAATGTTTACATATTGAAGATTTGCGAATTCATCGCTATTTTGTTTTTCGCTCTCGATTTTCAAAGTATATTCACGTTTATTCTATTATGGATGTGGTCGTTAGATTCTTTAGGTTTAAAACACTTCTCACAGTCTCTTGCGCAATGAGATGAATCACCGCATATAAAGCAATTTTTATTTTCTCTTTCAAGATATTGGGGATAGTTCTCTTTAATCTTTGGTTTAAAGTTTTGTGATCTATTTTTAAAGGGGTCTTGGGTATATCCATAAGTAATAGGAATTTCTTTATGTGATCCGCTTCTAGATGAAATATAAATATCACACTCTTTAGCTAAATCAATAGGCCTGAACCAATCTTCTGCTTCTCGAATGCCAATATGAGTTGCAGTTTCCTTATTTAAAGTTTCAAATAATTTATCAGAAATTATAAGATCACATAGAGATTCAAAGGAATTAACTTTTCTTAACGAACAATAATATTGGAAGTTTGCCGTCAATCTTGCAGCAAATTGGATGTATGTCTCGCCTGATGATTTTACAGCATTTTTAAATGAGTTTAAACACTCGCGAGGGGTTAATCGGAATTCTCTGAGTACTATAGATTTTAGTTTTTCACAGTCATTTAATTCCTCTTCTTTAATATACAATAAGACGTTATGAGCTCTTTCGCCCAGAAGATTTATTAAAATTTCAGATTTATATTCGTCATTTATTTTCTTGGTTAAAAATGCGCGTTCTAATGATTGGAAGAACAGATTAAAATTTTCAGATCTGGTGGGAACAGGAAGAGATAAAGTTCTAATACTTTTTATCATATTTTCTATGTTAGTTTCGAACTGTTTTTCTTCGACTTTAGCTGCAGGATTTAAACTTAATGCTTTATTTTTAGCCGTTTGAAGTTCGACTTCTTTTTCTAACTTTGCTAATTGTAGTTTTGCGAGCTCAATTTTCTGTTTTTCTAAAGTTGCCTCTCTTTCGTTTCGCGATACTCTCTCATCTATACAGTTTTGAATTAAAGTTTTAACGAAATCTGGATCACTTTCAAATGTACTACTGTTCTCAATTTTAGTCTTTAGTTTAGCTATTGTGTCCGTACTCTCCACAGTACCGTCTAGATCCTCAACAACTCTTATGAGATCCTCTTTAAGAGCGTTTTGATACATTTTAGAAAAATATGGAAAGATCCTACCTTTTTTTCTAGCTCCCTTGTTGCTCGCACGTACGATGTATCCAATAATTGAAGAAAAACTTCGATTCCACTGATTTCACCTCTTCGCAGGTAATATAGTTGAAATTGTTCGAATTGACACCTCTTCGCAGGTGTTTATGTGAGTGGTTCCAACCTCTACACAGGCGGATTTTCGTCGATGGGTTCCAACCTCTACACAGGCGGAATATTTGTCGATGGTTCCAACCTCTACACAGGCGGAACGAAGTTTTCGAAAAATGGCGGCGCGTCTCCTCCATGGACGGCTTTTGTTCACGTTCCAAACTTTGATCAAAATCGAAATTTTTTTCAATCCCGGCCTCTACACAGGCGGAGTATTCATGCTGAGTTCAAACCTCTACACAGGTTGAACGAAGTTTCCAAAAATGGCGGAGCGTCTCCTTCACGGACGCTTTTGTTCATTGTCCAGACTTTGGTTCAAAATCGAAATTTTATCGATCCCGGCCGAGCCCCCATAATTTGTGGGAGACAACAAGGGGTCCAAGACGTTTGTCTTACTTCTCATTTATTTTAAAATTAAACAAAAATTAATTAAAAAGGTAGCTATTTTAACAGATAAGTTTGACGATGATATGCAGAAGGTAACGCCTGCTCGCGCACCTCCGTCGTTCTCCTTTTTCCTCTCTTAAAAGTTTTGGTTCTCCTTTCACTAGTTCAAAAGTTTCCACAGTTTCAGTCCTCATTAGCTGCGCCTGCGCGCGAAGACTGCGTTGTTATCTTGAGAACTATTGGAACTATATATATATATATATATATATATATATATATATATATATATATATATATATATATATATATATATATATATATATATTTCATTGTTGCTTTTTATCCGGTTTTTGGCCCATGGCACGTCCTTGCCGTGGTGTGGATGGGCCTTTTGCTGACAGTACATTGAAGATCTCGGAAGTTATTTTTTCCGTCAAAAAACCAAAACGATCATGCGCTCTGGCTTAATGTAACACTCATGACAAAGCCACAGTAATTTGATTCAAAATACCGCTTGTAGTCGAATCTGTTTTCGTGTGGCTGCTTATAGCGCTACCTATATATTTTGGAACTTTTTTTCGTATGTCTCCCCATTTTCCCTTTTTTCAAGTGTATTCAGCTCAAATTTGAAGTCATATTGACCAGTGGTTCTTTTTTACAGCATTTTGAAAGTGGAACTTAATTATATATCCTCATCTTGTATATAATTTCAAAATTTATCTATATTTGTAACGTAAAATATACACACTGAAAACGAAATTCGCTTAAAATTTTCAGCAAAAAATTATCTCCACTTAATCTTCAACCAAATTTTCTTCATAATTTTGAACCAAAAAAATACAACTTTTAATTAAATTGTTCATTATTATTAAAATATTAAGTATATAAACGACAAATTTCTTCTTGGCGAGGCCAATTCAAAAATATTTCTCAACAGTTTTTTTTTAATACTTGAATTAGTCGGAAAACATTTCCACTTGTCTAACCCACACATCATCCAAGAGAGGAGAAAAAAACCATTAATTTCTTCACAGACATTCGAGTATGAAAGAGAACACCATATAATCTTAAAAAAATTATAGATCTAATCTATCAATGCCACAACGAGTGATATAAATACACGTTCCACCTTGCGAGTTTTCTTTCCCATTTAATATATATATATATATATATATATTGCCGTATGTCTTCCCCATTGTTCTTGATAATATACCACCCACTCATAAACATAGCTTCCTTTTATTTCAAAAATTAAGAACCGGGAGACTCTACAAGAGAAAATTATGTATTCAACAGCATCTTTGGTGTTATTTTATGCAGAACGCTGTTATTTCAGACAGCCAGACACTGTTTGTTCTGAGTTTTGTTTTTTAATAGCGTGGACGAAAGTATAACCTTGAATAGAGGAAAATCCTTTCTTGTACCAATGGAACAATAATATTTTCTCACAGTTCGGTAAATTTGATGTTCTTGTTAACTCTTGTTTTCTGTTTGTCACTCAGCAAGATACGTAGAGAATTGACAGAACTTTATTAACTTAAATATATTTCATTGAATAATTATCTTTTTAGAATAAAAGGATATTAAAGGAAAATATTGTGTCAGTAAAAAGAAGGAAATATCTTTATAGAATGTTTAAATTTAACCTTCATATAGGATTAGGTTCATTATTGAGATTTTTTTTAACATAGCAGGAGATACACCGCTTTGCCATTTTTTTCGCAATAGACAAAAAATGGCGATTTATTTTTTTAAATATACACATAATTTATGTAGTTGAATTTATCGTTTTCTTTAAATTTGTAAAAGAAAAATATACTTTACACTGGCATATGATGTGGTCAATAAAGTAAAATTTTTTTTAATTCTGTAAAATAATTCATTTCCAAATAAAGGGGTTTTTTTTAGAGGTATAGAACTTTAAATTGCAATAAAACAACGATGTATTATTCGATTGACATGAATTTTTTTTTATTGGAAAGATAATCTTGTGGCATTACATTTTAAATATGATCAAGCAAGGCATAGATTTGTCGAATGGGCCCAAAACAAGATTGCCGTTGTTCCCGATTTTCATAAGCGAATTTTGTTTAGCGATGAAGCGCACTTCTGGTTGAATGGCTACGTCAACAAACAAAACTGCCGCATTTGGAGTGAAGCTAATCCACAAGTGTATGTCGAAACACCGTTACATCCAGAAAAACTGACTGTTTGGTGCGCTTTATGGGCTGGTGGAATCATTGGTCCGTACTTCTTCAAAAACGATGAAGGCCACAACGTTACAGTCAATGGTGATCGGTATAGAGCCATGATTACTAACTTTTTCATTCCTGAATTGAACAATCATGATGTCCAGGAGCTGTGGTTCCAACAAGACGGCGCAACATGTCACACAGCTCGTGCCACAATCGATTTATTGAAAGACACGTTTGGTGACCGCCTAATTTCACGTTTCGGACCTGTGAATTGGCCTCCAAGATCTTGTGATTTAACACCGCTAGACTATTTTCTGTGGGCTATGTAAAGTCATTGGTCTATGCGGATAAGCCACAAACGCTTGACCATTTGGAAGACAACATTCGCCGTGTTATTGCCGATATACGGCCACAAATGTTGGAAAAAAGTCATCGAAAATTGGACGTCCAGATTGGACAACATCCGAGCCAGCCGTGGCAGTCCTATGCCAGAAATCATATTTAAAATGTAATGCCACAAGATTATCTTTCGAATAAAAAATAATTCATGTCAATCGAATAATACATCGTTGTTTTATTGCAATTTAAAGTTCTATACCTCTAAAAAACACCCTTTACATCCTAATTTTTAACATCCTTTAGTTTGACATATAAACCTAAACTAAAAAATTATCGTTTAAGAACGCAGACGGTTTTTTAGCACGGACTAAACAAACAATTTAAAACAAGTTTTGTTCCGAAGAGGTTAAATGCCAAATTAATCATAGTTTAATAGTTAGTAAAGAAAGTACTAAAATAAATTTGTAAAAATCTGTGAGTAACATTGTTTTTTTTTTTTTTTTCAAATAAAAATATACGACAATATTTTTCACGCTAGACATGATCTTTTATTAACTTATTTAAAGGCAGTTTATGGGATATCATTAAAAAGATTTCTCTTACTGAATTCCTATTTTAAATAATTTGTTACGAAGGATACAAAAACAATACCAGCGAGACTCAATAAATAATGTTTTCAATGTATTAAGTTTATTATAAATATAATTAAAGTATTTTTTTTAAAAAAAATTTTCTTGCAACAATTTTTGAGGGAAAATATACGATATTTTAATTCGTTGTAAAACAATAACAAGAAATATATCTGACAGTCTTGTTGAAACTGTTATTATTTTTTTTCTTTCGGGCAGGTTTTTTACGGAATAGAAATTGCTTCTGACATTTTAATTTCATTGTGACATTTTGACAATATAAGTGAAAACAAAATCTCCAATTAAGATAAATTATTTATATAATAAATAAATATAGTAGACATTCACAAGATGCAACATAAATAAGAACATTGTAAAATGCTTAACCTTAAAACATTTTCATGGAAACAGTAAATTAAATAATAATATGTATCCATCATTAAAGATAGACAAAATATAATAAAATTTTTTTGTATAATCTAGTCACACAACATGTTCTCGCATTTAATCCATTAATTTTACAAGAAATATTATTTTTGAGTGAAATATACTATTTTGATATATGTAAATAATTTGTAATGGTAATCATTTTTAGTATAATAAATTCATCATGTTTTTAGTTTATTTTAATTAAAAAGCGATAGATATATATGTATGTGAATTATGCAATAAATTACTTATAGTTTTTTAAAAAATTAATTGCATGCATATGAGTACAAGAATGAAAAGATAAATTATCATAACTTTCTCGAATTCAATAAAATTCGAGAAAGTAATGATAATTTTTCTTTCCATTCTATCCTTTTCAGATATCAGAATTTTTCTCTGTGCATTTAGTATTGAAAATTTATACCTTTTTATTTTATTTTTTCTTCTGATTATTACTGATAATACTGTGCGTGTGCATGTATCCAAAATAAATATCTTAAAATTTTGAATCAGAATTCCTTAATTCTAAATTGAAGAAATCTCTCTCTATATAGAAAATAAAAGTTTTTCGTGATGTAGTAACAAATTTGTTACTTATAATCGCCACAATGCCAACGTTCAAGATAACTCGCCAAGTTGAAAATCCCGATTTCGCGTGTGTCATATGTGCTGAATTGGTGACCACGTACTTCGTGTCACATAATGACGCCGAAACGGTTGCGATAGTACATTATTGTAAGCTCTCGCTGAAAAATATCGCAACGATTGCTTGGATTGGAATCGCAGCGTGAGAAGAAAAGCGTTACCTCATACGAAGATTTATTAACAATCAACGGAACCAAATACTCAACTTCCCAGGAAGCTGAAATATCTGCAGGTTTGTCAGAAAATGTTAGACGATGCAGCTTTAGCAATGAATTTAACTGAAGAGGAATGCCAAGAGCGAATTTTACGAAAAATAGAACAAATTAAAAGAGCTACATAATACATGTAAATTAGTTTTACAATTTGAGCAAAAAGTATGAACAGTTGCATAACTTGTACAATATGGGTTGGTCTACTGTTAGGCGGGGGTGTGTGTGTGTATAGGGTGTATACTCCCTTCTAGTATATTTTAAATTTTTAAATTGGCGTTAATTGGTTATGAAATAAGAAAAAATTTAAAAATAGCTATATTTCAATGCCAATAGAGTAGCGTTTCTCAAACTGTGTGGCACGCACCCATGGGGGGCGTGATAACTATCGAGGCGCGAGCATATTGAAAAGTCCAAAACAAAAGATTATTTCAAAAATTAATTAATTTACTGAAAATAAGCAAACAAAATGCATTTTTCACAAAATAAAAAAATAAAATACATATTTACACTGATATAATACGTTTATAAATGTATCAGTACTGCACAATATATTTTATAATTAATTTAGCAATACTAAGTGAAGAACAAATTTAATAATTACCAATCCCCTCATGGGCTTGTCATAAATAAAATTATATACAAAAATTAACACTTACCCTTATAATTTGTATGGTTTATAATTAATCCCTTAACTTCCAATTAAAAGTTATGCGATTCACTCTCCAATGCATCCGTTATTCGCGTAGGCGTTTGTCCGTGATGTATTGGGGAGGGGAGTGAAAAGGAATAAATAAACAAATTTTCTGAAATAAGTAAATCCTTCGCAAACATAGTCAAGGTCCTTTTTTAGTACTCCAAAGCTTTCGGAATAATTTTATGGATAGCAGTGCATAGAAAAGATTGTACTTCGTAAATACGTATGTATACGTCCGGGACATTTAACGCTTTGGCTGAGTGCGACATTTATATACGCCGTTGGCACTTAAGAGGTTAAAGCCGTATTGTAGCTTTAGCGTCAAAGAAAAATACTATAGAATTCAATGGATTGTTATTGTATGGAGAGGGGGGGAGGAGAGCAATGAGAAAATTATGATTGAATATTGGGTCGCAGATTTAGAAAGTTTGAGAAGCACTGCAGTAGAGGGAATTTCGATTTCTTGGGCTTTATTTTAAATCTCTGATGAGTTTTATTCGGGAATTATGAGTATATCACGATTCTTAAATGGCAATAATAAAATTAAACTGTTAATTTAATGTTTACATGATAATATACTTAAAAGGATTTCTTCAAACGGAATAATCATTTATTTAAACTATTCAGATTAATTAAGAGGATTTTAAGTACCTTTTCTTTAAAAAAAACTACAGAACACTTAACAATTGAAGAACCATTCCATTCATGTGCATTGAAATTAAATTACTAACTAATGTCAACCCATAATAAACTTTATTAGCACTGCAATCCTAAGGCAAGCATCGAATTACAACAAAGTGAATAATACTTCGTAACTTAATTCACATTATTCCTCACAGTCCAAAAATATCCAACAAATGCACGATGCTACTTTGATTTAATCTTAATTAGATCATTAGCTGTGAACAAGTAAACATTTTCGTTAGAAATCTTTACTCAAAGTCTTAAGAAAGCTTTGAAGAAGGATCTATTTATAGAAGAATAAAGGGCAATATGGACTATTGAAAGAGAATACATCTGCTAGACGAAGTGTGAAGCTCTTGAAACGAGAATTTAGTAAGATTATGAAGGATTATACAGAGCGTATTACGCAAGTATTTTATTATAAATAAGCAATTAATTATCTCAAAATAAATATGAAAGAGCACGCTTAGTGTGCTTTGAAAATTCAAACGAACTTACCTTCGTTAAAAAT
Source organism: Trichonephila clavipes (assembly GCA_019973935.1). Lineage (NCBI taxonomy): Eukaryota > Metazoa > Arthropoda > Arachnida > Araneae > Nephilidae > Trichonephila > Trichonephila clavipes. The sequence continues at coordinate 3,101,595 of BMAU01021379.1, forward strand.
AAAATAGAATGTTTTATTTAGTTTATGTTCGTTAAATATTTTTAATTAAATGTATGCGGCAATCGCAAAGTTAGACAATGATGGCAACAACCATTGTTTAAAGAACACGTGTCCCAATATATTGCACGTTTCAAATTAAAACGGGGCAAATTTTTGGATGGAATGTTTATTAATTTCAAAACAAATAAAGCAATTAAAAAAATTCTGAACTTAATCAAATCAAACATGGGTTTCGAAAACTTATTTCTTTGAAAGAGTTTTAAGACTTAAAAATAAAAAAAGGCAAACAAAACAAAACAGGGTATTAATTTTTTTTAATTAATGCTGTTCATCACTTTTGTAACCCATTTTCATTTGTGTTCTAATATAGTTTTGCAAAATGTAATTACGGAAGCAGTTGTTAGAAGTGTGACAAAGGATTTTATTTCAGCAAGTAAAACTAATAACAATTTAATAAAAATATACAAATTGATCGATTAAAAAAATATTTTGAAAAAGAAATAATTAATTTGAATTCCCATCAGTAATAATGTAACTGACTATATATATACACCTTTTAATTAGCCACTAATCACCTTGCATGGAAATTTACATTCTTTCATGATACTCCATGCTTTCATTTATATTTAATACTCTAAATTAATGATTTGAAATACTTTTCCTCCTTGCATCTGTTTTTCTAGCATTTGAGCATTACAACATATTGCTTTTAATAATTTTTTGTACTGTAGCCAATGCGAATTACATGACTTATCTTTTTTTGTAATGCAATATGTAGATTACAGCAAAACTTTTTGAAAAAAAATTATTAAATCCGTGTTTTTTGTGCCATTAAACGTCATAATCATTTACTTGATAATTTACAACTGTTTTTTTTCAAGTAAAAAAGTCGTACATCACCAAATAACTCAATTTTAAAAGTCATCCGTCAGATTTTGAGTCCGTGAATATCTAAGGTAACAGGAAATATGACATATTGCAAATAATGATTATTTTCTTTAGCATTTTCTATTTTTTTAGCATTTCTTTTTCGTTAGCACTCCCAGAATTATGCTTTATAATATACATATATACAGATAATTTCTAGATCTTTTAGACAATTTTGTGAGAAAAATAGATTTAAAAAATGCTAGGAGGGGTGGGGGGTATCCCCTTTCCGCCTAACTGCTTTCAAACCCCCATTGTTACAAACTACAGTTGTTCATACTCATTGCTCAAATTGTAAAACTGCAACTCATATGTATTATGTAGTTCTATTTTCTTTTTTTCAATGTATAGTAAGCAGGAAAAAATAAATTTCATGTTTTGATCTCCACATTTTAGTTTTTCCAAGTACGTATCCAATATTTAATAAATAAAATTATTTCATCATCACGAAATTTTCTTTTAGATAGGGACTATAATTATACCAAAAAACAATTTATTATGAATAAAAAAATTACTTTAATATGAAACATATAAGATCAAAATCGAAAATCATTCATAATTTTTAAATTTTAAAACGAGAACAAGATACCCATAAAAATGTTGAGTTATTTAAGAAGAAAAAAGTACTGTAAAAAAAAATAATAATATATATTTTTCAATTGTTTCACAGATTCTTCAAAGTAGGAAGAAAACAAAAAAAAGTTATCCACAACTTGTCGAAAACATGGAGAAATGAGTACCAAATGAACAAAAGAGATTAAATTCTGGTGTTGCCATTTACCGCTCTGTAATTTTACGGTCCGGGAAACATAATGCATTTTTACTGTTTTATTCACCTCAAGAATCTTTATGATGAGAAAAACTAATTTTCTGAGATATGAACATTAAGCAAACACATTAAGGAACACTTTAAGAAATTTAATTTCAAAAAGTACATTAACATTATTTCATTTTTAATACGATTCACAATAACATTTCGTGTTTTGTTGAATCCCTACAATTTTACAAAAGCTGAGAATCCTGGAGCATTTCTTTGGCTTTTTAAATGGAATTTAGAGCAAGTTGAATTCTTGTAGAAAATAAGCATGAAAGCGTATGAAATAGAAATTATTATGAACCACAAATATTTTTACAGCAATAAATTAAAAATATACTATCAATAAAGCAACTAATTTCTAAAAAATACTTGCATGCATCATTAAATAGACGTAATGAAAACAAAAAAATCAGAGTAGACGATATTTCCATTCATTTTCAAATAAGATTTTTCGTTTAAAAGATATTTCTTGATAAAATTTAAAAAGTTAATCTAGTTTCCTCATTGTAAAATGACACTTATGCTTAAGAAATTGCTATTTGATTTTCTTGAAAATTTAATATTCATTTAAAATAACAGTTTTAAGGTGATTTTTAAATAAGGTTGCTCTGTTTCCGAAAAATAAGAATATAATTATAAACGCTACTTTTATAAGTCCCAATACGTTTCCGATTTTTCTTTGTAATTTTATTACATTTTGTGCTTACATTTCGTCGACACCAAATAAGAGAATTATTCAGTAGTTTTTAATTACTTTTCGTTGTACTGATCACCTGGTTTTAAAATATTCCAAGCAAATCGTTTTATATTGATAGCTTAGTTGAAACATTATTTGAAAAAAATATACTTAGCTCAGTGTTGAACAAATAATTTTTGTGTATGAGTGACGCCTACAACAACAAGTGAATGTTTGTCGCGATAGGGCGCTAGTGTGTGTAGAATCCAGTATATGTGTAAACTTCGTGAGATTAAGAGCGTATGGAGAACGCTCAAATATAATTCTTTTTTTAACAGTCTCATTCATTTAATTTGTGGTGTACAATTTTAAAGAAAAATATGTGTAGTAAAGGCTGTCTTCGGTAAAAGTACGAGAGCTTGAACTAAACACGAAGCTCATTTTCAGACAGAAAAATGCCTTTATTTCCATGGAAATTTGCGCAATATCATAACTCATACCTCTTTTAATAATGTAGTGTTTTTAAAAATTGCAAAATATTCCATGAATATTTTCGTTTTTGTTTTAATACGTGATGGCATAGCCCATTTAACATTACAGTATACGAGAAAAATGCGAAACACATTTTATACCAGAAAAAATGAATCAACTCGGTTAAAAATGGGAAGTATGTTAACAAATATTGCTCTTTAAAGGATAGTGAAGCCAGAATATCACATTAATTTTTCTTTTCTTTCATATCTGAAAAAATATTCCAAATTCGGGTCCTATTCTTTAACATTAACCGAAAATAGCCTTAACGAAACTGTTTAAAAATATGTATTTCTACACTGTGGGCTAAATGCATGTGTATTTTGCTTCCATATATATTATTTCAGTATTTTTAAACCTTTTCTTCATCCCAAGATTTATTTATTTTTATAATGCATAAAAAGTAAATGATTTCAGAAAACTACAGGGATGAGAGAAATAAAGAAACATCACCGTGCAGAAAAATTTGTTCGATGAATTTTACCACCTTCAATGCATTTGTTTTTTGAACATCATTTAGAATAAAATAGTTTTTAATTTTTATTACATAAATCATTAGTAAAATAATTTTAATAGCATGTGTTAAAACTTCGAATGCCATCGCCAAATTATTTCCTTTCGTCCTTATTATTAAATAACTTTAGACAAAGAAAGTATAAAAATATTTTCCATGAAGAAATCCTTTCATGCTCGTATTATTATACTCGATTTTCTGAACATATTTCAATTTTTCGCATTGCAGAATTTTCCGGTGAAATACTATACTTTTTGAATTTAGAATCAAAAAATCAGCCTGACAATATCGTTTAAGAGTACCTACCAAGTTTAATTTTTTAAAAAACGAATGAAAATTAGTTCAAATGCTTGAAAGAGAGTAACTGACCCTAACCATATAAAATCAGATTAGGAATGTTATATAAATGAAGAAAAAAATATCCACACAATTCAACTTTTAAGATTACTTTTTAGTGTATATCATTTAAGCTCACTTATTCTAAAATCGTCTGTAAAGTCAAAGATTATGAAGAAAAAAGAATGGTACCTATTTTTATGTTTTAGTCACGAATTCTAAGACTAAATTTCGAACTTTTCTTGCATTTAAATTATAGTACAATTTCGTTCCAATATATTTAATTAATATATATTATGTGAAGTTTATTCTGCGAAAATAAGTATAATTAAAAGTCAGTTACACAGAAAAAGTGTTTAGCATTCAAATCCAGAAGAAGTATAAAGAAAAAGTAAGTAAAATCTCCACCATTTTCTTTTCTTTAAATGTTGTCTGCCTTACATTTTTCTTGAAAACAGCTAGTTCTATGTAATTTTAAAGATATATCATTAATGACAGAAATTATATTGAAATGCTGATGCTATTATTTTATTAACTGTTTTTTCTAGAAGTTTTAAAATTATTACTTTCACGGATATTATATTAATGAAAATGAATTCATTCTTTACTTATAATTTATTTGCAATTACAAGGTTTATTACATGGCTTAATTTTTTATTTCGAAGTTAAATTTATTTCTTGAAATCAAATGTCACACCAAGCAGCAATTACAGTTCCAAATGATGAATTACAGAACTTTTTTTTTTCTTTTCACTTTCACGTTAGTTATTACTGTAACTAAATATGTATACTCTTTTTATTCTGTGTGAGTGATAATCTTATATTCTTTTGGAATAGATATTAATTCATATAATATTCTTCTTAGAATGATAATAATTCTGAATTTTGGAGGAAATTAAAAAAAAATTTATTTTAGCAAAACTTTTAATTAAATAACATACATTTTCAGTTTCTAAACAAGAATATAAATTAGCTTCCACGAAAGAAATAACTTAATGAAGTTACTGAAAAGAAATTAACTGAAATATTTAAAAATATATATCCAAAGTATTTTCCAATAAAGAAACTTTTAATATGTTGTGATAAACCTTCGAAACAAACAAAAACATATTTTTACTTTTAAAAACAAAAGTATAAAATCATACTTTGTGTTTAGATGGAATTATATTTTTACTAACAAAATTGTATTTTTTATCATTAATTGTTTGTTTGTATGTTCATTTATATATTGTACTTAATTTCTATTCAATTCTTATTGATATGTATTCTGAGTAAAATAATTATTTTTTGGAATACCATTTACCAACGTCATTGACTATGCATTTATTTTTTGCGCGATGGCAGCATGTTGTTTGTTGTGAAAGTTGTTTGTGTGACAAGAAAGTCAGTTGCTGTTTATCTCTCGCCAGTTGAGGTTCGCCGAAAAAAGCTGCTGACGTTAGTTTAAAAGCTTTCTCTCTCTTCGCAAAATCAAATTTGTTGAGTTTTAAATTCAAGAATATTGTAGCCCTGCGTGTCGATAACATTGAAATCAATAAAAAGGAAAATTCCGTCAACCTAAATTGATATACAATAAATTGGATTAATTTTAGATAGTTAAAATAGAATTAGGGAGTTCTTATAATCTGGTTTCGTAAACATATTTCGTAATTCAAAATCATACACAGTCGCAATCAGCATGATTTAATTATTTTAGTATTTACATACGTACAGCATGAAATGAATACCTAATTAATTTTTTTCCCAGCTTACAGGCTTGAACTTCGCATTCCCGAATTATTATCTAGTATTGTTTTTACCAACAGACGATTTTATTTTGTTCTATAAACGTTGTTATTACCTTACAAATATTCGAATATTAAATACCAATTATATTCCATATATCTGCTACACTTTATTACATTAGCGTGACTTTATTTTCGTATAACAAATTACTCCATTACTTTTTACGAACTGGCTTCGTATTTTACTTGCAAGAACAATCACAAATAAAAAATAATTAAGAACAAGAATAATTCGCCTAGATGTCGCTGCTCATCAAGAAGCGAAGGAACGTAATTACCTTTAGCGTTTATCAGACAAAAAAAGAAGAACGAACTGTTCTTTAACGGTAAGGGGGGAAGCTTTAATTTTCGGAAGTTTGGTCTAGCTTCCACGCTACTCTTAGCAGGTGCACTTGTCATGCTTAATGTTGTTAGAGCTCATGGCACGGAAACGAGCGTGCAGATAGAACATGGTGGATGTCATGAGTTTGGTTCGCGTGCTATTAGAACGCTGGACAGTCTTGCTTCGAGATATTGTTCAAATAATGTATCACTTTCTTGTTAACTGGGGTGTGACATACAGCAGGTGATAGTTCCCTCCATGTAACTTACTTTTTTTTCCTTAGCCGAACGTCTGGAAATTTTTGATGAATCAGTTAAGAGTCTTAGGTCTCTATCGCAATTTTTCTTCTTTTTTTCTCCAGCTGTCGGAATTTTTGAATATTCTTATTCTGAAAAAGTGTGATTATATATTGGACATTTTTAGAGCACTACATATTTTTCACTGCATAAATTTTTTCAAACATTTAACTTATCTCTCTCTCTCTCTATAAAAAAAAAGTTGTCGTGAGCTGTAATAAATTTATTTGTACATAGGTACAGTTTGAAAAAATGGGTCGTAAAAAGTTAATTTTAACTGAAAAGGAGCGCCAAGATTTTTTTGCGAAAAATAAAGAACAAATGAAGAAAGTGAGAAATTTTAAACAAGAGAATAGTTGAAAATTTACATCTTTAACAGTTAGGAAAACTTCAAACCAGACGGCGGATTGAAAACTTAAATCCTAAACAATTATGAAAACTTCGAAACAACTGGAGAATTAAAAATTTAAAGCCTGAACTATTAGAAAAGAAAAAGAAGCATGATAGGACGTACCATGCAATTATTAGAAATAAAAGACGCAAATTAATGTTAGGCTTATATATCAAGATAGGCAACTAGTTGAACATTTGAACAACGGTGATTTAAATAAAGAACATGCTTTTTCCTGCTTACAAAATATTGAGAGAAAAAATAGAACTGCATAATAATGAGTATGAACAGCTGTATAATTTGTACAAAAGGGATTAGTACGCCGTAAGCCAGGCAGAAGCTACTCCCCTCCCTCCAGTTTTAATAAAGTAAATTTAGCTTATGGTGCCATGTACGACAACAAAGTGATTGGAAGCAACTAATACAACGCGCGCTATTCATACTTTCTGCGCCATTTATTCATTTGAAAAAAGGAAGTGAAAATACGACGCATGATCAGCATGTTCGAAAGCTCATGATTATTTATTTTTGAGCTGAGAGAAAAAAGATTCTTACACTGGATTTCATCTTTTGGAATTATATTTCCAAATAAAAAATTAAAGTGAGTATGTCTAACGAAAAATTGTGCGTCTTTTCTTCAAAAATTTCAAGACCATACATAAGCTGAATTGAAAGAAAAAAAAACCTTCCTGTAATTTTCAAACATGTCATTATAGGAGCAAAAATGTTGCTAAGTGGGTAAAATGGTGGAAAATTTTCCAAATAAATTATAATAAAATAAAATGTAAACGACAACAATTTTATTTCTGTGCGATAACCCTATCTGAAACGAATACATTTTTTCATTCACTGGCAACTAATACAACGCGCGCTATTCATACTTTCTGCGCCATTTATTTATTTGAAAAGATGTAGGAAGTGAAATTCGTATAAGACGCATGATCGTAGAGCTATGTTCGATGTTATGATTTTGAAGTCAAAAGGAATTTCTGGATGAATCAATCAATGCTGTTTGATTTTCCACAAAAATGTTTACGTATTGAAGATTTGCGCATTCATCGCTATTTTGTTTTTCGCTCTCGATTTTCAAAGTATTCACGTTTATTTTATTATGGATGTGATCATTAGATTCTTTAGGTTTAAAACGCTCTGGATGATTATTTGCATTTTTAAAGGGGTCTTGGGTATATCCATAAGTAATAGAATTTCTTTATGTGATCCGAAATCCTAATGAGTAAATGGGAATTGTATACGAACTATTCTGAAATTCCGGATTCTTACACTGTCTAAAAAGAGCTTTTTTTTTCTTCCTCATCTTTTGGAATAAGTGTTATTATTCAAAAAGCCCCACAAAACTTAAAAGATTAACATTTTCGCGTTCTAATGATTGGAAGCATGTCTAACGATAAAGTTTTTATATTTTAAAATAAACTGTTTTTTAAACCTTCTAAATTACGATTTTTTTTCTAATATTTGTATATCTATCTATCTATCAGTTTTGAATTAAAGTTTTATATAGTCTTTACAGTATATCAACGACTCTTATGAGATCCTCTTTAAGATATATATACGATGTATCAAAAAAACGTTGATTCCACTGATGTCATATAGTTGAAATATACATATTTTTTCGTCGATGGGCCAACCAACCCCGTTACATTCACCTAAAAAAAAATGTTATTTTGTTACGACCTCTACACGGAAATATTTGTCGACGGCATGATTTTGTAGTTAATCAACTTGAAAAAGACACCTCTAAAGATTTTTTAATTGATGTTTTTAATTACGCTGTTGTTCATTGAACTTTGGGAAAACATGCGCTCAAAACATCTCCGATGTTGGAAGCTAATTCAGAAGGTAACGCCTGCTCGCGCACCTCTCGCGTTCTCCTTTTTCTCTGCTCAAAGTTTTTTCTCAAGAGTCTCTGTTTTTACAGTTTCAGTTCTGCTTTTACTTAGATGCGCCCAGAGTAAACCCCGTTACATTCACCTAAAAAAAATGTAACTTAGCTTACGTACGGAAATATACGGCATGAGTAGTTAATCAACTTAAGAAAGATTTTTAATTGATTAAGCTTTCACGGATGATGTTTTTAATTAGAAGAAGTAAAAGTAAAAAAAAGCTTTTTGTGTTCTTATTTCGAAAAGTATTATTTGAAATGACTGAAATTCCAAGATTAAAAACTCTTTAGATTATATTTTTAAAAAATATTTCCAAACAAATAACATAATTATGGTTGTATAGAACTAAATCACAAGAATGTTGATTTGTTTACTTATTATGCAATTATATATAAAGAAAACATAAAAACTATTCAAAGAAATTATATAAAATTTTTTCAAATTAACATTTTAAAACTTTCTGTAAGAAATATTTACTCAAAGATTAATTTGCGACATTATTAGTTTCTAGTTATATTAAAAAAAAAAAGTTCAGAAATACTTCAGATTTATACATTTCGAGGGACAAATTTAGAGCTCATCTGCTTCAAATGTTTGTCTATTTTGCAAGCTTTTTTTATGTATAAAAAAAGAAAAAAAACGTAATTTCTTTAAATTCAAAATAACAGAATACAAATAAAGTAGCAAATTCAGCTTTATCACCTTGTTCTCCCCCCCCCTTTTCTGATGGACGCTTACAGTTAAGGAAAAATTACTTTAAAAAGAAAGAAGAAAAATTAACCATGGACTGTGATAAAGAATTTAAAACAAAGTAATACTCAACTAACGATTTCGATACTGATAAAATCAACCATTTAAAAAATAGAACGTCACAATAGGAAACTAAGAACAAAGCCAGGTGTTTTAAAAGCGTGAGAAAGAGTTAAAAGATTACTGCACACCTGCTAAATTATGAATTCATGCGTTCACCCCTGAAAAAGGATTGCTCTAAAAACAATAGGAACCTGCAATAGTTGAAGTAATTTGATATTAATAAAAAAAATGAGTAAAAAGGAGAAAATATCAGTTAATATATCAGCTTTTCCGAACCAACACATGGTTTGGACATATAGCGCCATCTCTTGTTCTTAATTGAAACTTAATATACCCATCAAAAAAGTTTGAATTATATAGTAAGGTTTACATCAACACATTTTTTTCTTTCTTTTTTTCCCCCTTAGGTAAAAAAAAAATATAAAATATTCACACCCATAGATTTTATTCTTTTTTTCATAACCTAAAAATAATTTCAGAAAAATAAGTTAAAAAATATATGAGTAATATATGCATTATTAAATAAAATTAAACTTTAATATTAAATAAAATGTATTTTTGCTACGTATCCGAATGAAATATACCAGTTATAAAAATTTAAAAGAGCATAATAATTGGCCCATTTTCCCAGTATGCAATGGGCTAAATTCATGACTATCATATGATAAATGTAATCACATGCTATCCATTGAATACAAAGCTGAAATTATATGTGTAGTAAAATCCATACATAATTTCAGATTTGATAATTCAGTTATGATGTGTCCAAGAATAAATATTGTTTAAAAAGTTTTTAAAAATAAAAATAAATGATGAGACTTGTTTTACACGGATACTTCTACATCATGTGCGTTTCGTATACCCATGTGAGTTATTATTATTAGCAAATATGTGTACTTTGCCTTAGATACCTAATAAAATGGGATTTCTAGATTTCCTAGTTAGAGGTATAGTTAGAGGTTAAGGGATTGATCTCTCTCTCTCTCTGTTTCTCCTTCTGATGAAATGAACTCTTAAATTAAAGAGATGTTGTGCATGGCTATTCATACTGTGGACGGTCTACAGTGAATATCGCAACAATAACAAAGACTAGTTTTGCTTAAAACTGGATATCCGCGTTTAAATACGCCATACAATGGATTTTCACGTAGCGTCAAAGTTTTAAGAGTTAGGTACTATTCATTTTTATTTAACCGCGATTCAAAATTACGAGATTTGTTCCCAGTAGCACTTTTGATACTGTAGGGTGAGATTGAGAAAATCAAATTAAATTTCTAAAATGAATACACACACATTCTAAACAACAATACTTCTATGTACAGTATACCTTATTACCTACTCATTGACGAAGAGGAAGCCAACCATTGACAATAAATTGGAAAAAAGATATTTGATTTTCTTGAATATATGTTCACAAATTCGGTTGAGTTAAAAAAAAAACTATCTGAAGTCATTTGTGCATGCGTGTGTAATATTTAGCTATAATTAGGATTACAACAAATTTAAATCACGGGAGCCAATGACGATAAGCTTTGCAGCTTAGAATTTTGATCAAGTGACGAGAATGACACAGAGCTGATACCTCCTTTCTTACCTTTCACACTCCCACCAGACGACGAATTTGAACCTCAATTCAATAATTATTCCATACGGGAGATATTGAATATTGAAGGATATTCAGGAGCATATAGCAATAAAGGCTGTGGTGATGACTATGCATTGAAAATACAAATATAACTCATTATTTTGAAAGAGACAGAAAAACTGTGTTCTCTGTTTCCTGCTCTCACTCTTCGTATCCTTAGGTATCCATTGTGTATGGGAGATGAAGCACGTTGAATCTATCAAGGATCAAAGTTTTCATGTTGGTGTCGTATGGAAGCTTGGAGAGTAGAGTGCCAACTCATGTGTCACCTTCGTCACTTGATAGAGGCTCAAAACTAAAACGTCTATTTGTCAAAATCACTCATTTTGATTTTTATAGCGATGTTAATAAAGAAATCACTCCATCAATCGCCTTTTCAAAAAGTTCAAAAACTCAGAATTATGACTGAGAGTGAGTGAATAGTAACGTCGCGTTATTCAGCTACACGAAGGCTTTTCGAGACAGATCTCGTAATTTTGAAAAATGATCGAGTGATGCAGACGACACCTGAGCTGGTACTTCCCCCTCTCGTAACTACCCTACCATATCAACGGGAGTATGTTTGAGCTCTCGTCAGATTTAACGTGCATTTCTCCCCTACACGGCGGGTCTTTAGTGGTACTGGCTTCGAACTCGTGAGAAGCCAGCCACGATCCGATACCTTGACCACTAGGATACCTCGGCCACACATTTTTTTATGCCACGTACGTTAATTAATAATCAAAAGGAATTTTATCTGAATCGTGAAAAAATAACCATCAAGGAAAAGCAATTAAAATTGCTAGAATTTTCATTTGTAATAAAAATATTAAAAGCTTTCCTATATTTTACAAAAAGCCTCAAGTAATTGCTATTAACTCTCCATTATTTTTCTAGTAGATTACCACAAATTATATTTCTATATAAAATGCCGACTAACTCTAAAAGAATCTTACAGAAAAAAAATTCAAATGAAAAAAAAATAGTGGTATAAATTTATAGAAAAAGATTATTTTGTAATAAAAAGAGCATTTTTTCGCGCCACTTTCAAATTAAGGGATTTTTTTTTTACGCATTAAAAATATACTTTTACTTCAATTTTAGTCTCAATTTTTAAAAAATGTAAAACATTTTAAATTCATCCAAAGTAATAAATTACCTTATTATTACTATATGTTATCTATGCATTAATTAGTTATAAACTAAATGAATAAATTTTTTTTAAAATTTGTGCAGGAGTGTCCAACCCAAATGACCTTGCGGGTCACTTCGGAAAAACATTATAATCTCGCGGGCCGCACATAAAAATATGTACCTTTATATGAGATTTGGAAACAAAAAGAACCATTTATTGGAGTGAAAATTTAAAACAGAATGAATTATTATTATTGTTTTCATTACTTTTCATGTATACAGACATAGATAATATAATATAATGTTTATATATTATACTAATACAATGATCAAATAATGTTTGAAATCTTACAGTTGCCATTTTCTTGAAAATTACGGTGTTCCTATTGAATTAATCTTTCGTTACTCATTGTTGAAATTTGATAGTGCTGTCGTTCGCAAACGATTAAGTATACATTGTCCTTTTATCTTAACCATCCTGAATATTTTTTTAAACTTTAAAAAACATCTCTGACTGCCTCTTGCTTTTTGGGCCCTCCAAACAGAAAAGGAGGAGGAGAAACGAAAGTCGCACACACACAGAGAATCATGTATCATCCATAGTAAAGGATATGCATAATGCAATTCGAAATTTTCCAAAACAGAAGATCTTTGTTAGAATCTCTATTAAGTTTAATTTTTTTTGTCTTTTATTTTTTGTGACACGCATCTAGTGAACAAAAGTCTTTCCACCTGTTTCTTCTACAGTTCATTTTGAATAGCTACATTTACAGAACAATATTTTACTTTTATAGTTTAGTTCAGAGTCATACTCAACCTGCGGCCCGTCGGGCTTTTCTGAGTGGCCCGCTTATGGCCCATTGCACTAAAAAGTTCAATTATTTAAAAAGGAAGCTTTATAAATATTGGGGAAACTCTATCAATAAAGCAATCAAATCTACCAACTTTGCTGTTGATGTCGTAAGGGTACGAATTACAAGATTTTTTTTTCTGTTTGTAACTGTAACGGTTAGTAATTACAAATAACGGTCAAGTAGAATATTGAACTGGAGTAGACAGAGAGTGATCCTTTTATAGGTGGAACTTTGAGTTTTAATTATAAACAAATAATACTGCTTTCAGTCTGGAATTCAGCCAAAAATCCTCTTTGCTGCCTTTCTGCATTTGATAAATTAATATTTGAGATAAAAATAAGAGAGGGGCTTCTTTGGAGAAAAGAAATCAAATTATCAAACGGTATGGCAGCTTTGTTTGTATGGCATTAGAATGTAAACTAGGGGCTTGGTCACGGATGAAAGGGAACCGAAACTACCCCATAACTCAGTAAAAATGCATAAAACTGAAAAAAATAGTGTTGATAAAAGAGATTAATATAATGTTAAAGTTAAAAATTAGTTTTAATATTTTGATCAATTTTTCACATTTTAAGTGTCTAAAACTCCCTTGGTCTTATGATGTTTTTTCCATTAATCCTCAGATTGCGGCTCTCATGAAATATCTGCCATATGTATGCGACCCAACGGGGAAAAAGGTTGAGTGCCTTTTGTTTAGTTTGTCATACAAGGATTAGATGCCTGTCATTGAACGTTCAGTTATATTTTCACCGAAATTAATTTACAATGATGTAACTCAGATCTTCATTACAAATTCTTTTATATCCTGCCGTTAGATTAGCACTCATCAAACTCAAACACATCCCTTCCTTTCCATAGAAAAGAAAGACAACCCCCAATTCGCGCTACTCTTTGCTTCCAGAATTCAATACGACTAATACGCTCTGACTGTGAACACAGCAAAAGCGCCGCTAATTTTCACAAGGGGGTATCTTAGTCACCCCTCGAAAATTCTCCTGGGGTTGACCGGGTGCTGCTTTCGCTCATTACACCCACGCATCAAACGTTCGGGGAATGAGACGCTGAGAAGTCAACAAGATTATGCAAATAGGACACTAGTCCACCCTTTACATTTTCGTACGGGGGTGTGGGGATGGTCCAAAATCCGGTTAGTGACCGTCTGCCAGAGGTACTTTTGTGTATACACGAGGGGGTAGCGTTCGAATTTTTCTATTTCTCATCCCCCCTACCCCCGGAGAACATTTGACAATTTGGTGTTCTTTTTGCCTTGGGATATTGGTTGAAGGGAGCAGTAGAGTTTTTAAAACGATACGGTGTGTATTTAGAAAGAGTATTTTTTTTTTTCAAAATCGGAGTCTTTTAAAGGATGAAGTCACTTTAAAAAAATCGCAATCGATGAGGATTTGTTATAACTTTATGTGTACAAGATAAAAGCTGGTTATTTCAAACATATATATATAATCCTTTATAATTCAAATACATACATAAAATAATCCTTTATAATTCAAATACATACATAAAATAATCCGTTATAATTCAAATATATAAAGTAATCCATTACAATTCAAATACATAAAGTATTTAGCCATAGTCTATTATAATTTAAGTGTAGTTTGTAAAGCAAAGAATCAGATCCAATCATCTCGTGGATTAAAATCTCAGAATTCCTATTAAAATAGCGCGTTTGTTAGTTTTTTCCCTGGTATATTATCCCACATATGACGATAGTGTTATATACTCTCATAAGTATATTGTTATTAGCTTTTTATTAATAAAAGTAACTGCAAAATCCTAATGTAGCGCTAGTACAGTAATAGATGGTTCTGTTATGGTACAAAATTAGTCATTGTCCTAGGTTTCTACCGAGATGTAAAGTCTTCAGTGTTGGGCCACTTAATAATTAGATCATTATGCAAGCATTTAAATAGTAGAAAAGAAGGTTGCAGGAATATTTCTAAAAATTAAATATATTTTCAAGCCGCTTGTGTGTAGTTTTACGATAGAAACTTGCTAATAATAAAAATAACAGTTATTAAAATTAAATACAGAATGAGTGAGTGAGTGAATATTAACGTCGCACTGTTCAGCTACACGAGGGCCTTTGGCGACGGACCACGTAATTTTGAACCATGGTCAAGTGACGTGGATGACACCTGAGCTGGCACCCCTCTACTAACTACCACACCACACCAACGGGAGGATGTTTCAGCTCTCGACAGAATTAGTGGGGCTGCGGTAGCCCAGTGGTGCATGGCAGGCGATGATCCCAGTATCACTAAACACCCGCCGGCGGGTCTTTGGTGGTACTGGGAACGTCCGTCGGGTGTCGTCACTTGACCATGGTTCAAAATTACGTGGTCCGTGCCAAAAGCCCTCGTGTAGCAACAGGCACTCACTCGACAGAATTAGCGTGCCATGGCGATCGATACCTGACAAATAGCCACGATCCGATACCTATACCACTCGGCTACCGCGGCCACAATTAAATACAGAAAGACTCCACTATGGATACCTAATACGATATTTTTTTATTGCTAATGCAGTTGGCAACACAGAGACAAGTATCCAGAAGATTTTTCAAAATTATAATTATTTTCGGAGATATAGGTATTTTAGTGACGCGGCTCGGTCGGAACGAATCGAACAATAGACGATAGGGATCCTTCGTATACCTTTGATCGTGTTCCCTCGTAAAACCATTCCTACTCTTTATATATATATTTTAAAACACAATAAAAAAAATGGAAGCACCATTGTAGGGATTAGTCTGCGCGTAACTTGACTCGAAACTCTAAACGCGCTTTTCTCGAAACTACTTTTTTTGAGACTCTTGCCATGATATCTCAAGCTCTACTGAACCAATTTGCTTGAAATTTGATGTGAATCTTCTCTTTACATTATTTTAATAATTAATAAGAAATCATTCCTTAGTGCTTACCTACAGAACTAAAATTAAATAAAAACTAATACTTTGACGAAAAATTAAAACCGCGTTTAAAGCAAAACGCACGATTCAAACAGCCATAAATATAATGATATCAAATGATGCATTTATTATCAAACAATTCAAAATACATAAATAAAAAAAACTATTTCATCTTGTCAGTTTTCGTTGTTGTAGGTAATAGAAGACTCTTAGTCCACATACATCAGCCAATCTTGAATATTTTTCCGTACATAATTACAAATGCTAAAATCTTCAAGTGGTCACCCCTAAATGTCTTGACGATCCACTGGTCGATCGCGATCGACGTAATGCCCACTTCGGGTCTGGAGGATCATAGATGTCACTCTCTCCAAGGTTTATCACTTGTTCTTTCTTTAGTCATGACACACACACACACACAGTTGCTTAACCTTTAAGGTCATGCTAATTTTTGTCGCGCGATACAGACTTAAAATATTACTAACAATATTTTATACGTATCGAAATTTCTTACAATTACGTTATTTTAGTAGAGTTTATGATTAAAAGAAGTGCATTTATTGGTCAATGTTTCTCGAAAGATGAGAAATTCAGAGAGGTTATGCAACTAAGCCATTTTGACTAATTGCTAGAATTTGCAGCCAATACACCAGGCTTAATAAACGAAAAAGGATCAGAGTTAAAGCCTTGATTCCAACAAAATATTATCTTGTAACAAGAAGCAATACCATTTTACGGAAGTTCCAAGTATTTATGTAAGCGAGATAAAAAAAAACATTACGAAAAACAAAGAATTTCTTACCAGTTCTGCCTTTTATGTTTCTTCATTATCCGAAATTGTAGTCGGCTGTATGAAATAAATCTTTGAAGTGAACTGAAATATTCAACCGAAAATGTCTTTAAAAAATGGTTATTACTTAAAAAAAGTTCTACTATCAAAATCATTTGCTTTGAACTATTCGCATTTGAAGAACCAAACCTGGCTCGTGTATTGCATTATTCTATAAATAAGATCCGCTATTTAATAAAACATTGGACTACAGGAATTTTTAGGACAAAAACATTGCAGTGAGATATCACAATGGATTTTTTCTCTTTTTTTTTTGTTCTTTCATAAAGTGGAAGCATATGGCGCTCTCATGCCACAGGTCAGGGGTTCAAACGCTGGACTGGGCAAGGTCGACTCAGCTTTTCATCCCTTCATAGAGTCGATAAATGAGTACCAAGCTTGCTTGGGAACTAAACACTGGAGGTTTCGCGTCAGACTGACCCCTTACCGGAACATCTGCTTATGCACCTCAATACCCAAGGTCATGAAAACTGAGATGGGCACAGTATGCCATGGCTCCCTATGTACTGATGCACCTTGAGTTAGTTTTACTTCTTTCATAAAAGCTGAGATGAAGTGAGGCAAATGTCCTGTATTAAGGCTTTCAAACTGGTTAAAACCAAGCCAATAAACAATATTTTTTGTTAAAATTTATTTAGCCGTCAAACCGAGTAAACTGGAAGTCAATTACATAATTTTTGCAAGTGACATATAATTTTATTTTTCTACTGTTTTTCATGAAGTACGTTTACCGTAATGTATTTATAAATTCAAATAAAAAGTATAAATTGTATGACCAAGGAACGGAGTAGAATTTGAATGCGAAAATAAATTTAGACAGATAGAGATGGGGAACAGTATTATTTTAAGCAATATATACAGAAATTGAGAGATTTTTTTTTGCTCAGCGGTAATTTCTGTATCAAATTATGATCGTCCACAAGATATGAACCTTTTGTACGCTCCTTAAATGATTTATAAATTATGCTTCATGTTACTTTTCTATTTTTTTCATGTGTTATGAAATATGAATGATAAACTTATATTACTTTTTTTATTATTTGTCACAAATTCTGATACAAAAATTCGAGACCGTCTGCCGTGACTCAAACGCAGCAACCTATTTTAACTTTCATCTTTGGAGACCGTCTGCAATGTTTTCATGTATGTTCTTCTAAATCAGTCACAACTTTAACACATCGAACAGAAGCGTGCAGCAGATATTTCTGTGCATCAAAAATGAAAAGTTCGTCTGTGATTTCTAAGACTTCTAAGCATTTAGACAGGAAGTGAATACTAGTTTATCGAAACAATTAAGAGATTTTCTGAGACCAACAGCATTTCAGAGACCATACAAAAAGTGGAAGTCTTCGACAGGTGAGAACATTAGCTCTCGTCAAAGCAGTCAAAGGAAGAATTTATAGAAATCCTTGTCGAAAGAAGACTCTTCTGGTTAAACAAATGAATATGCCGAAAAGACATGGACGTTTTTAGATTTAGGCATACTAGGCACATGCCTATGGCACAAAAGATTTAGGGGCACAAAAAATTGGAGGACCAAAATGAGAAAAATTTTAGTTAGAGCAAACGTACTACCGTTACGAAGCTCTCAACCAGAAATTTTCATGAAAAGGAGTAAGAAGATATAGCAAAATAACCAAAATACTTGGCTCTAAGCTACTCCAAAGGCATCGACAAAGAACAGTTTGTGCAAGAGTGTCAACGTTTCAAAACGTACGTGAAGGTGAAAAAATAATACAAATCTCTTCTTGTATCAAGAAAATTAAGTTGAAAAGTTTCTTCCAAAATTTAGTAGTCACACTGAGAATTTGCTTGACTCATGTGACTAACTGTACAGCAGAGAAGCTTTTCTGCCCTCAAGAGAGTAAAGACTGAAATGAGATATACTATGGGAAATATGAAAAGTTTAACTGTTTGATGTTGCTGTACACACAGAATGATATTACGATTAAAATTGATTGCATTGATGTCATTAACAATTTCACAAAGACCAAAGCTCGAAGAAAACCCTTGCTGTACAAGTACAATAACAATGACAGTGACTTAACGAAGAATAAGGATGTCGAATAATAAAAGATAGTAAAGTGATAAGCGATGAAAAAGATGATAATTAATGATTCGAAAACATTTCATACAATAACGAATACTCTATTCTGTAATTGCATACGATTTCATTAATTTACTGTACTAATTTACAAAAGGGCGGCTGGGAGTTCCATTAACAAGAGTGACTAATCCATGCCACTATCTTTTCTCTTAAGTTACCAGTTGCCAATCTGGGACACGGTGGTTCCATAGGTAGTGGATAACAGAAAGACTCTCCAGAGAACAAAACTAAAGAAAGTGAAAAGAGTAAGAGAGTTAAGGGAAACTCCGTCCCGAACCAAAACGGTCAAGATAAGAACTGGAGGAGGGTGATATTCTAGAAATAGTATGTATAAATAAAGCTAAGTGTGTGTCGTGGTACATAGGTACTGGAGTCCAAGTTTGTCTTTCTCTTGATTTATTCATAACATTTCGATAAACTTCAATAAAACAAAACTTAATAATTTTACAAATATTAAATGCTCAATTTAACTATTAGACTGGAATTATTCTAGAAAACAACGGCAGTTCTAGAAACCGAAGCCAAGATCAAGATTTTAAATAAAAATAACAGTGATAAACAACAGCGACCAAACGCGCTGAAGCCAAGTTTTCGGTTCTTTTCTGATCTGCTACATTTCGTTTTCGTCGGGAAGCACCCCACGTGGGTCTGAGCGCAGTGACCGATACGCCCCGCCCACGCAGGAGACGATAATTCACAACAGTATGTGTGGGGAAGCGTAACAATTTGAAGTGCCTAGGGCACCAGGGAGTTGAAAAACGGCCCTTCAAAAAGAACAATATGTCCCATAGTAAACGAAGATTGAGAGATTATAGTAGAATACCTGGCCATTTTTTTTCCTTACAAGGATATTTAAATGCCAGAGGTAACTTAAAGGAAAAAAGGGCTGTTGCTGCGGCATGCTCTCTCTCTCTCTCTCTCTCATTACAACCGCAGAGAAATTCTGCTTACCGATGAGAACAATTTTGACATGGAAGAATCTTTCAACCATTAGAATGACCATATATGCAATTATTGATCAATAAAGAGAAAAAAATATGTGAAGAAAACTCAACATCCGGTTTCCTAATGGTTTAATGTGGTATCAGCTATGAAGGCGTCTAAGAGATTCATTTTTGCAAGAAAGGAATGAGCACCACGGCACAAAGATATATCAAGACACTATCACAGAGAACCAACAACGATTCCCATGAGCACAAACCTGTTCAACAACAAGAGTCCTGTTAGAAAGTCCAACAGACAAATACGACCCAGAAATAGTTCAAAGAGAACACGCTCGACTTAACAGAACACAAAAATTGGAAATTGGCTTCCAGCAATGCGGAGTTAGATTCAATAATGCATAAATTGTGGTCAGTATTGGAGGCAAAGGCGTGCCGAAAACGGCATCTCAACTAGAATAATCTTAAACGTTCTGTAAGGATAGCAGCGATAGAAATTCTCATGGAGGCAGTGAATAATTTATATCGATAAACGATTGATCAAGTTTATGAGTTAAAAGGAAACTGAAAGAAAAAAAAATGATTTCACTGGTAAAAAAAGCCCCAAAAATGTTTTCAGAGGTATTAACACTGAAAAGATCTATATTGATATAAATTATTCAGATCTAAAAAAGCTTTCTGTTTATCGAAGTACTATGCATAAAATAAAAAGCGTAATTCACAGGAATGTGTTCAGAAATTTTTTAAACTATACTTGATTTTTAATTTTAATTTAAACTTAACTGAAAAAACTTATCGTTCTTCTTAGCTAAGATATTGATAAAATGATTAAATAATACATGATTTTTCTAGAGAAAAATGTTGAATTTAATAGACAATCAAATTCGTTGAAAGGGCAGCTAAGTGTTTTTTCTCTTAAAAAGGCAAAATTCTATGAAAAACAAAAGTTTAAGAAACACCATTGGATAACTTTTCACGTCAAATTTTATTTTCCACATAAAGTATAAAAACATTAGTATGAATTTGATAAAATATCGTTCACTGTCACTTTTTTAAGCACCGTTACCTTATGTGAAGAGCTTGGAAAAGTAAAAATATATCTAAAGAGAAGAAGAGAAAAAAAATGAAAACTCGGAAAAATTTTCGCGATCTCTCATAAGAAAGTACGTTTAAGATGGCTGTCAACTCCTCCACCAAAAATTCTTGATCCAAATCAGATTTGGGAAAATTGGATTTTGCTAAGTTAGGAAGCCGTAAGTATCCCACGAGATTCAGTCGACCAATAAGAGCTCCAGAAAAATAGCCTAGCCCACAGGAGACATCGAAATAAGCGCTGGCAGGAAGTTTTTTTTTCTTTTCCTCGCCAGATTTGGCGATAAATCGATCTTCTTGGTGCCTTGAGACTTGAGTTCACGCTTTTCTTTGAATTATTCAAGATAGAACCGTGGCGTAATATGGCACTTTTTTTGAAAAAAAAAATCTTTTATTTTCCCTTGGTTTCTCGTCTTCTTTAAAAGGCAAGGAAATCAATTTTTTGAGGTCGGTTTCTCGGTGTAAAATAAGTGGAAATAAATTTTGTAATCGTTTGAGTAAACTGCAGATAAATTTATCGGGTACAGCGAGTATTGAGAGTTTGGGTTAAGACCCGTGGAGACTTTTAGCGTATGGAGAATAAATCTGAGCGGTGAACACGTGGATGAGTTTTACACAAATAAAAATATAAAAGACGAGCTTTTCCCCCCTCCTGAGTCAAGGGGATGTTATTAGAAATTAATTGGTAAACAAAATGTATTGTTTGGAAAGAAATTGAGAGTTAAAAATCTCAAAATTATTAATTTTTGCGCCTAGAATTTATTTAAGCAAAACCAGCAAACTTTATAGACTTTTCAGCTTTTTTAAGTTAAAAAATATAATGTTATATTTTTTGATAAGATTAAAATGTGATACGCATATATGTGTATGATATATATATATATATATATATATATATATATGTTAGCGTTAAAGCTCGAATACTGTTAGTGTGTAGGTTAACTGATTTTGTCCGTTAAAGAGAATAATCAAGAGATTTCCTTCTTTTAACTAGGTCATTTTCACATTAGCGGTTTCCGTACCATTAAAGTTCAACCATTTGTTTCTCTCATTTCTTTTCTGTTAGGAATTGTGATTTAAAACATTGACTCATCTCAGAATAATATGTTTCGTAAATTCATTTTCTTAATTGTAGTAATATGTTTAACCGTTTGATTATTTGTATTGTAATTTTCAATTGATTCATGATTGTTCGATTGTTTAGGTTCATGATTGTTGAATTATTTAGGTATCAAAATAATTAAATAAACAACATTTAATTTAAGAGTGCAGAAATGCTCTCTCTGCTGTTGTTCCAACAAATATCTTATTTTCACTTTAACGAGTGCCTAGAAGGTAATCTGAAAATATTTGAGGATTCGCAGATTACCTAGGTATCTTGAGATTTTGAGAAAATAATTGTTTACACTTGAACACTTTAACTGATCACCTTAGTTAATATACAGATTACCTATAGATATCTTGAGCTTTTGAGAAAATAATTTTTTACACTTGAACACTTTAACTGATCACCTTAAATAATATACAGATTACCTAGCTAATCTGCGCTTTAGCGGTAATATATGTATAGAAAGAGAGAGAGACTTATTAACATGGAAGACGATGCACCACGAAAAAGTTACCCTAATGGGACGAAAATCAGTACATGAAATATGCGAGTGCATGTATTGAAAACAAAACGCTCTTAGTATCATAGGAATTGAATTTTTTATTCAAATAAATAGTTACAAAAACAAAGAAAAGTCAATGATGAGTTGACTCACCTCTGGCCCTGATGCAATCTGTTATACAACTGGGTATTGACTCGTAGAGTTGGCGAATGGCTTCCTGCGGGATATCTTATCATGCACGTCCTAGTGAAATAGATATGCACTATCCAAAGAGATATATGCTCATCTAAGCTCAAATATATTTTATTGGAGAGAGATCTGGGAATCGCACGGGCTAAGAAATATTTGGAGAAGAACAAAGACAAGCAGTAGAAATGTGTGCCGAGAGCGATCAGGCACCACCCTCTTGAAATAAATGTAAGATGAAGCGTCCGTAAAAAGAAAGAAGGTAGGCAGAATGTAAAAAGTTGAAAGGTAAGTATAATCTGGTTGATATACTGCCGGGCTGTAAAGATGTCGTAGAGGACACCTAAAGCACTCAGGGTTTCAAAATAAATGATACAGCAGTTCTGGCTGGCAAACTGTATGACGACAACAGTCAGGTGAGTATCCTTCCACTGTCTTGGACGTCTCCAAACATCTTTTCACTTATAATAGGAGCTGAGCTCGAAAGACTCATCACTGAAAATGATTCTACTCTACTACGTAAGATTTCAGATTCAATGCACATAGAACCACTGCAAATTCGCCTGGTAGTATGCTACAGTGAGGGGCTATGGTCTTCGTGACTACAGCCCTCATTCAGTGGTTCTATGAATGAGGTTCAGTACTTTCAGCCCTATTCAGTACCTACTAATGGTCTCTGCAGTAATTGATGTCCCATTCACGCGTTAGATCATTCATAAGGAACCTATGAGCATTGATTGGACAATCCCTTTGTCCTCGAGTTCTGTCATCATTTTCGGTCAACATCTACCTTCCCAGAGTTCTGTACTGCCCTAATTGATTCATCCCTATCACTATCTCTAAATGGTACCATAACCCGGATCCAAATGTTGAGCGATCTTGCAATCGAACACCAATATCGTCCTTAAGTTCAATTTTGTACGTCCTCTTTCAAATATTAACATCAGCCCATACTGTTTACGAATCCATGTGTGAGTAATTGATGCAGTCCACGTCGGTCGACTGAACCATCGAAGTTCTCTTTGAAGTTATGCCTCAGTATTGAAAAATCCTTTGTTTTACACAACATCCAGATAGCTCTTTGATGTGCATCAAATTTCAAATGTTGACAAAGCTTCTATGGTAGAGGCGTTTGAGGGATTTTAGTACTATGATTTTTAGTGATTTTAAACGTATGGATATATTTACAATATTCTGTTGCAAAAAAATTAGCCTTGTTTTGCATGTGCAATATGAGAATGTGGAAGTATCAATCCTATAATTTTTCTACATTCGCATTATCTGATTATTCCCATCCTCTACACAACAGTCTCATTTTGTAATCTCAAAAAGTTATTTACCATTTGATTTCAATCTCCTAATTTCTTTTACTTCATTAAGAGTTGATATAATTGTTTATTAATGTCACACTTCAGAGCAACATTAGGGTCTTTGATGATGGATTTTGCAATTCTGAATCTCGGTGAAGTGACGAGAATAACACCTTAGCTGGCCCTCACTCTCCAAATTCCACACTATATCAACGGAAGAACTTTAATCTTCTACAAATTTAATGTGCATCAATCCCTCTATACGGAAGGACTTAAGTGGTTCCAGGATTCAAACCCACGAGTCGTTAGAAATAACATCACTCGAAGATTCATGAACATGACCACTCAGCTATAGTAGTCACTTTTTGAGGGAGAAAAGATGAGTGGTGTTTGTATTCTCCATAGTATCTGTATCTTTTAACATGATCTGTAAAAGGGGTACTATATTTTTCTGTCTTAAAAAGTGGTATGTGTAGGGTGCGCATCTTTTACAGTATCAGTAAAGGTGTTACTGGTATCCTGAAAGATATTATCTGTATCTTTTTTTACCTGAACTGTGAAAGTGGTACTATATTCTTCAGAATGTCTGTAAAAGTCTTTTGTGTAAAAGTAGCGTGTGTATCTTTTAGAGTATCTGTAAAAAAGTGGTAATGGTATCCTGAAAGATATTATCTGTGTCTTTTTACATGATCTGTAAAAGTGGTGCCATATTCTTCAAAGTGTCTTAAAAGTGGTATGTGTAAAAGTAAGAGTGTGTATCTTGTACAGTATCAGTAAAAAATTAGTACTGGTATCCTGAAAGATATTTTGTTGTCTTTATATTATTTCTGTACTTATATATCTGTATTCCTTATTCATCGGTGTTTTGATATCTGTATTCTATGATATATATGAAATTTCCTAGACATTTCCTAATTTCATGCATATTGTGATATATAGATATTTTGTTTCTTGATGTGCTTTTCAAGTAAATAGTCCAACTCATCCCCCTCCCCGTTATTAAATTTATGTTTGAGATCTCGAATTAGTGGTTGTGTATGGTCTTGGAGAAAATCATAAGTTTAATGCGAGATCATCATATAAAATACTTTCACATGTAACAGAACGGATCTTCTTAAAATTCTCCGAGTTTAGAAATGGTGTATCAGTTCAGGCATCATCCTTGTCATGTAGCCTTTTTCTTAAATTAAGGCATTCATTCCTAATAATCCTCATGCATCTTCTAATGTATCATTCATTTATCCTAAATTAGGTATTTTAGTTAAAAATACTTCGTTTGATATGTTATGTAACTAGTCACTTTAAATAATATTGCTAGAGTTTTTATAAAATTTATTGGAGAGGATTCGTTTCTATATTTCTAAAACTTTCGCACGCAACAACTTTCTGTGATTAAACTTTCCTGTGTATTAGTAAATTGTGACGTACATCAAAACAATATTTGAAAAAGTTACAAAAGTACTCTTTTATATTTTATTTTCTTAGAAAGTTCAAGTATCTTTCTTCCGTACATTTCACATGATAACGTGTTTATTTAAAATAAACAAGTGTTTTTTCTTTTTCTTTCTTTTCGTTAAAAACCATGTTTAAATTATCTAATTTTGGTTTTTTAAAGATAAATACAGATTTATTTTTATTTCAAAATAAGAAGAAATATTTTATATAGCTCTCATTTTTTGAAAGTTATTATTTCTCTGTTCAATGAAAAATATTAAAGCATGTAATTATGATAAAAACTACCCCTAATTGCTGACATTTTAAGACATTCCAAAATAACTTTAAAAATTTATTTTTTGAAGAAAAATAATAATTTTTTTATTTTTCTCTCTCACTTCAGTTCTTCGAAAATTTTAACAATAACATCCAAACAATTTTAGTGAAGCGTTTTTTTCTATTACTAATAAGAAAAAAAAAAATTACAGCAATAATTTTAAATTAAATAAATTCTGTCATTTTTAAAAAGTTCTTTTGACAAAAATCAAATAGATTTTACTTCTTAAAGAGTTTATTAATGGGAATAAAACCGACCTTAAGTAAAAAATAACTGCATCTAAATAAATCTAAAACTAAGCTCTGTATGCCAGATCTCAAGTAAATAGGAAAGATTTATACCAGGGAATTGATAGGAATATATCAGAGTAACATACTGAAGGATAAAAAAAACGGATTTAAAAAACACGTTTTAGTTTGTATTTTGAACCATTAAAATTCTCGTTACCTCTCATTGAAAATGTTTCTTTACTTAAAAAAATGAAATACTCTTTGAAATCTGCTTCTCTTCATGAATGCAACGATCCAAAAGGTCAAGCGCCTAAAAATGTGCTTCTTCTTTAGACAACTATTAAAACTGGGTAAACGCATTTACAGAGAAATAATTGAAAAGAGAAAACCAGATGCTTAAGAGTCGAATACGAATTTAGGAGTCAAATTATAATTTTAAGATTACTGACAGTATATGTGATTTATTTCTTTCATAAAATATTTCAGCGAATAAACAAATTTTATCTGAAGAACCTTTTCGCTTACTTAAATTAAATTTTTCACTGCTATAACCCAGTTTCAAGTATACAGGCAAAAAATAAAAATTGTATGAGATATCTTAACGAGATATAAAATTTAAAAGAGAAAGACGAGGGATATAAAATCATAAATATAACCAAAAGAAAAACACGAGTGAAAACATTAAGGAAACAAAAATTTTAATAGAAAATACAACTTTAAAAAATGACTTAAATTACTTACGTTTCAACCGAGTTAAAAACAAATTCGCTTTGAAGTTGATGGTAATAGAAAGCTTCTGTAACAAGTGAATATAATGCTACGGAGTAATAATTGTTTTACAAAAATATTAATGATATAATTGATTTTGGCAATGTGATGACTTAGGTATGACTAATCTGAATTCCTTTAAATAAAAAATATATTCTTTTTCAGCTACCTGTCTAACTTAAAATGAAAAATTGAATAAATTGTCCATTTTTTAAAAATTTTATTATTATTATTATTATTTTGAGAAGATAATATTCATTTTTGATTATTAGTTTCAAGAAATAAGACTTTGTTTTCACAGCAGAGATAAAGTAATTAAAATCATGATGTTATTCCTCAAATAATAATCTTTTAAAGTTTCAATTGCATTTCCCGGAAGGGGGAAAAAACAAGAATAAAAATTGCATTATATTTTTTTTTAGAAAAGTCACGGTATTTAAAATTCTAATTTAGAATTTCTGGTTTGAGTCTTTAGGCTGCAAACTAAAAGAGCAGTGCTTCCAGAAATAATTTGGTTTTAATAAAATTAAACTAATTGAAATTACAGTGACATACATTTAACGCAAAACGCTTAAGACGAAACATCGGTTATCACGAAATAATACAACAGACTGGACACTTCAAGCATTTCTTTTTCTCTTAACACGAAACGAAAATTTAACATGAAAAGGTTCCCAGTCTGGGAATGAGCAAAATACGGAAAACACCAGCCGCGCAGGCTAGATTTAAGAAGGGGGTGGAAAGAAAGAGAGGTTGGTGGTTTCACATGTTTCGTAGAAAGAAGGCTAACTTGTTTTTGAAATACCCTCGGAATTATCTGTAACACGAGACAGTTTTGTTTATCTAAGCTACTTATACCCCAGTGCTTCTCAAACTTTCAATACTTGCGACCCAATATTCAATAATAATTTTCATCAGACCCCCACCCCACCCCTCCATACAATAACAATGTATTGAATTCAATAATACTATACTTTGACGCTAAAGCTAGAATACGTCATTAACCTCTTAAGTACCACCGAGGTATATAAACGCTTCGCTCAGCCAGTGAGTAAATTGTCCTGGACGTACATATACGTCTTTCTGAAGTAAGATATTTTTTGTTCACGGCTATCTATACAATTATTCTGAAGGCTTTTAAATTTAATAAAATGAACTTGACATTGTTTACGAAGGATTTACTTATTTCAGAGGATTTGCTTTTATTCGTTCCCTTCTCCTCCCCCAATACACCACATACACGTGCATACGTGTGAAATGGTGGCACTGGGGAGTGAATCGCGTAACTTTTCATTAGCAGTTACGGAACTAATTATAAACCGAACAAATTTTGAAGATAAGTGCTAATTTTTGCACGTAATTTTATATATGACAAGCCCGTGGGGTCACTAGTAATTATATAAAACTTGTTCTTAACTTAGTATTGTTAAATTAATTTTAAAATACTTTGTGCAGTGCTGATGCATTTATAAGTGTATTATATCAATATAAATGTTGTTTTTCTATTTTTTATTATGTCAGATTGTATTTTGATTGCTTACTTTCAATAAATTGATAATTTTTTTTAAAAAAAAAAAATAATTTTTTGTTTTCGACTTTTCAAGATGCTCGCCCCCCTCCTCTTAGGGTTATCGCGCCCCACAGTTTGAGAAGCTCTGTTATACCCTCCACCCCCAACAAATCCCACCGAAAAACATCTCATCTCTCATTAGTTGACTTTGGAATCCGGTGACGAGTATTGCGTATTGTGTGTAAAAATCAGTGAATTTGGTTTGTGATTTTTTTCTTTTTTTCTTTTCATTTTAGAATTTTTTACGAGCACAATGGCAAAGAGCTCAGTAGGAAAGTAAACTGCTATTTCGTTTAAGATGAGGACGGAGTTTCTTAAAGCTGTTGATAAAAAATGACGGAGACGAAGATAGTAAAGATTTTGGTATTGCTAAGTAATGTTAGCAATAATAAAAAAAAAAAGAGAGCAAGTTGAAGAGAAATATTTGAAAGGATTAAGGCCTCACAAGACTCTTAAATTTCTATTTTTTTAACTTTTTGAAAAAAGATATATGTAAAAGCCTCAATATTTCTGAGTATTTTGGTACCAAAATTGTGTTGAAACTGTGAAAACATTCGAAGTTAAAGAGAAATAAGTAGTGAAGTTTAAGTGAAAACACTATCTTTCTTATATTTAACTTCATTTTCCGCAAAACAAAAAACTAGCTTCCGCGCAGGATTTCGCAGAAGCGTTTTATGATATCAATCTAAAATTTTATACACGTGTTCAAAATAAGGCTCTTCATAAATTATACATCAATTTTTTTTAAAAAAAAATTGATAGAATTTTTTATTTGAATTTTAATTTATTTTTTTTAAATTTTAAAATTTTCGTTATAATTGTATTTAGAAATTATTTTTTCCCTCTGAATTTCTTAAACGTGAGTATAACTTCAAAAGTTAACATTTTTATACCAAGTAAAATTAATTTTGTAAATTTTGATCAATTGTGTACTTCAGAATCCTGCTCGGTGCAAAATACTAATTTTTATGTTTTTGAAAAAATTGTCCAATTTTTATTTTTTCATAACTTTTTTAATTTTTTCTCAAATTCTCTAAAAAATTAAAAAATATTGTAACCATTTATATAATTATCACTTGTGGTAAAAATTTCAAATTATTTTTTAAATTTATTGCTAAGTTACATTGGTTTCAAGAAGGATGTTTTTTTTTCGAGTGCACGGATATCTAATAAGGGACCTGTGAGTCCTTTTAAGTTCTTGTAAATGCTTTTGTTTCATTGATTTTTAATAAATACATGTATATATACACATCCATGTACAGAAAATGCACTCTAATAAACTTAATTTTATTGATTTTTTTTTTTTTGCAATATTCTATAACACGAAAAAATATTTTAGTCCCCCTCAGTTTCGTGGTAAAATTTTTTCACTCTATTTGAAAATTCTTTGTTTAATTCAAAGCAATAATTTAAAAAACAAAAAAATTGTTGAAATATGAAAAATAGTTTATGTATAAGGAGTGGACAGATTTTTTATGTGTTTATTGATGTGTTTAGTTTAAAACAATGATATTATAATCGTTACGATATTTGCAAGATTTTACAATTTTAATTTTAAGGTATCCGACTACATTCGGAACCGTAATTTTGCAAAAGCGTATAAATGGATAATATTTCTGATATTTAGTGTCACTTAGATTAGAAAATGTATATAAAATTGTTTTAAGAATAGTATTACAATAAAAAATTATTTTACAGTATTTTGACAAAAAATTTTCAAAATATTCTCCTTTTGTGAAAAATGCTTCTATTATAATAATATTTTGCCTGTATGTAGCTCAGACCTCTGTACAGAGGCTCAACTAGAATTATTGAAACATATAACTTAGAAGTGGGTTTATCCATGTTTTACGACAACAGAGGGGAGAAATTTTAGGAAAAAAACGCCGATAACTATTTCATTTGGTTGTAACTCTGAAAATAAAGTGAATTTTTCAAAAATCGTAGTTGAGCCTCTGGACAGAAGTCTGAGCTATATACAGACAAAATATTATTATAATAGAAGTATTTTTTATAAAAGAAGAATGTTTTGAAAAAAGGCTATTCTAAGCACTGTTTTTGCCAAAATATTGTATTTAAATAATTTTTTTTGTCATAATTTCCTGAAAACAATTTTACACGTGTATTCTAATCTAAGTGACACTAAATATTATGAAAATTATCCATTTATGCGCTTTTTAAAATCACGGTTCCGAACGTACCTTAAAAAGACCATAGATTACTTTGCAAAAAGCAGATTTTAATTCAATATTTCACTAATTTTTTCTTCCTTCCAGTATCAAATTCGGATCAATTCCTAATACTTAAAAATAAAACTTGATTTTTAAATAAAATGTTTTGAAAAAATAAGGATGCGCAATGCTTTCTAAGCTTTGAAAAAAATATATCAAAAATTGACCCAAAGACCATTACAAAAACTTTTAGTAAAACTTTTTCAAAAATAGCCGCTCAATTAATAATTAATTCTCAAATAGTTTATAATTTTTCGAA
The DNA here is from genome assembly GCA_019973935.1 of Trichonephila clavipes. Lineage (NCBI taxonomy): Eukaryota > Metazoa > Arthropoda > Arachnida > Araneae > Nephilidae > Trichonephila > Trichonephila clavipes. The sequence goes on from BMAU01021379.1 coordinate 3,132,366, forward strand.
GGAATTATTTTTTAATGTCATTTTAAAATACTTATGTTTTTCACTTAAACTGAATACTTCTAATGAGAAATTTTTCTATAAGTAGTAAACAATAACCAAAGCAAAAACTGAACCTCAAGTACTATAAATACGAAAAATAACTGCAAAATTATTTTTTCAACCACATATTTCCTTTAATATTTATATATGCAACAGCTATGTATTTAAATGTGTTTTTATTTATATCTTTAATTGCTATTTATATTTAAAAGCTATTCTTTCTAAAGGGAACATTTCTTTTTTTCTACTTCATTAGCCACCAAGAAGCTGTAGTTTTAGCTACTAATAAGTTGTATCTGACCTTTTTTTAAAAGCCAATTTTCCAATAATTAACTTTTATTATTGAACTATCATAATATATTTTCAGAAATATGGTAAGACACTAATAGATCCATATTAGATTAAAATCAAGCTCATACAAAAATTATGCAAATTTTATATGCCCAATGATGTGTTATAGCAATTTATGTGCAACCAAGGATTGAAAAAAGAAATTAAGTATAATGAAATTATTAGGAACTTTTTGACATTTATGGGGCAGCAACTGTTATCTCGAGAGCCATTTCTTCGCCATTGGCTTCCTTTTCGGAGTATTTTTTACTCAAATGATTTTTCCACCGAAAATTTCAACATAAGACTTGAAGAATTTTTTTTCGCTGAAACATCATCAATATGATAACCTCTCATCGTAAGCTTAACCATTGCACGCTTCCATGTGTTATAGAAGAAAGAAAAATAAATGCAATCGTTTACCTTACAAAATATATTGTTAATATTTTATTAAAATTTCATTTTTTTTTCAAAATTTTATCGTAAAAATTTGAATCATATATATTTATAGTTTTAATAATCTCTACTAGAGAGACAGAAATGGTTTAAAGACTAAAGATAAAAGAATCGAACAGATATAGGATACTTAAAAATATGAATGTTGCTGTATTATAAAAAATACCGACTTAGAACAGCTTTTAATAGTTTATATAAAAGTGGGGTTAGACCAGTTTTGTGGCTAGCCAACCTTTTCCCCTTCTATTTATAATACTGAGCCAAATCCTACAGAAAATAACAGTTAAAGGTTCTAAATCCATCCTAAGAAAAAGATAACACCTAAAAATGCTAAGATTACGATGAATCAGTGAACAATAAACGTTATTGCCAGATTCAGGATCCAAATACATATTGGAAGATATATATATATATCCTCTAGACGGTTAAAAGTATTTTTTACAAAACTTTGGATAAAAACTCTTTTCCACTTGTTAGGTAAACATTTCGGCCGACTACATATTTAAAAAAAAAATATTTAACTACAATAACAAAATCAATTTAAATTTCAAAAACTCTTATTCTCTATAAGAAGAATTAAATTTTCAAATCATTAAATTTATAAATAAAACTAGAATATTATGCTATAAATTTACCTTTTATATGAATTTTATATAGTTTATGTTCAACTTGATTTATATAGCTTTCATATTTTTATATTTTTATCATTATTCTTAATAATGATAAAAATACAAATAAAAAATACTTTGATACTTTTGTTTAATTAGCTGTTTACCTTTCCTATCCATAGAATAATAACAGCAATTAAATCAAAATCAACCGCAACTAAAATCTTATTTTGTTTCAAGTGCTCTCAAATTATACGACTAGATATTATTACGATCGAAGATTTGGCATAAGATCGCCAACGCTTGGCGAGAAATATCAATGAATTTTTGTAGCAACCCTGCCTTTATCAAGTCCTCATTGTCAATTAGTGTTCTCCCCTGTTTGCCTTGAGACGGCGATTTTCACAAGTCATTGTTGATTCGTTATTTAAGGAATCTTGAACACCGCGGTTGAATTAGGAGACAATAAATTATGTCACCTGATTGGCTCAGAAGTAGATCAGATTGCATAACTAATTGGGTATTAGAGTCACGATGGAACACATCAAAAAATTTCATAAGTTTTTCAGCAGGACATAATTGTCATTTGATATTCACACACGTTCATATTCTTAATTAATCTCAACTTTTTACCGATATAAGCAAGATAGGTAGCATAACAATAAACAAATAATCACGAAATCATATTCAACGTCTAACATTTAGAGGAAGAAAGTACATGATAAAAATTTCAAACTTTATTTACTTTTATTTATTTATTTTTTTATATATTTTTTATGATAAAATATCCTAATTTGTTGGAATATTGAAATTTAACTTGATTACGATTAAATGTTATTTTTATTTTCTTTTATACAAGAGTTAAGATGGAGAATTAATTAATTTCAACAACACACACACACACACACACACATATATATATATATATATATATATATATATATATATATATATATATATATATAATCATGTTTTCCATTTAATTCAAAGTTGATATTAGACTTTTATGTCCACAACTTCTCTTGGTCTCAATTCATGACGGTCACATGATAAAAACAAGCATGTGTTCTCCATTGAATTCAAAACATACATCAAACTAATTGTACTTGTTGTTCTACAATATTTGTAAAACTTTGATAAAGTTTCAAATTTTATAATTGGCTAAAAATGTTCAAATGTTATGAAAAATACGTAAAAAAAATTTTTTTTCAAAAGATTTTAAAATTAAAAAAATATATTATTTTATGAATGTACTTTTAAATAAAATGCATTTTGTCTAACTATGTGCATTATTGTTGTTGACGAATTAATAACCCTTTCCTTCTCGCTCCCGTCAAAATCACGGGGTGAAATTTCCTTCTCGTGATATTTCCAGGCTGGAATGTTCAAAAGAAACGTGCTAAAAAGATGAAAACCATCTGTTTCTTATGCCCGGAATCATGTTTATTTCTCACCGGATGGCAGTACCACATTATAAGTAGAGTGTTTAGAGATAGTTATTTTATTTTAAATTACGTGTTAGCACAATCAGACTTATATATATTAGCAATGTTTCTGCCACTTTAACTGCGTTAGTTCCGTTCTTCGTGAACAGATGTGGGTTGCGTTCTGTGAAAAATATATAATTTTTTTAATATTATACATGCATTATAGAGTTAGTTTGGAAGTGAATCGGATTCTACTTTAAGTTTAAAGAGATCTGAGAGTGATTCTGAAAAAACCGATCGTGTAGAAAGTTCGGTTAGTGAACCTGAGTGCAGTGATGATAGACCAATGATGTTCGCTTTTTTTTTTTTTTTATCTCATGCTTTGAAATTTATCTCATAAGAAAAAATTACTAATGTGTTTTTACATTGTATAAGTTTAATAAAATTCTCCTTTAATGTTCAAAACACATTTTTACTACTTTTTTTCTTTTTGTTGGAAAACCAACATTCAGACATAATAACCCTAAATGTTGGCTTTTCTTAAAAGATTAATTTTTTTGTATTTCAAGCTAAATATTTACTCAAAATTTAAACATATATATATATATTGAACATACATTGAGTTTTATTTTATTTTCTTGTATAAAAATAGGAACTTTTACGACCGTTTTCTTCAAAATTAGGCGACCGTTAAGGGGTTAAGAGAAAGTTCCTGAAGAGATCAAAAGTTGGCAACAACGAGGCGCATGAACTGATTAGCTGAAAACACATTTTGCTTTTATCGTGTAACTATGACGTCACATGAGATTTTGAACTGATTGGCTGAAAACACGTGGTTATATCATTATCACGTGACTATGACGTCACATGAATTGAACCCATTGAATTTAACTTATTCTTTAAACGATACCTAATATATTTGATATTAAAACATTTAAAACTTTAAACCTTGTAATTGATCTGAAAATTTGAGCTTAAATATCAAGAAAATTAGTCTTTCGTTTTATTTATGTAATCAAAAAAAAAAAATGTTCGAAAATTTAATAATTTATATTTCTTTTAAACGTTGATGAAAGCATGCTAACTCATATATCCCTAAGAACATGAACGATATAACATTAATGCCACGTTTAAAATCGACCATTTCTGTTATACCCAATAACATTTTGATAACTGGAATGTTGTAACTTAAAAAATAATAATCAACAGTATTTACATACGTTACTAAGATTTGCTAAATGTAGAATTTTAAAGACTTTCTGGTAATTACAAAAATGAGGTCTTAGCAATAATTTTATTTAATATTAAAACACAAATTAATAAATATATATTTAAAAAATATTAAACTGATTTTAGAAATCACTAAACTTTCACTCTTATCTCCCAAAGCAATTATTCATACTCTCTATTGAGAAAACATGCATATTACAGTTTTTGAGTGCTTATCCTGCTCACATAAGGAGGAACTATACCTTGTTTTTTTTCCTTTTGGTAGTGTTTCTCAAACTTTCAATATTCGTGACCCAATTTTAAATCATAATTTTCATCGCACCCCCCTTCTACAATAAGAATACACTGAATGCAATAAAAAGTTTCTTTTTTTTTACGCTAAAGCTACAATATGATTTTAATTATAAATCCTATAAATTATTAAGGTAAGTATTAGATATTGGATATGACAAGTCCATGGAAGGCACTAGTAGTAATTAAACTTGTTTTTAATCTATATACAGTTGGCCACAAAAGTGTTCGTACACTGGCAATTTCTTATAAAATTTAATCTTTTCGACTAATAAAAATTAATATATTGAAATTGTAGTTTGTTATGATATATGCAACTTGTTCTTAATGGAATGACCTAATTCATTTTTTTAAAAATAGTACTAATATTTTTTTTAAATAAATAATCAAAAAGCTACTAAAAATTGACGCCACAAAAGTCTTCGTACACTTAACAAAAATCTCAACTTAGCTTCTAATATTGCATTTATTTCTTAATTTAGTACTTAGTAGGATATCTATTAGTGTCCACAGCAACTTTTAAGCGTCTTCGTACAGATTTAATCAATTTTTTGTAACTTCTGCATCGATTTTCATCCATTCTTCTGTGATAATTGTTTTTACTTCACATTTTGTGTTAATTTGTCACGTTTTTTTTGCATCAAAATCTCACCAAATATGTTCTATTGGGCTAAATAAAGTTATCGAGAGGCATTTTCAGAATTTGGGAACAGTTATAGAGACACTAGTGGCGTACATTGAGAGCAGTGCGCTTGGCGTCATTATAATGTTAAAAAATAAAGTCGTCTCCAGTATCCAAATTTTGGGCGGATAATTTAAAATTTCTCTTTAAAATATTTAAATAGAGCTCATGATTCACAATAGCACCAAAAAACACCAAATTACCAAATACTGAAGCCCTTTTTACACCCCACGCAAGAACACTTCCACCTCCATGGTTAGTTGATTCAACTACACTCTTGTGATTAAGTTTCAAAAAATTCAAAATTCACAGCAAATTGATTGGAATGACAGAAAATTCAACATTTTTGGTTCCGATGAGCCTATAATAACTCGCAAATGAAAAAATAAGGAGTTTAATCCCTTGAATTTATGTAGAACAAAAACTCCTCCACCTCCATGATTCAGCTTAGAAGTGAAGGTGTTCTGGCGTGGGGGTATAAATTGGTCTCAGAATTAGGTAATTTGGTGTTTTTTGATGGTATTATGAATCATGAGCTCTATTTAAATATTTTAAAATGAAATTTTAAATTATCCGCCCCCGAAATTTGGCTATTGGAGACGACTTACTTCTTTAACATTATAATGACGCCAAGCGCACTGCTCTCAATGTACACCCCTGGGGTCTCTATAACTGTCACCAAATTATGAAAACACCTCCCCAATCACTTTATTTAGCCCAGTAGAACACATCTGGTGAGAGTTTGATGTAAAGAAAAAGAAAACAGACAAATAAACACAAAATGTGAAGTGAAAACAATAATCACAGAAGAATGGATGAATCGTTGCAGAAATTACAAAAATACTGATTAAATCTATACCAAGACGCTTAAAAGTTGTTGTGGACACTAAAAGATATCCTCCTAAGTACTAACTAAGAAAGAAATACAATATTTAAAGCTAAGTTGAGATTTTTTTTCAGTGTACGAAAACTTTTGTGGCGTCATTTTTCAGTGGCTTTTTGCGTGATTATTAATTTTTTTTAAAAGAAAATAGTTATATATATACTATTTTTAAAAAATTAATTTTGTCATTTCATTAAGAACAAGTTGCAGATATCATAAAAAAATACAATTACAATATATTAATTTCTATTAGTCGAAAACATTAAATTTTATAAGAAATTGCAAGCGTACGAACACTTTTGTGGCCCACTGTATATAAAAATGAATGTGTGTCTGCCTGTCTGTACTCGATTGATTCACAAACTATGCATCCAATCGTCGTGAAATTTTGGTAAATTATTAGGTGTATCCCCGGAAAGGATTTTGAAAAAATATTTTTGGGGAAAATTGACTTCCAAGGGTCGTTGCGGGAGCCAAATGGGCGTTCAACATAATTATTTCCATTTTTAAACTGTCAGACCTACAGTATTGAAATTTGGTAAGCGGATTCCCCTGTCATAGAGTAGAGATCCGCTACAAAATGAGTTTTGTGAAAATCGAATCCCAAGTGGCGATGCGGAGATTTAAGGGGCGTTGTAGGTAATTATTTCCTTTTTTAAACTATTAGATGTAAAATCTTGAAATTGAGTACGCAGATTCCATTCATTGAGTACAGATCCGCTATAAGATGGGTTTTTCGAAAATCGCTTCCTAAGTGGCGTTGCGAAGGTTTAAGGCGCGTTGCGAGGGCTTAAGGCGCGTTGCGAGGGCTTAAGGGGCGTTATAGATAATTTTTTCCATTTTTTAAACTATTAGATGTACAGTCCTATCATGGAGTAGAGATCCGCTACAAAATAGGTTTGGAGAATATTGCCACCCAAGGGCACTGGGGGTGATTAAGGGGCGTAATATGTAGATAAATATTTCCATTTTTCAACTATTAGACCCGCCTGTTTGAAAATTAGAAGGTATGTTCCTTTTATGGAATAGAGTTCCTCTAACAAAGAGTTTTGTGAAAACCGACCCCCAAAGGAGAGGAGTTGCAAGGGGTTAAGGAGAGTTATAGAAAAATTCCTGTTTTTGAATTTAACCCATTTACTTGAAATTTGTTGAGCACGTTTCTTTAGTTAAATAGAGTTCTACTAAGAATGGATTTTACGGAAATAAACTCCAGCGGTAAGCGGGGGAGTTATTGGGGCGTATTAATAGACAAAATTCCCGTTTTCGAACTAATAGGACTATAATAATAAAAAAATTTTTGCATGTTTCTTTTGCAGGATTGAAATGCGCTACGAATGCTCTCAACTGGGTGATGAGAAAATTGATGATAAAAATTCTGTTTTTGCTCTATTAGATTCAGACTTGAAATTTAGCACGCATGTTTATTTTATGGAGTAGAGATCTACTGAAAGTTGCCTTTGTGGAAATTCACTTGATTATTAGGTTAAGTGAGCGCAAAAAAATCTTTTAACTTCTATATTTTAGATATTAATAGAAATTAGAAATTATAGTTTCTGTCATTTTTATATCAAGAGGTGAGAGTTACACTTGATAAATATGTTTTTCAATAGAATGGAATTCTTAATGTTAGATATGAATAGTTTATGTATATGTAAACAGTACATATTTATACAACATCGTGAAATACCCAGTGAAGCGGGTGGGTAACGGCTAGTGTATTGATAAATTAATCATCAAAAACATTGTGCAGTACTGATATATTTATAAGTATTTTACATCAGTGTAAATGTGTGTTTAAATTTTATTATGTCAATGTTTTTTAATTTGCTTCCTTTCACAGCAGATTTAATACTTATTTTCAACCTTTTATTTTCAACTTTCTATTACGCTCGCGTCCTTCACATGATTATATCACGCCCCTCTAGGGGGCGAGCCCTACAGTTTGAGAATTGCTGTCTTAAAGTATCCGACTACATATGAAACCCGTGAGTTTGAAAAAGGATATGAATGAATAATTATTTTTTTTATAATTAATGTCGCTAAATTAGATTATACTTATAAAATTGTTCTAAGAATATTATAATAATAAGAAATTATTTGTGATATTTTTTGGTAAAGAATAAAAAAACGGACATACTTTCAAAACATTCTCCTAATATAGAAAATTCTTCTATAATAATAATGTTTTGTTTATATATAGCTAAGACCTCTATAGAAACTACACTAGGATGTTTGAAACATTCACATTACTTTCAGAGTTACTATCAATTGAAATAATAATATACATACGAAATTCTTTTTTAAAAAATTTCCCTACTCAGATATATCAAAATATGAATATATAAGTCCACTTTTTTATATTACATTTTTAAATTCATAGTTTAGAAAAATTTCCTGTACAGAAATCATAGTTATATATATATAAGCTAAATATCATTATATTGTAGAGCTATTTTTCATAAAAGAAGAATACTTTGAAAATATTTTATTTTTTTTTCCCCATTTTTTGCTAAACAATTGCACTTTAATATTTTATATTGCAATTTTATTTTTGAAACAATTTTAGATGTATATTCGAATTGAAATGACTATAAAGATATGAAAAAAAATAATCATTGAAACGTTTTTTTAAATCATAGTTCCAAACGTATATAGTCGAATACCTTTATAAATTTTATCTTTAATTTAATTTTATCTTTAATTTAATCTTACTTTTTTCCTCATTCTAAAAATATATTACGCTAATCCATTACAAATTACTTTATAAGCAAAAAAAATTGCTTAATGATGTTGCTGTTAAATGGATTATTTCTTTTAAAAACGCAAAATAAAACAGTAAAAAAATGCGAAATAAAACAGTTCTTCAAAAATGTATATATGAATAAAAGTTTTAAAAATATGAGGCTTATTATTAAGTCAAAATTTAGACTTCCAAGATCTTTAAAATAAGTATTTTTTAGACGTAAGAAAATATTTTTCCAGTTATAGGTAGATATTTAGATCAAAAATTTAAATTTCCATCTGCACAATGGTGCTTCAACTCTTCGAAACCTTTTGTATACAAAGTCGAATTTTAATGTACTCGCTTTCATAAATCAGATATGCCCGTAAAACCCGAAACAGAATAAGGAATCATTTCCTCCTTTTAACTTATTTCTTACAAATCTCCAGTGAAGAAAACTAATGTGTATTCAAAATTTCTGTCGCTGAATCCAAATATTTGAAATACAGAGCTCAAAGCTCGTCTTTCACTTTTCGTTCATTTAAAAAAGAACCGTTATTTACCTGAAAGTGTAGCATCTGATTTCCCATGATGCCTCCGTCGCAGCGAAGCTGACGATTTTCACTGTTTGAAGAGAAAAGTCGTGCTTTTTTATCGATGGAAAAATTCATAACAAGGACTCCGGAGACAGGTGCATTTGTAAAATAATGTTCTTTAGCATTTGTTACAAGAAGTTGAAAGCAGCAGTTACGAAAATGCTCTATTTGCGAAATGTGTGCATACAAGTAGCACTTTCTTTGTGTTGCTTTTACCGAAGATAGTAATTTTAATATAAGGATCAACAAAGCTTTGATTTCCAAAGTCGGTGGAATAAAAATTCGAGTTTTTATAAAAGGAAACGATTTCTCATTTATTTCATTTTTTTCCACAAAATTTGTCAAACGTATTTCTCATTCTTTGAAGATTATATTTCTTACTAAGCAAATATACTTAGATCTCTAAACATTGATTTGGCTCGAAAAAATATCGAAGTCTTTTTCTACAAATAATTGTTCGGCAATGTAATTCAAATATTGATTTATAGCGTGATGAAAAATATGAACAGGATTGTATGCGATGTTTTATCAACTTAACAATCAATTCAATATATTAATTTAACATTTCGTTAAAATATTTATGTTTCTTAGAAGAATAGTTCACTGTTTTTAGAATTACAGATTAAATCAGGTAAGTCTTTTCGCTCGATAAAACATTATTACAAAAAAACTTTTCTTAATTGGTTAGAACTAAAGTAAAAGCAATTTTTTAAATGTAGAGATTAGAAAATTGAGTGTGATATTGCTCAGAGTAGGAATTTATATACAGTGGGCCACAAAAGTGTTCGTACACTTGTAATTACTTATAAAATTTAATGTTTTTGACTAATAAAAATTAATATCTTGTACTTGTAATTTTTTATGATATCAACAACTCGTTCTCAATAGAATGACATAATTAATTTTTTAAAAATAGTATAAATATTTTTTAAAAAAATAAATAATCAAAAAGCTACTAAAAAATTACGCCACAAAAGTCTTCGTACACTTAACAAAACTCCCAACTTAGCTTTTAATACTGTTTTTCTTTCTTAATTTAGTACTTAGTAGGATATCTTTTAGTGTCCACAACAACTTTTAAGCATCCTGGTATAGATTTAATCAGTTTTTTTTTTGTAATTTCTGCATCGATTTTCCTCCATTCTTCTGTAATTGTTTTTACTTCACGTTTTGTGTTTATTTGTCATGTTTTCTTTTTTTACGTCAAAATCTCCCCAAATATGTTCTACTGGACTAGATATAGTGATTAAGGAGGTATTTTTATAATTTGGGGACAGTTAGAGAGACACCAGAGGCGTACAATGAGAGCAGTGCGCTTGGCGTCATTATCCTGTTAGAAAATAAAGTCTTTTCCAATATCCAAATTTAGGGCGTATAATTGAAAATTTCTTTTTAAAATATTTAAATAGAGTTCATGATTCACAATATCAACAAAAATTATCAAATTTTCTCATTCTGTGGCTGACTTACACCCCCACACAAGAACACTTCCACCTCCATATTTTATTGATCCAACTAGATTTTTGGGATTAAGTTTCTGAAAATTCAAAATTGATTGGTATGGAAGATAATTCAACATTTTTTGTTCCGATGAGCCTATAATAGCTTGTAAATGAAAAATATGGAGTTTAATCCCATGAATTTATGTGGAACAAGAACTCCTCCACATGCATGCTTCAACATTTAAGTGAAGGTGATCTGGCGTGGGGGTGTAATTGGCCTCAGAATTGAGTAATTTGGTATTTTTTTTATCGTACTGTGAATTATGAGCTCTATTTAAATATTTTAAAATGAAATTTTAAATTATCCCCCCGAAATTTAGCTATTGGAGATGACTTAATTTTTTAACAGGGTAATAACGCCAAGTGCACTGCTCTCAAAGTACTCCACTGGTGTCTCTATAACTGTCCCCAAATTATGAAAATACCTCATCGATCACTTTATTTAGCCAGTAGAACATATTTAGTGAGAATTTAACGTAAAAAAGAAAACATGACAAGCAAACAGAAAATGTGAAGTGAAAACAATAATCACAGAAGTATGGAGGAAAATCGATGCACAAATTACAAAAAAAAACTGATTAAATCTGTACCAATATGCTTTAAAGTTGCTGTGGACACTAAAAGATATCCTACTAAGTACTAAATTTAGAAAGAAATACAATATTTAAAGTTAAGTCGAGATTTTTGTTAAGTGTACGAAGACTTTTGTGGCGTAATCCTTTAGTAGCTTTTTGATTATTAATTTTTTAAAAAACATCTACACTATTTTTAAAAAATAATTGTCATTTCATTAAGAACAAGTTGCAGATATCATAAAAAGTTACAATTACAATATATTAATTTCTATTAGTCGAAAACATTAAATTTTATAAGAAATTGCAAGTGAACGAACACTTTTGTGGCCCACTGTATATATGTTATTTAAAAACTAAACATTTTTTTTTAGAAATTTTTTTACTTCGCGAATTCTATTAACTGAATCCTTAATGTTGTATAAATATTTCTGACCGTCATCAAAAGCATTCCTAATTCAAAAATAGTTCATTTAAATTAAATATACATTTAAAATATAATTCATTTAAACTTTAAAAGAGACAATTTTAGAAATATCAAAAACTAGAATCAAATTTCTCAATTAAAAGGGGGTCCACCGTTTGATGGGTTCAAAATATCGAATTTTTCCCCCTAATTTCTTCCTTAGCATGTGTAGAATATGGTGGTAAATTGATTTTTAAAATTTGAAGTCGTTATAAAGATACAACAGCATTTAAAAGAAGCTGCTGTTCGGAACTCTGAGTTGGCAGTCGAAGCCTGGGCCTATTTTGTACTCTGAGATAACCTTTCTGTACAAATATGCGTTCATACAAGTTTAGAAAAGTTTGTACAGGTTTAAAATGAAATATCTATAGTTATTGAATATTTTGTGGAACTTGTTTTAGTCTTGGCTTAGCTTCGAAAATCACAATAGCTACAAATTATTTATTTTCGCATTGAGTGATCGAAAAGAAAGTACGACTGGAAATGTTCATCCTGGTCGTAATAAAAAGCGAAAGTTTAGTGGAAACCGTTTTACCTCCCAAAATGGTACGGAATTTACACCAGCTTCTGCGAGAAAACTGAAAACGGCATGAACATGGAGGTTCCCATCACTCTTAAGTTTCGCGTATTGCATTTTGGAGATTGTTTCAGTATTTGCTACTGTTTCTGAAACTGTTATTTATATGTAAGACTTATAAAAGGGATTTATCTTTCTCGCAGAGATGCAAATCAATAACAAATCTATAAATTCATTGATTTGGACCTTTGTTCCAAAGCATCTACACTCTGGCCTCAAGATCGTTGAAATTGCAGCATACTTATTTGTCATTATCATTAACAAAAGATTTTGTAGGAGCATTAAAAGTAATGACGACTATGGGATGCTCCGCTGGCGGCGAAGCGAATACTTATGTACAGAAACCTGATGAAACACGCGCATCTCGCGCTCGGAGCGGCGCACGAGTGATGCCGTTAAACATGTAAGAATCGATGCAATAATTGAATAATCTACTTTTAAAGAATTCCAAGAGGAAGGAGTACTCTATGGACCAGGCATCACCGATTGCTGTTAAGATTTTTATAGTTTTAACTGGACTTGAACTTTAAACGCGTTTTTCTCTCTCAAACCTGGGTTTTTTAAACTTTCCTCCATCACATCTCAAGAACAGTTTGATCAAGTGACTTTAAGTTAAAAGGGTAGAGTCAGCACATATAGATGCATAGAATGTACTACAATCATTCCGAAATTCCCAATATTTCTATTATTTTTAAAATAAAAACATTAAAAAAAACCATGAAATATTCGAAACTTCGTCAGAGGTCTACTAAAAATCCAGTTTTTGGTATTTTCAATTGAAAATAGTCCATTCCGTGTATTTAAGCTTACAGATTAAAACTTCATTAATTTTTTTTATTTCGGATAACCCTATTAGCTGGAATCGTGGAGGAAGTAAGCGTCCATTTTTTTCGAGGTGGGTGTGTTCAGAGCGCTATAACTCACGTCCTGTTGGATATTTTTGGATAAACATTTATATACATACTATTTAAATACATATAAATAAATGATAAAAAAACTTAAAGTTCTATCTATTTACTGGTCGTAAAAAAAATTCCTAAAAATGCTTAGAAAATAGGCCGTCACAGGGGTGAACCCCTTAACTTAAAAATATAACATTAAATAAAGGAAATATTTTATCCTAATTTAGAAAAAAATCTAAAACATTTAAAAATTTTGGACAACACTTGTGTCAATTTCAACTAAAAAAAGAGGCAAGACGTGGATGAGAAAAGACTTTCTTAATATAAAAAATAAAAGTTACTTTAAAGTGTGTTAAAAAATATATAAATTTCTCTTTTCTTGCCATATATTATTAATTTTTCTAAAATTTTGTAGTATTTTTGATGTTGAGATCCTAGGTGGCATTTTGTAACTCTCATTCAATAAACCAAAAAATGAAATTAATGTACTGAATTTGAGTGTATCCTATTTATGTAGCAATTGACTTCTTCGTGTTATTTTAATCATATTTTAAATTGCAATCTCCATCAGAATTCTGAAGGTAATCATCTAGTTTTAGTGTGATTGTCGGAATAAAGAATCTAAAATTTTTCAGTTGAATTATGCATTAGAATTTCAAGATTCAATTTTGAACTTTTATAGAGAAAATTTCGTTTCATAAGTAAGTAATTTTGTGCTTTAAATGGAAATGTAATTATTGTATTAGAACTTATCAAATCTCTTGATTAAAAAATCAATTGATATTATTTATAACAAAAATTCAGTTGATGGAATTTTTCCAATTAATAGAAAAACTAGTGGTGAGATACCGAATTTTTTTGCTTTTATTCGCATTAGTTTTGGCATTACTAGAGTTTAAATTAGTCATTTTATACATAGCTAAGAAATAGAAAAAGAGTATAAATATAAAAAGGAAAGAATATAATTTGCAGAGACTTCAGATAAAAAAAAAAGGTTTAAGTAAATCCGCACTAATCATTGAATGGATGCAGTGTATGTATATATTCCCAATTTGTTTTACGTAAATAAGATAGAAATTGGTATTCGGCCCATAAAATCAAAAAGATTTTTTTTTCGAAGATAAAAGGTTATCAAATCTGTTTTTTCTTAATTAAAAAAAATATCATTCGAAAAGCATGGAATGTAACGTTTTTTTTTTATTGCAAAATCATTAGTTGCCATGAAATGAAATCATTGTGAGAGTAATCAATAAACTAAAGTAATGAGTCACATTAAGTCTGATTCTTCTTTTTAGTGTTGAGTTGAGAAAATTGAAATGATCAGTTGAAAAAAGGCTTCAATTTTTATCTTTATTTTATTTTCGTATCTTTTGGCTCTTTTTGTCTTTAATTTCGTATATTTCATTATTATAGTATATCATAACTTTTTTAATCGTTTGGTTATGAATTCTATCAGATTTCTTTTTAAAGTATTACACAATTATGTTTAAAATATAATAACTTTCTAAAAATATAATTCTTTGAAAATAAATTGATGTAAGATTACCTTTTTTAGTTTATTTTCTGTTGTGTAATAAATATATATAGGTAATGCCCTTCTAGAGAGAGAGAGAGAGTTTCAATTAAAACAGGCTTTGTTTTTCTTATTTCTTCAACTTAATTATAAAACGATATTAATGAAACTCCGAAAATTTTGACATTTGCAGAGAATTAGTTTTCAGCTCTTTATTGAGAAGAAAAATAATAAAATTTTGAGCTTGCTTTATTTAATTGGTTCTCTGCAGTCTTTCTTTTTCAAAATATTGGTGGTATAATTTAAAATTAATTACATGCAACAAATTTACATAGCAGATGCCAACGACTTTTCAGGGATTTTTGAAAATGATTAATTTCGAATTTAGAAAAAGGAGAAGGAATTCGAAATAACAAATACGCAATCAGACTGGATGAAGAAGAAATCACGAAAGCAAGACATAAATAAGTTCTATAACACTATATACAGTAGGCCACAAAAGTGTTCATACACTTGCAATTTCCTATGAAATTTAAGGTTTTGGACTAATAAAAATTAATATATTGTAACTGTAAATTTTTATGATATCTGCAACTTATTCTTAAAGAATGACATAATTAATTTTTTAAAAATAGTATAACTATTTTTTTAAAAAAATAATTATGAAAAAGCTACTAAAAACTACGCCACAAAAGTCTTCGTACACTTAACAAAAATCTCAACTTAGCTTTAAATATTGTATTTATTTCTTAATTTAGTACATAGCAGGATATGTTTTAGTGCCCACAACCACTTTTAAGAGTCTTGGTATAGATTTAATCAACTTTTCGTAATTTCTGCATCGATTTTCCTCGTGAGTAGTTTTTACTTTATATTATGTGTTTATATGACATTTTTCTTTTTTAAAAATCAAATTCTCCCCAAATATGTTCTACTGGGCTAAATAAAGTGATTGAGTGGCGTTTTCAGAATTTGGGAACAGTTATAGAGACACTAGTGGCGTACAATGAGAGCAGTGCACTTGGCGTCATTACCCTGTTAAAAAATTAAATAGTCTCCAATATCCAAATTTCGGGCGGATAATTTAAAATTTCTCTTTAAAATAATTAAATAGAGCTCATGATTCATAATACCATGAAAAAATTCCAAATTACCAAATTCTAAGGCCAAATTACACTCCCACGCCAGAACTCCTTATTTTTTCATTTATAAGCTATTATAGGCCCATCGGAACCAAAAATGTTGAATTGTCTGCCATCCCAATCAATTTGCAGTCAATTTTGAATTTTCGGAAACTTACTTCCAAGAATATAGTTTGATCAATAAAGCATGAAGGTAGAAGTGTTCTTGCGTGGGGGTGTAAATCGGCCACAGAATTAGGTAATTTGGTAGTTTTTGTTGATATTGTGAATCATGAGCTCTATTTAAATATTTTAAAGAGAAATTTTAAGTTATCCACCCCAAAATGTGTATATTGGAAACGACTTCATTTTTGATAACAGGGTAATGACGCCAAGCGCCCTGCTCTAAATGTACACCACTGGTGTCTCTATAACTGTCCCCAAATTTTGAAAATACGTCCTCAATCACTTTATTTAGCCCAGTAGAATATATTTGGTGAGAGTTTGATGTAAAAAAAGAAAACATGTCAAATAAACACAAAATGTGAAGTAAAAACAATTACAGAAGAATGGTGGAAAATCGATGCAGAGAAATTACAAAACTCTGATTAAATCTATACCAAGACGCTTAAAAGTTGTTGTGGACACTAAAAGATATCCTACTAAGTGCTAAATTAAGGAAGAAATACAATATTTAAAGCTAAGTTGATATTTTTATTAAGTGTACGAAGACTTTTGCGGCATAATTTTTTAGTAGCTTTTTGATAATTATTTTTTTAAAAAAATATTTATACTATTTTTAAAAAATGAATTAGATCATTCCATTAAGAACAAGTTGCAGATATAAAAAAAATTACAATTACAATATATTAATTTTGATTAGTCGAAAACATTAAATTTTATAAGAAATTGCAAGTGTATGAACACTTTTGTGGCCCACTGTATATAATTATGAAACATCACAGAACAAAGTTTTCATTTTATAAACGATACCCTTCACTAAAACATTTAAAGTCAATAGGACGATCAGTGTTTATTAACGTCACATTAGTGGTCATGGTCACTCGTGACTATGACCACTTTATCATATGATACTTTATTCCAATGATTCAGTAAATCGTTCTGTTCCCCAAGCCATGACTAGAGAGAAGTCCTATTTCACGTCACGTAATAGAAAAATTTTAATCATGAACTGCTCTAGAATATTCAGTCAACATTAATGATCCCATTTTTTAAACTTCCATAGCTCAAAAATTTACTAGCATACTCATATGAAATTTGAAGTTTAAGCTAGTTTTAAAAATTTTTATTACCATAATGAATTTATTCTTTTTAGAAGTATAACGCGCACTTTTAACACAAAAAATAACATCGAAATTTACGGGTGCGCGTTATACGCCGGATATAAAAATGAGAGCTTTAAAAATAAAAATAAGAAGAGATGAGCATAAAAAAAAAATTTCGAAATGCTGTTTATTTAAAGAAATGATATTCTTAATGAATTTAAAAGGTAGGAGTTCTAAAAGTATACTATTTTCACAAAAGCTTAGAAAAATACCTCGAATAAATCACTTCAAAACATAAACAGCATTGCATACGTATATATCAGGTTTCCTCTTAAAAAAGGGGTGTGCATTATACGGCGAATATATCTCAAAATAAAAATTGCATCTTCAAAGTATAGGTGCGCGTTAGACGCCGTATTTTACGGAAATTAACTAAGCTTATTTAGTTAATTAATTAATCTTGTTACATAATAATTTACATCTCCCATTTCAAACATTAATATTTACATCAACTTTATCCCCCCTACGATGAGAACTGTCAAAGTCATTGAGGGCTGAGGATGACACATTTTTTTTAATGTCTAGACCAATCATTGTCCCATCTTCTCTCTCAAGTATTTTTACTTCAATTCCTTTAAATCACCAATAGAGTGTTATGTCTCACCGCGGGAATTCATTCCACAATGTATTTTCAAATAAAACCTCCCACAGTCTATAAATCTTCTAACTTTTCAATCAATGAATCACTTATGGTAGTTCTAATAGCCTGCATGACTCATCAAAGAAGACGAACAAAAAAGTGACACCGTTTCCTACATTTTACTCGAAATTCCACGTAGATCTTCAACAAAGACACTCTTGCAAAGTGAGTACCATTTCAAAAGTTTCCAAACACTAAATCCTCCACCGAGCGTTAACGCTAACAATCCTCGGCCTTCCCCCGCCACCCATTGTGATTTCCCAAGGGACCGAGGACCCCATCCCCACTCCTCACCTAACGATGATCAAGATGATGATGGCCACGGTCATCATCATCATAAAATATTGCAGTTATAGAAGAATCACGCCGGCAGAGCGTGTCAGAGCTCTTATCCGCACACATATCGGTTTAAGATATGGACAAAAAAGTTAGCGCTGATAAAATTTCGAAAAAAAGAGCGCTGAAGAAACACTTTAAAGCAAAATACATATTTGGAATAATGTTTTTTTGAATTCATCAGTCTGTTATGCACTCCTTATTAATTTAAGAAAGATTATAATTGATTATTTTTGCTATACATATTTCTATTAATTCAAGAAAGCAAAGTTTTAATGCACAAATAACAAAACCTTGACCTTCAACTTGGTAGTTTTTGTCTATTTTCTCTTTTCCGGAAGACATGGGAGAAAAATTATAGACTACAAACTTAAAAAATCTACGTGCTCAATTGTATGCATAGTATAAAAAACTAAATGTGTTACCTTTTGATGATGTTTTTTTTATCTAAAAATAATGTAGTGATAGCAATAACACTCATTAATTAGATATTTTGTATAATGCTAGAAAATGGTGATGAAAGTATAAATTTGTCGATTTTTAATTGTTGGAGATTCATAATACATGCAACTAGCTTTTTCCCGCTTGCTTCGCTAAGTATTTCTTGGTATTGTATGGTAATATATTGTTTTTCTTAACCCTTTAACGGGCACACAGCCAAAATACAATTTTCTGTGATAAAGTACTTGAGAAATGTAATGTTCTCATCCTCTATAAACGTTATTTAGTCACAAAAAATATCTGATCGAGGTTTTTTTTTCTTGGGTGGTGGCTAGACGTTATAGCCACTGCCCATTTAAAACATCTAACTTACTTTTCAGGACAAAAATAATGAATCATATCACAATAAACTTTTTATAAAAATAACCGTAAATGCAACACCAAGAAAGACAAGAGATAGCACAACAAAATTTATTTTGTAGATAACATATTGAACAAGTATCAAATGATTAAATTTATAGACTTCTGTGCAGTGTGGTTCCTGCCAGAATCAGAAGCCAGAGTAATCCTCATTGTTGGAGACCACCGCTGCCACACGCCTCGGCATTGATTCAAAGAGACTTTGGATGTGTTCTTGGGGTACAGCAGACCAAGCAGCTTCCACACGTTGCCAAAGTAGATCTGGTGTGGCAGCTGCGGGTGTAATCTGGGTCAATCATTGAGCAATCACGGACCACATGTTTTCTATCGGCGAAAGATCTGGAGAGCGAGCCGGTCAGGGAAGAAATTTAATCTGGTGATTGACGTAGAACCTTTGAACAATGCGCGTCACGTGTGGCCACGCATTATCCTGTTGAAATATGGCTGTGGCCAAGCCCTGAAGGTAAGGAAGGACAACTGCCTCCAACACTTCGGAGATGTAGCGCTGGCTGTTTAAAGTACCGGAAATGCGAACTAGAGGAGTGCGAGAGTGATATCAAATACCGCCCCATACCATAATACCTGGTGCAGGACCAGTGTGGTGGTGCATAACGCAGCTGCTCAGCATCCTCTCTCCACGGTGTCTCCAGACTCAAATCCGACCATCGTGGTGTTGCAGACAGATGCATGGCTCGTCAGTAAAGACAACTTCATTTCATTCTGCTGCCCACATCCTTCTTTCATCTCCCCATTTGGCGGCAGAGACGTCTGTGGTTCTGCATCAAGGGTAGACCAAGCAATGGACGTCTTGCGGACAGACCACTCTGTTGTAAACGGAGTCCAATGGTGCGCGCAGACACTGAATGATGCGTTACAGACTCAATGTGCTGCGCTACGGTTCATGATGTGACTGAGAGATCCGACTCTGCCATGCGCACAATTTGCCTGTCCTCACATGAAATGGTGCACTGAGGTGGATGCGATCGACCACAAAAGTCCGTCGTACCCTCCTGCATCCAACTGTCTCATATCCGCATTACAGTTGTTTGGTTTCGTCCAACACGACTACCGATTTCCCTGAAAGATAATGCGCAATCTCTCTCGGTAGGTCACTATCCTTCCTCTGTCGAACTCGGATACTTGATCAAAAGCTGATTGCTGTTTTCTACGAGACATAACTGATCGTTTTTTGAAAAAACCACAAGAAAAACTTAATTGCCGAACTTGAAATCGTCGAAATCTCCAAGCCTTACATAGCGCTTTAAGGTGGCACCACAGGTGCGTTTATTGTGTTTCTGCGCTGAAATTCTAATCATTTGCATATCTCACCTCCGCTAGTGCATTTTGTAAATTTTATGTTATTTGTATGCTTCCTTCAGTGTGTTGCATTTACGGTGGCCAGCAGTGTATTTCAATAACAATTAAGTATAAGTGTAATTAAATAATAATAGAATAATTGTACAACATAGAATATATGTATACTTACTTATAATATATATAGAAAACTAAGAATATACATTGAAATTGGTATATATCCACATTTTATATTTTATTTAATTTTAGTATAAAAAATTAGAAATTAAATGTAATATTATTGAGAATTTAAATTAGTTATTTCACAAATTTCATGAGCTATTTACTGTGAAACTTTAGAATATACAAACGTTTTCTCCGATCAGAAAAGCTGTAGTGAAAGATTTTCGAACCCGAGAATCTTGTACCACATATTTTAAACAAGGTTTGTTTATATTTCCCGCCTCCAACATTCTCACATGATTCTCAAGTGGAGGAAAAATGACAGATTCTAGGTCATTTTTCTGTTCTATGTGGGCAGTGGATAGAATATCCACATATAAAAGCTTTCCAAAAACCTAAATAAAACCTTTTTTAATTACAAATTTGTTTAATTCATTCAGAAGAGAGAAAAGTATACTTAAGGCATGTCGAATTTTTTTTCAATGATCAGAAATTTTATTTGTAGTAATCAAAATACAATTTGGAGATGTACACCGAAAAAAAAACTGTTTTTAACTACCCATCAGAGGGCCTGAAATGCAAAAAAAAAAAAAAAGGAATCGTGCTGCCATCCGTATTAGTTTTTATGTGTTTTAGTTCAATTAACGCATATAGATAGACTAAATATCCAGCAACCGCTCGGAGAAAAATTTTTTAATATGTGGCTAGACCTGTTAGCCACTGCCCGCTAAAAGGTTAACGATATTTGTATCTAAGTCCTAGTATTAAGCCTTCGATTGTATTAAAAAACTTTCTTATTACTCTCACTTCTCAATTTAAAAAGGACAAAGCCGTAAAATGTTTTCATAAAAATCATTTTTGTAACCTTACCCTACATATGGATCTTTTTATAACGTACATAGAAGAAAAGAATGCATTGTTTTCTATCTTTTTCTCTATATTTTTAGAATTACTTTAGTGCTAAAAATTGATGCCTAAAACAGTAAAATAGAAACACAATAACGGTATCACATTTTCTGTATTTGAAATGCACAACAAACTGAAAAAGCAAGCCACTATAAAATTCATAGAATAATATCACAATTTCTAGAGACAACCAAATAACAATCTTTTTTTAAAATTTTTTTTTAAAAAATGTTATTCTCTCCTTTTTATATCATCACAAAATCGATAACTTTTTTTAGATCGATAGTTAAGAGAGATAAGAAGTTCGATAAAATTCAATCTGGCAACAATCCCGGCGAAACCATTTTCGCTATTTCTTGAATAACCTCTCACGAAGTAAAATATTTATTGAGAAGCGTTTCCCAACTAGATTTTTCCGGATATTTCTACCAAACTCTCACACTGTTAGAAAGAAATGGTAATGCTAAGCATGC
Organism: Trichonephila clavipes; assembly: GCA_019973935.1. Taxonomy (NCBI): domain Eukaryota; kingdom Metazoa; phylum Arthropoda; class Arachnida; order Araneae; family Nephilidae; genus Trichonephila; species Trichonephila clavipes. The sequence goes on from BMAU01021379.1 coordinate 3,154,321, forward strand.
ATTTTTCATACCGACTTTACCAGAGACAATATTTCGCGAGGATAGAATATTGATAGCTTTTATAATATTAGAAGAATGTGATTTTCTCCATTTCGGTGGAGTTGCATTGTTCTTTTCCTGATGCTATCCGAGAATGGAGAAATTGAAATTCTTATCAACGAAAGCTCGCGTGTTTCGAGCGATCCATTTGGAGCTGCAGATAATATCGGTGATAAAACAGTCAAGAAAATTTCAAAATTGTTTTCTTTTTTTCTCTCTCTTGGGAAATAAGCAAGCTGAGAAAAATATATAGAGAAAATCTCAATCAAATTTGTCATTTTTGGAAACATAGTTAATTTTCTCTCATTTGAAACTCAGGAATTCTCTGAAGAAATCCATCGTAAAATACACCCTAAAAACTTAGTAATATAATGCAATCATTATGCCTATATTTCAAAATTAGATTATGCATATAATACTGAAATCGACTAACCTTTTTGTACTTTTAAGCAATACTGATCGTGACATATATCATTGCTCTAGATATTGAAAAATTATTTATATTTACTTTGTTCAAATACTTTTCTATCTTCAAGGATGAACTGATCTATTAACAATTACGTCGTTGAGTTTTTACCGTTAGGATCTTCTCCCAGCTCCTCGCCCCCTCCGCTTCTAAGGAGAGCTTTTTGTAAAAAGCGTTTTTCTCTCTCTCTCTTTTCGGAAACATGAGGTTAGTATAGTTGTTATTTATCCCTGATCTAATAATCAAAACAGTAAATCATAAGTAATAAATAATGATATATATATATATAATAATTAGTTAAACGAATTATTACTAAATAAATAAAATAGTTTTAAGAATACATTTTTGTATTATTTACATAACATACAAATCGTTTTGCTTAGAAAATTTCTTAAAGTATGATATATTTTAAAACCAGGTGATATGTATAAACCCATCTCACCCTGACATCATTTCACACCTAAAAATGAAGTACTAATTCTCGTGAAATATTGTATTTGAATCTCTATCATACAGTCTATTATCATTATGTATTAGAAAAAGAAACAAATACTTTAGAAAGCAATACACGTGTTTGTGACGTTTGAAATAGTGCAAAATCCATATGGACGCGATAACTCTTTATTTAACCCAACTAACTTAGTTCTAAGCGTAAGAGTTTGCTATTCTAATACTGCAGCTTGTTTTACCTTGCCTACTGTCTTCCTAGTTTCTTATTGCTTTGTTTTATTTTTATAGTAATTTAGCATATTACGATTTGAATTTCAACCGCACAAGAATGATAGCATAGATATCAGTTATCTAGTAATCTCACTAAATATATACATATTAACCCTATCTTAGCACATCATTTGGTCATAAATCTCGTAATTTCAGGTAATATTTTAGACTATGGGGTCTTCAATTTTTCACGCACGAAGGCCACATCAATAAATTCACAGTCCACGAACTCCACGATTGTCAAAAAAAATATTGTAATCTGGAAATTTATATAAAAAGGAAAGGTTTGTCTTACAACTGACTCTAAGGGAAGATATAAGGTTTACAGATTTGCATATATATATATACTAGCTGCATGGCCCGGTGTTGAACGGGCTTTCACTACTTTTATACATTTTCCCTTCCCTTCAAAATCAGCACTTCCATTATTCTTTTTCGAAATTTGACTTCTTTGCTTCTTTCCCCTCCATTTAGCCCGGCGTTGCACGGGCTTTTACCGAATGCATAACTTAATCCCCATGTTAATTTCCTCTTTCCTTCATGACGTCAGCACTTCTGTGTGGGTGTGTACAAGTACAATGTGAGTGATTGCTATAGCGATGTCATTAAAATTCACTTTTTCGAAATTTGTTCACTTCTTTTCATAGTCAGACAGGTTTCTATTTCCTCCACTTACCCCGGCGTTGCACGAACTTCTTAGAATGCATAACATATTGTTATGAAAATTCCCCTTTCGCTGTCAGCACTTCCTGGTGCGTGTCTGATTTCTATATTAACGTCATAAAATGTGCAAATTATCGTTGTTTTGTAAAACAAAATACCGCATCGTGGCGAATTAAAAATATATAAGAATAAAAAGGTAAAAAGACTGGAAATTTGTTTTTATTCACTTTATTCAAACTTTTTATTTTCACAAGGACAATATTTAAACAAATTGTGCCAAAGATTTGTTAATGTATTAGTAATAAAGTGAATTATGTAAATAAATGAAATAGTTATAAATATATTTTGGTGTAGACATCAAGAGAAGGAGGAAAGAAATTGAGAGAAAGAATGCTTGACATGGAGGTAATTCAGAAATTGGGAACGATGACTAGGGTATCCTGGGAACACGTTCTCCGTGTTTACTAAAAGACATTAAAACCTCGATTAAAAGAAAGATCACTCGGGTACATTAGTCTTAAAACCATACTTACCTAAAAATGGCAAGCCTCAAAGGAGAAGAGCAAATTTCAAATTCCTCTCTTCAAGCTTTTAGTTACATAAATAGTGACTATAGTCTCTGGTTAAGATAACAAAATTACAGCAAAAATAAGCGCATTTTTAGAGAATTATCTTAAGGAGAATAGAGAATACTCTCTCTCCCCATATATATGTAGTAGTGGAAGTGATGGGGATTAGTTCTTTTTGTCAAAAACTACTGTAGTTCCTCTTTCCTCAAACGAGTGACTGTTTATTAATATCACACTCCTTCACCAAAGTACTACATCTCACCAATGGGCGGACTTAGAACCTCGACAGTTTTAACGTGCATCAGTCCCTCTTTTCGGCAGGTCTTCAGTGGCGCTAGAGCTCGAACTCACATAACACGCAGTGCAAGAGTTTGTATCAATAACCACTTAGCTATCAAGGCCTCTAGCATTGAAGCGAAGTGGTGATGACTATTATTTATAATACTTCAGAGTTACGAAAAATTTTAAAGATACAAAAAAAAGTCTTTTTCTATTTTTCTAAAGGTAGATCTTGTTTAATTTTCTTCCCTCAAACTCAAAAATGTAAATTTTTATTTTTATTATTGTTATTTTTTAAATTGGGTAATATCTATCAAAAGTAATATTTTATAGTGCTCTCAATACAACGCTTACACGTACATTAATATTTGAAACTATTTTATCAAAAGAATATAAAATAAAAAAATATAACATCTAATATCCACAATCACCTCTTCCTAGAATGTAATCAATGAATATACAACAACAAGTCGAACGATAGCACTATATTCAACCCGTATACCCTCCAAAATAAAACATCATTGAGGGCGTATTTATCTTCGAAACTAGGTCACAGGCAACGGGAAATCAGACCGAATCTGATCAAATATGCATTATATGGTGGGATGAGCAATACGCAAGGGATTCACTTTACTTTTTGCACTTTATTTCTAAATCCATTTTAAAATGAAAACTTTCCATTTTATTATGTGGTTTATGTTAACCTTTCCACTTCCGTGTTTGCCTCCATTACCAGAAGGGTTTTATTTATATACATATACATCGTATATCCCCAATGTTTGCATTTTTGCATATATGGACACGCTTTTACCTTAAAGTAGAATGTGTGTGGACACGAATAGAGAATTAAGGATATAAGCAATCTGACTAATGGAGATTTTAAAGTTACACTTATTGGTGGGTTTCTAGATTTACACATGTCTTTGTATAGTCACGAAGTATTTATCAATCGCATTTGATACTGTGCAAGAAAGAGAAGGGCTGATTTATTTGTGAAAAATCGTAGAATTTTTATGATAGTTTCTAATTTCTAAAACCTTCCATGTGAAACTTGTGATACAATATATATAGTATATGTATAAGCATAGCAGCCATCCGGAATTACTCAGTTAACTGGCACTTGAAGTAATAAATGACATATCCGATCAAACGTTATTTACTCAGATGGTAGTTGTTCGGATACGGATAGAGCAGAGAGTGGTATTTTTAGTAACACTCCTGGGAACGATGTTAAAATCAGCATCAGGAATCCTGACCATTGTTCCGTCTTCAGATCGGGGCTGCGGTAGCCCAGTGGTCAAGGTATCAGATCATGGCAGGTATGTCATGAGTTCGAGCCCAGTACCACTAAAGACCCGCCGTGTAGGGCAGCAATGCACGCTAAATCTGTCGAGAGCTGAAATGTCCTCCCGTTGGTGTGGTGTGGTAGTTAGGAGAGGGAGGGGGTGCCAGCTCAGATGTCGTCCACGTCACTTGACCATGGTTCAAAATTACGTGGTCCGTCGCCAAAACCCCCGTGTAGCTGAACAGTGCGACGTTAATATTCAATCAATCATCCGTCTTTAGATCGGAACTCATTGCTATTAGTTGTGCTCTCGATCATAAGCTCCATCCAATATTTGAAGAATTGGCCAAAAATTATGGACAGTACTGGTCTAGATATTTTATTCAAATTAGTTAGGCTTGGACAGAGGAAACAAGTATGTCTCCAGTGGATTCCATCACATGTGGGTGTGCCTGGGAACGAAACTGCTGATGAGTTGGCTGGTAGGGGATGTGATCTCCCTAACCCCAGTTACACTGTCTTAACCCATTCGGAAATGTATTCCTTCCAAAAAAAATATAATGAATTTGACTTGGCGAAACCCTCCTGCTCACCACTGGTTCGCAGCTATAAGAGTCCTGGCCTATCTATGCAGTGCAAGAGTTCCAGGGCTCATCAGACGTCCTTGGCGCGCTTTAGAAGCGGTCACCTGCGTAGTATGACTTTTGTGCAGGGGGTTAAGTCCTTCTTTACCTGTCCCTGCTCTCTCCTTGCTTCTCCTGCTCATCTTCTGGACTGCTGGGGCATTTCCCTGCAACAGTTGTATGAAGAGCAAGACCTGGTGTGTGACACTATTACGCGGAAAGGTCAAGTGGACTTGGTGTAGGCTTTCCTGCTCCAAGGGGATTGGAAACAACACGACAACATATATATATGCATATAATAAAATACTATAAAAAGGAGATATTTTGTGAAAGAAGTTATTTAAAAAATATGTTTCTTAAATTGTGCATAGAATTTCATCTTTTGGAAACTTTTCCTATGCTATTCCACTCTCGTTAACATAATATTAAAGCAAAAAATTCACACATAACAAAAATATTGGTGACTAAGACTAGTCATTTTTTTTAAAAAAAGCCTCTTAAATTTAGTATTCTTTAAAATCTGGAGACAGGTAAAATGCTGCGTGAAGTGACTCCCTTAGATACAGATAAAAACGCTTTCGAAAAAAAACCGGAAGGGGGAAATATCAATAAATAGAAGAATTTAATTTTTACTTCTTCTGGACGTATTGATTGCTTCTAATAATTCTTTTCTTCTACCAGGGCTGCGGATTGGGAATTACCATTGCGGACCTACCGCATTGCCTGGGAGCTGGTATCACTTTTTTTGTGTGGCACCATATAGGTGGATATCAGTTGCCACAATCTAATTTTGAAGCCCAGTTTCCTCCTCAGAGGTGAGATCTGAGCTCTGACGATGCGAAACTGTTCTAGTATAATTTTGCGGAGCCAAACAATCACTAGGGATCCTTAACATACAAATTTGGGCGTTCTAGGCTAGCGTCAAACCAACTACATCACTCAGTCTGCCATGTAAATATTAAACAATTCTTCTAATAAATAGAACAGTTTAAATGGAAAATTTATACAGCTAATCACATAGACTGTGTAAGGATCACTAATTCAGAATAGCTGGTCTTTTTGAATTCATCAAGGCTCTATTCATAAGGAAATCATCTAAGAGTAGAAATTTTAGAATGCGTTGACTCAGCTGTAGAATTATCACAGAAAGGACGACTGTATAATATTTTAAATAATTCGATGCCTTATCCTCATAGACTGAGAAAATTTTATTCTATATTATTACGAATATATGACATTTTTATTGAACTGTCTTTTTGGTTAAACAGTCGATGTTTGTTTATTTATTTGCTCCTTTTTTATTCTTCAATTTTTTCCAATAATTTTTTTTCAAAACAAAACCGAAAAAAAATTCTAGTTTTTGCCATGAAAGGTAATAAAATATATTCTGATATATACATGAAAGATGCATAAAGTAATTATAAGTATATCTAATTTTTTTGCAAAATTAAGAAAGTTAAAGGAATAAAGTCAGCTTTGAGATGCATCGAAGAGTTAATAGCCAAAACTATTCAATAAAAAAACCAAAGTGTTGCCCGAAAATTCGAAAATTCCGGTGTAAAAGTACAATACAAATAATTAATATTACTAAAAAAAATCTCAGATCTCCCTCCCTCTACCCTTCTCGTAAGTAACAGTGGACGAGCAAAAAAAAATTTGTAAACAATTATGTATATGACTAACTATATGCAAATATTGCAACTGTCAAACAAATTACTATGCCTTTTTTACTTCTGTTAGTAGTCTAACTTTTGGAGATCATTAAAGTAATCCTTTAACTTAATTAACAATTTCAGTAAAACAATTAAATATTTTATCATGAATTACATACATCTTAATGTGATAACATCTTAATGCGAAATTTTAAAAAAATTCCAAAACACATTACAATGTTAATTTCTTCTATTATACATATGTTCTAGATATACCATAAAAATGTCTTTATTCTTTCATTAAAAGATCTGAATTTTTTTAAAAAAAATCAAGATTCATTCGAGTAACAAAATTTTCTTGAGCTCAATTTGATTCAAGAAAAAAATAATTAATGAAGGGAAGTGAAAAAAGCTAATTAATATCCAGTCAAAAATTCTTCAGCGCAAGTTAATCACTTAAAACAATCTATAATAAAAATTCTTAACGAAACATTATCGTCTGCGTTTCTGTATTTTTTTTTAATTCGAAACCATTTCAAGATATTTTTCATTATCAAAGTAATTCATACGAACAATATTAATTGAAACAATTTTTAGTTTTCAGCAACATAATTAATCTTAATATACCGAAAAGAATTTTTTGTCGTGGCGTATGTAGTTTGAGCAATTAAGCATATTTGTTTAATGATTCCAATGAAAAATGATCCAACTCGACTTTCAAAATAAAAATTAAAAACTGGGCTAATTGTGAAACCAGCATGTTATGCAAACCATTGAGGGTAACAGATTTTGAATTGCTCGGGCATTTTGTTAATGAATGACTTAGATTAAGTACTAAGTTAGTTAAAACAGAGCCTCCTCTTCCGTGAACAATAATCTATTTTTAATAGAAAAATGGCAACGGTAATTGTAGAACGATAGCTTTTCCAAAAGCATCTAATGATCCTTAAAGACACGTTTTTAAATAACAATTCTTTTGTTCATTAGCGTAAGGCTAGGATGAATACCCATCGATTTTTGTACAAGGGTGCAATGAATCCTGTAGGAGCTGTCACTTGTGTCATTTGAGAATTAATGATCTGGAATAACTAATTGGCTAGTGGATGTTATTTTGATTTGCGTGGAATATGCAAAGTTTAATATCGCTCCATATTTGAGAAGTGGAATAATGGTATAGGGATTTTTTCCCCTAATGCTGCTAGACTTTTTTACCCTTTGCTTTACCGACGTCAAAAAATTTTTTTAACATAATTTTATCTTATATTTTTTAGGTTTTCGTTTTGAATTGGTTAGAATAAGAACTATGTAGAACAGGAGTCACCAACCTATGGCACGCGGAGCAACTCTCAGTGGCACTCTACACTGCTCTACAAATTTGTCAAAAGTAGATTTGTGATTCCTGTTTTCCCCAGTCAAGAGTTCAATTTTCATGAAATATTATAAGAATGAAAATAGTATCAACGTTTCCTTTCTTAAACTAATAAAAGACTGTATTTTTTTAATGTATTATGGGAATATTTTATTTTACCCATGACTTATAATGTGTTAAAGGGACGGTGGACCATCGAAACTAATTTCTTAAATTGTTAGCTTAATTAGCTGAAAATGGAATCAATACAGTAAATGATCGTAATTTTTCACAACTTAAATGTATTTTTTCAAAAAACTACGCGAACTGATTTTTTTAAAAAAATTAAATTTTTTAAAACTATTTTTATAAAAATGCTCCTTGCGCGTTGGTTTTTAAGATATGTACATAATTTTGTATTATATATTTATGAACTACAACAAAATATATCTGTGCGTGGATTTTAAATTCAGAATAAAATTTGATGAAAAAATAATTTTCTATACTATATGAAATATTTCACCAACTATCACACATTCAAGTCATTCAAAACAGCACAAAATATGATACGTTAATTTTTTTTAGAATACTAATGCACATATTTGTGAATTGTATCCTCTTTTAAAAGTTGTGAAAATTTCAAAGATATATGACGTAATTTAAAACTCAGGGAGCATTTTACGGGAAAATTTGAGAGCTCAGAAAATTACATTTTAAACATTTATTTGATTAAAATAAAAAATAATTCAGTAATTATTAATCAAAATGACAAAAGTCTTTGACATAATTATTCTATGAAACATGAGGAATAGTGTTAGTATAAAAAATCAAAATCGCAATTTTGACCGAAATCTGACATTGTGAAGGTCCCCCCTTAAATGAGTAATTTTCTTACATAGCTTTTATTTTAATACTTATATTTTTGACTTCATATTACTATACTTTTTATTATAGCTTTCTGTATTTATAACAGTATTTAATCGTAGTTCAAAAACATTTTTGTACTTTTAATACCTTTGTAAACTGAAAATCTTAAGATGAAATTTAAATCAATTTAATTTTATGTATATTGACAATCTATTCTTCCGAAATCAATGTACTTAAAAATATTCATTTTAATCTTAAGTTGTTTCTTATTTATACACACACACACACCTTTCAGATATTTAATATTTTATTTAAATATTCTTTAATCCCATTTTTGTTTAAATTTTAGAAATTAACTGCATTTTTATAGTTGAAAATTTTAAAAAGTGTCTCAACAATTAAATTTGAAAAGCTACATTATATATATTGTAAGTTATCTTTTGACGTGTAATTAATCTGAATATACTCTGAATTCAGTGGCGCAACAGGTTATGAAAGCCAAGGCCTACTGTGCCTACCTCAGTTTACGTGACCTTTCGCGCTGGGATGCATGTGCAGATGTTTCGGTCAAGTGTTCAGTCTTATGCAAAAAAACTCCCAGTGTTCTGTTTCCAAGCAAGTATGGTACTCGTCTATCGACCCACTGAAGGGATGAAAGGCTGAGTCGACCTGAGGCTGAGCCTGGGATTTGAACTCCTGACCTGTGGCGTAGAAGCGTGATGCACAACCAATGGGTTTCAATCTGAATATAACCACAAGTTATACTAGCTAGAGTTAAATATTTCCCTTCCTTATAAAATAAATATTCTATCGTTCAAATTTCAATATGTTAAATGGAAATATAAGACAATTTTTTTTATGATACACAAACTTTATATTACAATGCAAAGAAAATATAAGCTTCCGAAAAATAATTTTGATACAAAATTACAATTTTTTTTCTTAGCAGTAAAACTTTTTTAAATTTGGTGAGTGTATTATATATTAAACAACTAAGAATTACAAAATTCAAGTACCTGGAGTGTAAGTATGCTAATTGAAGTTTAACTCAAATGAATTCCATCTAACAAGGGAAAGGTAGGAAAAATGAAATTCATTTCGGATCGAGACTTGGTGTAAAAGTAGCACTCAGAATAGGGTGTTTAACCCTCAATGTAATTCCGCCGAATGGCCAGTCAATTTTGAGAAAATAGAGTTCAAAATTCATGCTTAGCTTTTATACTATAAGTTTCAATTTCCTCCAACGATTCCGTAGCATGGTTGGGAAAGCGCTTGGTTACTATGCAGAAGGTCAGTGTTCTATTCACGCGATAAACTTTTCTTTTCAATTCTTTTAACTATTTTTTCAAATTAAATAAATTTATTTATCAAAGATTAAATGATATTTTATGTAATTATTTTGTATTTTATAAAGTAAAAAAAATTAAATTTATTTATTATTTAAATTATTAATTATTAAAGTTATTTAAAACTATTATCAATTAAAATTAATTTGTTATTTAAATTAAATTACTATTTAAATTATTTATTATTTAAATTATTTATTTTTAAAATTATTTAAAATTATTTATTATTAAAATTATTTAAAATTATTATCAATTTAAATTAATTTATTATTTAAATTATTGATTATTAAAAATTATTTAAAACTATTATCAATTAAAATTAATTTGTTATTTAAATTAAATTATTATTTAAATTATTTAAAGTTATCAATTAAAATTAATTTATTATTTAAATTATTTATTATTAAAATTATTTAAAATTATCATCAATCAAAACTAATTAAAATTATTATTAATTAAAGTTCTTTTTAATAAGAATTAGTATTAATAAGAATTATTACTATTTATTATTAAAATTATTATTTGATATTAAAATTATTATTTATTATTAAACTTATTATTTATTATTAAAATTATTATTCATTATTAAAATTATTATTAATGTATTATTAATAATTATTATTAATTTATTATTAATAATTATTAATTAATTATTATTAAAATTGTAATTTATTATTAAAATTATTAAAATTATTTAAGCAAATTTATTAAAGTTACATAAATAAATTTATTAAAATTAAATAAATTTATTTAAAAAGAACTTATTAAATATTTTATACAATTATTAAATAATTAAATTAATAAGATATAAAAAGACACATATTACTTTTTTTATTATATTAATTACAAAATATTTTAATAATAATAATAATATAAATATATTTTATAAATTATTTTATATTATATATAATATTTTATTTATAGTATATTGTATTTCACATTATAAAACTATTTATAATTAATTTTTATGTAAAATATCATTTAATATTTATTTCACATATTTTATTATAAATATTATTTATTAAGATAAAAATATATTTATATAAAATTGAATATAAATATTTATATAATTACAGAATTTTTTTACTTTTTAAAATACAAAATAATTACATGAAATATCATTAAATATTTAATAAACCTTTCACAAATAAATTTATTTAATTTGAAAAAATAGTTAAGAGAATTGAAAAAAAAAGTTTATCGCGTGAATAGAACCCAGATCTTCCACATAGTAACCAGGCGCTCTCCCAACCATGCCACGGAATCGTTGGAGGAAATTGAAACTTAATAGTATAAAAACTAAGCATCAATTTCGAATGCTATTTTCTCCGAATGGACTGGCCATTCGGCGGAATTACATTGAGGGTTGAACACCCTAAAGGAATACTACTATTGCATCAAGTCTCGACCCGAAATGAATTCCCTAAGTCGTGCCCTCCCCTGGTAAATATAAACTCAATTATATGCAGTATTTTAGAGTAATCTGTTGACCAAACCATTTTAATTTGAATATTTTTTTCGGAAAAAATTAAAAATCGGTTTTTTCTTCAATTAGCACTTGTCGAGATTAATTATCAAAATTTTAACATCATAAAAGAGGAAGAATATTAATTTTACTAAAATAATTCTTAATTTGTACAGCTTTTGAAAAATGATTCAATATTAGAAAATTATCGCAACAAATCATTGAAATAACTTAGAACAAGCAATTTTAAACTGTGATATTTTTGAAATATCTGCTATTTTTGAAAAGTACTAATTGGTTTTCTTTCATTTTTTTCGTATAATTGTAATAAATTTTTTAAAAAAATATTTACATTCAATAAAAAAATACTTAAGAGTTAATTAAAAGTATTTGTTTCACATCCACCATGCAATACTTTTTCCAAAAAATATTCTATGACATCTCAAAAAGTAATGATAAAATCTCCATTTAACCAAACTTTCTCGAATAAAAACTCAAACAGTTGAAATAAAAGGGACAATAAATCCTCTTTGCAAGTTAAACATATACTTTTTTAAAACAATTTATCTTCGTTTTCAAATGCTCTTATGATTCATCTAAGCCCCTCGCTGACTCCCAAGTTTCTAGCCTACCACCTGACAGAGTTGAGAACATTTTAAATTACCCAGATTTCTAAAACTCAACAGCTCCACTTTAAAACAAATGACACAAGCTTTTTCCCAGTATCTCCATTCTATTCGCCCCCCATTGGTACTTTAAAAAAGAATGACCAAGGGAAGGGGGAGGGTAAGCCCACCGTAGAGTTACCCTCCACGGACAACATACGAGACGTAATCACTCCAATATTACAGGAGAATGGAGAGCTGGTACATTCGAGCATCCCCCTCCCCACTCCTCTATTTTTTAAAGTATCCTGACTGTCATTTTTTTTTTTATTTTATGTAAAAATCCCTGTAATTTGTCAAAGGTCTCCTTTAGTTTAATTCATCAAAAATCTACCGGGAACATGACGCATCTCTAAACAAAGATGGAGGGAGGGAGAAGATTTTGTACAATTTGGAATCATTCCGAAAAGCATTCTGTCCCAGGATTCCCGGCCGGATTGAGAACTTCAAGATGGCTCTCTGGTGGAATAGGTAAAAATCCAGATGATGAAGGGACAGTTGTGATGAATGGTTTGAGGTTTTATCTCTGCAGTGCCGTCTTCATCAATGTCATCTTATCTCTGAACCATTTGTTTCAGTTTTAGATTCTAGAGATTTAGGAAAGGATAAGAGGAGATGGGGGAGAGAGAGAAAGAGAAGAAGAGTGATTTTTATTCCTTTAGCGGTTTTACATTAATAAAATTAATTTGAAGTATTTATAGCTGTAATTGTTTTGTGGAGTAAAGTTATTCTTTTCCGAGGATTATTAATTAGGATTTCAGCAGCTTAGAGATAAACTCTACTCAACTCAACTCTACTTTTACTTTCAATGACAACTAATTAGACCAATATTTTTTTTGTCTTACAATTCTCAGTTATGGATAAAAGTAATCATAAAGAATAGTTTGATAATCTATTCTAAGGCAAATAGTAATGAAATCTCTGAAACTTATGCATGTTTGAGAAATAAAATTTCTCAAAATATTCAAATGTATCTTTAACTTTTTTTATGACGGATTAATATAAAGTTAGGTATAGAGTTTTGTCGCATAAGCGTGATTTTAACGTTATATATAACATATTATTAAACATTATATATATTTATGTCTTATTTCATGCATTAAAAATAAGCCTCACAAACCATGCAATTATATACATATAAATATTTTTTTACAAAACATGGTCACGAAGATTGTTTACATATTTGTAAGTATGGAATAGTCTTCAATAATGTTAATTAATAGTGATTTTAAAATATCGACAAGTCATCAATTTGGCAATAAAAATTGATGTCCCTGCAAAAATCCAGAAGGTTACAAGATCATAATTTTACTTACATGATTCTTTCCAGCATGTAGAAAGCGATGTTGGAAAGCAAGATTATCATGAAACATTTGACAGCATCTGTCTGTTTTAATTGCCATGTGTGGAATTGTGGTTACGCATTTGAATTGCTGTATTCAATATTTACGTGATTTTTGAATTAATGCTATTGTAGATTTATGCACGTGTCATTTGCTTCTTGTTAGAGGAAAACCTACTGTAATTATTGGAGTGTTACCTTTTTTAAGCTGCCATTGCTCCAAAATATTTGAGCAAAATGTTGCGAAATTCGAAATTTTTTCCCCCGGATTTTTGTTATGTAATCAGTTATGTGAAAATGAAACGCCTCCTTAATGAAGACATCGTTTCAAAAATTAATTAACCGTATTAAATAATTAATTAGTCAATGAACTTCTTAAATATAAACAGTCTTTAAATAATTTAGGATTCATGTGCAATTTTTTTTTTTCCGATTTCTGAAAATATTATCGTAATTATAATTTTAATAATTCACATTTGTTAATTCTCAGATTTTTAAAAGATTTTCAAATATTAGAAAGAAAAATAACTTTTTTAAACAAAAACTTTTTTTTTTTTGCTTTACAAGATGCGCTTTATTGCATTCGAATCTGCATTCCAGTTTAGACTTAAAGAAAAAAGTAGAAATTCAACCGGATGAATTCAAAATGTCTGATAGACGGAGAGAGAAGTGTCAACAATTATTTCAGTTTTGTCTCAATTTTCAGTGTGAATTGAGAAAATTATAAAGGATGTTATTTATTAAGGTTTTAAACCTGGTAAAATTAAAGCTTATATTATCAATGAATAAACAATGATAGCTTTAATTCTTTTTAGTTTTTTATTGACATTTAGCAAAAAGTGTACAGAAAGTGCTTCGTTATTTATCAATGATGTTTAAAGTTCAATTCTTACCCTAAAATTTCAACAACACATCCTTCTATAAGTCCTTCTTCTGTTCATTTAAATTTAATTCTACCTTCATTCTTAAAAACTCATCAATTTCCAAATTATTGGTGTATGTATTTCATCCCGCATGATTACTTGATTCATATATTAGCATTACTTTTGTTTATTATTGAAGTGATAACTTCTTTAGGTGCGTTTTGCTGAAGAATGAACTTTAATGAAAAGTTTTAAAAAGCCAAGCATTGTTACGCTCGGGTTTGTAACGCTCGTAACAATGGTAACAATACTACTTGTAACAATACTACTCAATCATTTGGGTTGAATGCTTGGAGTGAAACGTAGAGCAGAAAATGGTCAAATAATTCCAATGGTTACTATTTATATTTTTCACCAAATCAAAGTGTAGAGAAAATTATCGAATTCCTTCAAAAAAATTTAGTTGCCTACACTATGAAGCCGTATCATCTCTTCTGAATAAATTTTCTGTTATTTTAAGTGGGGATTTTAATGTAGATTTTTAAAAAAACAAATCACAAAGCCTTTAGTAGATTTTAAAAATCAAAATTTAGTTTAACTATGCCAAATGATCCAATTGAAAGCACTACAAAGTACGGAACAATGTTTCACGGAGTTTTTTTCAGATATTTAAATAATTTTGAATCTATATATATATATATATATATATATATATATATATATATATATAAAGTATTTCTAACCTATTTCAGCTACCATAAATCTATTGTTTCCTTCTGAGAATACAATTAATTCACAAATATGATTGTATATTTTGCAAGAAAAAATATTTTATGAGTACACAGACATATGAATAAATAATTTTATATGACAATACTAATATCCCCTTGTTTTTTATTCACTAACTAATTCCTGAAATAACATTACAAAATTTGAAGTTATCACTTCTATCGTATGGTCGGTCATAAGCACTCACACTCTTTTTTTTTTAATGATCAATTTCAAGTCCCTTTCACAATTTAACATTTTTTTTCTGTTTAAAATATAGGAAGTTTTCTTTAGGATGTTTTTTATGTTAATTAATGTTACTAATAACTCATATTATACATACCAGTAAGAAATGAAAGACTAATGATGAAACAGTCATTATTTTGTTGACATTGCTATAATATTCGATGCTATTGGTTTGAGGATTGAAGAAGGAATTGTGCGTCGAATCAATGCGAACAAGTTGGTGGATGTTGTGGTTTATTACCAACTTAGAAATTTTAAAAATTAATTCTTCAAATAAAATTTTTTATATATTTGTATGGATCTACTGCCTGCACCTGGCAACAGGTCGAACCATACACACGAGATCTGGCAGCGGGCCCACTGTATACATAGAGGACCTGGCAACGGCGGAGGGAGACCAGACCGGACCAGACCGAACCAGGGGAGAAAGGAGAACGGTAACGAAAAAACGAAAAGTGAGAAAAACGTGGTCGGAGGAAGAAAGATGGCTGAGCAATGGATTGCAATCTTGTATCATCTTAATATTTTGTTTTTTATGAGGTGTCCCATAGAAGCAGTGCAATAAAACAGAGGTACAAAATACTAACTGCAGTTATTTTCTTTTCACAATTCGAACACGACCCGATCCAAAAAGAACCTACAAGTTTACGATATTCATTGGGCAGCAATGATATTCGTCACAAGTTAGACAGGTTTGATGTAGAACAGGGATGGCAAACCAGTGGCACGCGTGCCATTGATGGCACGCGACTCAATATTTTGGACACGCCACCGATCAAAGCGATTTGCATTTTAATTCAAAATAACAAAGTTCAATATGAAGTATTATGAACAAACGTGAGTGATCCGTCATAGTTTTCAGCGAGATTTTCTCAGTGCAAAGAATTATCGGAAACGCTCAAGTTCTTTATGCACCCTGATATGACTTCATTTAATAAACTGAATTTGTCCCAATTTGATTGGTTGTAAATTGAAAAATTTGAAATGCAACTGTTTGATTCCAGTCTAATTCAATTTGGATTCAAAAATTTGTTGAAAGAAAAGGAGAAAGTTGAAATTGATTGAAACTGAAATATTAAAAAGCAACATAAGTAAAAATGTCAGTAATGTGAAATTTTGGAAACATGGAATTTGATTCCAGATCATTTAGTTGTTTGAAGAAACTGGCTCATGCTATTTTAACCAAATTTTCATCTACCTATGCCTACGAGTGATTATTTTCGGAGATGAAAAAAAAAATAACATTAAAGACTCACTTAGAAACCGTTTGGAAGATGACTCCAGTTCAGCTTGCATTCAGCTAAAAGTAACACTTTACAGTCCCAATGCGAATTATTTGTCATCTAATCTGCTACAACAGAAGTCACATTAACGTTATTTTAATTTGAATGACACGTATAAATAAAACATTTACTGCTATACAGTGCAAAATGTGTTTTTTCGTTGTAAATAAAGAATATTCAGTTAGTATTTAGTTTTATTATTTTCTCAATAGTCACAACTCAAAATTATTGGACGGCACGTCTATACCTCATTAAACATTTACAGAAAAAAGTGGCACGTTGATCAAAAAAGGTTCGCCACCCCTGATGTAGAAAGTTTAGTAGAAAAATAGACTCTGACGGAAAAACTCCACTTTTATTTGCATTAAAACATGAGGATATTTGAAAGTTTTTGCTACAAAGGCAATTTTTGTTCAATACTTTCACAAGTTTTTCGAAACGATGTTCTTTTTTAATCAAATAGATTATTTTCTGAATAAATTTTCTCATGTTTTCATATTAAAATCAAAAGGAAGTTTTCAATAATAATAATAAAAAAAAGAATTTTGTCTTCCATCAAAAAAAATTATGCTTCTGAGAAATTTAGGGGAAAAGAATACTCCGCGTGTGTAATTAAATAAAGCTTGATATAGAAATTACACACTTAGAAAGCGGTCAAATTGTTTGAAGTGTTCCAGTAACCACCGTAGCTGACTGTATATGGTCACGAACTCGTGGTCGGCATTGTTCCTGTGGGGTCGTGAGCTTAAACGTTGGCTTCTCTATAGACCCGCCAGTTTGAGGAGTTAGTGCTCATTAAAGTTGTCAAGAATGGTGTGATATGGAAATTTGGAGAATGGGATGCATGTTCAGATACTTGATCATGGCTCTAAATTGCGACGTCTGTCGCCAATAGCCTTACTGTAACTTTGAAATGCGACTTAAACAAATAATCCGTTAGAAGTGTTGTTATTGTGGCTGATGCCACCTGTCTGACGTAATCAGATCGAGGCCCACGAAATTCATCGTAGCAAGGGGCTAGAAGTATGCCTGTCGTTGGCCGTGAGCACCATACAGGTGACAGTACAAATTGGCTCGGCGAATTTCCCCAAAGGGACGATAGTTGGCGACACCACCTATCTCCACCTCCACAATTTTGGCATGGAACTGAAGGGGAGGGAATATTCTCCAGTCCCCTGCACTCGTGATTCAGCCCACAAGACTTTCGGACCCACTGATTTAACGAGCACGTACTCCGTTTGTACCTGGAGTCCGATGCTCTAACCACAAGGCTACCCACGCCCCCCATTAGAAGTTCTTTAAGCTAACTACTTATATTTTTCTCAGAGAAATTCTTGTATTGATTGTGCAGTATTTCCTCTTTAATTGTATTTATAAAGTAGAACTCGTTGTAAAATTACTTAACTTTAAACTTTTTTCCCTTTCTTTTTTTGCCCCTGCCTGTTAAACAGTAAATTTATTGTACTTTCAAAAAAATTGCATTTACTTTAAAAATTTTTTCAAACATGCTGCATATTTGCACATAAGCCTTTGCATGCACGGCAAGTTCCCTAAGTGTGGGCGCTATTTCAATGGTGACACACCATCTAGTGGCAGTTCTCGCTATTAAATTTTTGACGCTTGAATTAATTTTAATTCAAGCTCTTGACGGATGTTAAATATTGCCGTGAGTACCAGAGCCAAACTGATACTCAAGGGATCTTTGGCATGCCATATAATCACGTGCCTACGATTTTTGCATACAGAAAATCCCGACTACAGCCAGGATCGAGCCCACAACCTTGGGCTTACGGGGTGGTCAAGCTACCTCAAAGCCATATTTTAAAGTTCTCTCAACACTGCCTTCAATACCTAAGAATACATGTTACTGTACAAATATACGATCAATTACAAGATAAGCTAATATATTACGGGGTAACATATCTATCTTCTGTTATGAAAATAATTAAAGTTTCACATTACAATATTTATTTATTCAGAGAGAAAAGTAGTGTATATCATTAATTCTAGTATATTTCCGTATTTTCTAATATATTTCAAGCAGCTGTAAGAAATTTTTCGTATCAACACCCCTCTTGTAAACACGATGTCGACAAGTTAACACTAAATGCACAAAAAGTTATTTACAACGCAACAGCTTTCCAATCTAAATTTCTGTTATTTTCCTCGCCGAATTGTTTTTGTTGCTCTTTCAACTCCGTATTTACTCAAGCCTACAGTTCCAGTTTAACTAGCGTGTGGTCTTGATAAATATTTACCTTTGCCTTAAACGAGATAGGAGCCAAAATTTCAATTTGCACTTCCTCCCCCTCGCCAAGGACTTAGCAATAACACACAAAGGGGGAAAAGACAGCAAATTGGAAAATGGCGAAACGATTGCACGCCAAACGCAAACAGAGGGTTTGGCGAAATATTTGAGCAGCTCTTTCCCCATTTATGACTTCTGCTAATGCTCATTAATTGCAGAATTTCTAGAGTTAATTAAAAGTTGGCGGGAATGAGTCGGAAATAAGAAATACAAGACCTCCCGTTTCGTCTCATTAAGTGGGGACAAAGAGTATATTTCTAGGAATGCTTTTTTGGAAAAAAGAATTCTCTCATATAGTTTATGCCCGTACATGATACTCATACTGCTAATCAGGATAAGAAAGTTTCTGGAAAAGATTACGTTGTTTGTTTGGATGAGATTTTTCTAGTGCATATAAATAAGATTTATTTGCTCTCTAGTAAAAATGTCGAGATGGTAATTGTTCTTTTTGAGCATTAAACAGAAAAGATGAAATGTTTTACCCTATTAATCGTTCTAAGTTTAATAAACCGGAACGGTTTATTCGAATTTTTCTTCTTTTATTGGACTTCCTGTAAACAAATAGTAAATTGTTTTCTGAAAGACGATTAAACAGGGTTTATTTGTTTTCAGGTAAAAATTCTAATGGATGAGAAGTTAATTAGGTTGTGTAATTAACTGTAGAAATCCTGTTGCACATGAACCAAGCACAGATAAAGATGTATAAAATGTTAAAAATTCAAACTGCTTTCTAACTGAAATGTGATTGAACTAATTTTTCCATTCAATTCTGTTTCATTTGTAAAACTCAGAAGACAAAATTCGTTTATTTAGTTATATTTATTTTTTGGCCAATTATTTCAAAAGGAACAATTAGGTATGAAATCTTAACTTCTAATATTCATTTCAAAGTTATAAATGGATTTAAAGTATTCTTATCTTTATATTTCTACATAACTTTATTTGATAATTGCGAAGCTCTTTAGATTTAATGTTTTGTCCTTTTTGTCACTTTGTTAAGGATGTATTTGCTTGATATTCACACAACTCGAACCAAACTTAGAATACTTTTTCACTTCACTTCACAATCTTAGAACAACTAGAACACTTTTAGTAAAATGTTTGAATGTTCATATAAATTAATGAATTTGTATCATATATTTATAATTCGGCCCCATTCAAATTTGCAAAAGTCCATAAATTCGCAGCTTTTTTCGCTTTAGCATGTAAAGTTTAAACCATTCTAAGCATTTCTGTTTACGCAGCATTATATAGAATGCATTTTTTACAAGAAAAAATGGTGTAATTCAGTCAAAAATAAGAAGTACATACTGATATCCTTACAGGATAGAATTCAGAATTGTAATATCAGTGTTGAAGCACTTTCCTAGCTTAAAATTTTTTCCAAATTCGCGTTTCAATCTTTAGCATTATGTGTGAAGACAGTTTTAATTGTAACCATTTCTGACAACATTTGGGAAAGCAGGATTTTAGATTATCAACCCCTCAGCTGTCACGAAGGCTGGGTGAGTGCATATTAAGTCGCATTATAAGGCTATTGACGACGGATCTCGTATTTTTTAACCATGGTCAAGTGTGTCTCCTGAGTTGGCACTCCCTCTGCGAACTTCTACTCCACGCCAACGGGAGAACTTTGAGCATCGATAGATTTTACATGAATCAACTCCATTCTCTACACAGCTAGTCTTCAGTGACACTCAACTCTGACTCATGATATGCCGGCCACGAATCCGTAATCATAATCACTAGGAATCAAGAATCTTATCAACTCAAAAAATCTTATCCAGTGGCTCACACAAGGGGGGCGAACTCCTCCTCCCCATAGCCCTTGATTTGTTTCGATTGATTATAGTCCTATGTATATATTACGTAAAATTTAATTCCTTATTCGTTATTAATAATTAATTTTGTTAATTAATGCTAATTATTAGTTCAATAATTAATCTTTTTAATGTTTTTTTGTTCCCGAAAATAGACAAAATTAAACGAATATGTTGAGCGGTGTGCTGGAGCATGATACGAGAATGGTGAACTTTCGACCCTAGAACCCCTCCCTTGAAAAATTCCTGTGTGCCCCTCCGATCTTATCAAAAACTAAACTAAAGAAAAAACACATCTAAGAAATTGAGAAAATTAAATTTGAGACAATTATTAGATTAATCAATCATGTTTAAAATAGTCCCATTTATATTTTATGCTATGAGGGTCAGCAGAATTGTGAAGAACAGAATTGAAAAGAGCAGCTTGAAAAAGAAACGAAAAAAGTGTCTCATTCGCCATTTTGTTAGTCATAGTCATTTCACTTGAAATTTTTATATCTAAACTTTTACGTGCAGCAAACTTGCATCTTAGCACCTGTTGCAAAATAATCCGAAGCAAGTTGTAAGCCTAACTGCTGGACCTCTTCAAGGTTCAAATCTAGTTCCTGGATGACGGTGAAGTGGAGAGGTCGGCAAAGATTACATAAGTTCTAATCTAATCCAACTTCCGTCTAAACTCCTCCAGAAAAAAAATCCCGGAATCAAAGACGGCAGGAAGTGAATCAAAATCCGGGAAAATCCTGTTTCATTTATTTTGATGCTCCTTCACCCATCTTCATCTTCTTCTAGAAGATTCCACCAACCTTTCATCTTCGCTGAGCTTTACGACACAACAAAACAACAAAATTCCCGACACCACCCACACTTTTATTTTCATTATTATTTTCTCCCGACTCTCTGTTAATGAATTAGAGCGGGAAAAAGATTGTCCCTGCAAATCCCTACATATTCCCTCCTGGGGATTAAATTCTGGCACTGGCTCTACCTGAATTGATGAGTACTTGGAAGATAGAGGTTGTGAAAACGCGGAAGAGGAAATAAGGAATAGTCTAGTGATTGAGAAAAAAGCATGCGAGTTTTCTTGAATGGTGAAATACTGGTTTGATTCTTGCTGTATGAAATTTAACTTTTATTATTGATTTAGAAATACAGGAAATGTGGAAAGTCTATTACGGTTTGCGTATAGTTTGAATTTAAATTTTAAATCAACGAACTTGAGGAGTCCCTTTGTAATATCGGCATAACAAGTATATATATAATATATATTAAAAAAAATTTAAGTCAATTCCTACTTAGGTCAAACAAGAAAAATTTTATTTTGGTTACTTTTTATTAAATAACTAGCTGGTATACCCGTTCTTCGCACGGGTGAATTGAAAAATTAAACAATACAGATTGAAGAATAAAGAAGTTTTTAAAGAGTTAATTTTACGTGAATTGCAAATTAAACAAAAAAAGCCTTTTACATATCTCAGCTAAACAAAAAAAACCATGTTCGCTAAATTTTAAGTCTGTAGATCTAATAGCTCTGATAAAAAGGATTTTTTTTTATATTTATAACGCCCCGTAACTCTCTTGTGGGTCGATTTTTGATAACACCTTCATAAACTGATCTCTGCTCAGCAAAAGTAACACAATGTTACAAATTTTTTGCAATGAACGCTTAAAAGAGTGTAAATAATTTTTATCTAGACGTGCAATACGTTAATATTACTTTCTGTTGTATTTATTTTATGATAAAATTATAATATTCGCAAGCAACGCCGTTCTTTACATTATAATGGCGATTCAATGGAAACATAGAGAAATGTTGGCGATAGAGTCAAGTTGGCATAATTTTGGCGACCCTGTTGGCAACTTGGCGATTGATTGAACGGTGCAGAAGTTACTTTGCTGTAGCGCCACCTGGTGGGGAGCTGCAACAAAGAGGATAGCGCAAAAACCTTCTCCACAAAATATATATATACATGCTAATTTTCATAGTGGTCGGTTGAACGGTGTTGGGGTGAAGCGATTTCATATATACAAATATCCGTTTTAATATATAAATAGATTATAACAATGGCAACATTTGGAGAAATTTTTTAAATGCTGACGTTTTTTTTTTTTATTCAAGCTGGATTGGTCCGTGGAGAAGTACTTTTATTTATCTTTCTCTGATTATACATGACAATCTACTACGACTATATTTCCTTCGTAAGTTTGCTATACTGGTGAATTCGGCAAATAATTTTCGCCAAATCCGCAGTTTTAAGGAAAATTTTTAAATGGTTAGGTACGCGCTGCATTCATCGGTCGCTAAACCCCAATAGATTTTCAATGGCTGACGAAATCTATTTCTACTTCATAAATCTCCTCAGAACAGAATAAGTTTTTGTAAATGAAATCCTATTATTTAATTCACACGTGATTCTATGAATAAGTCTCTTTTTATAAGCATAAGAAATTTATTTTTTATCACCCCCTTTATAATTACTTTCTGTTACCGCCTATAATTTAACTCATAAAACATATCAAATAAACTGCGGCTGTGACACATTTCGTGTTAACACCGACGAAAATTTAAATTATAATGTTTTGCATTAATTTAATTCCCTCTTCCTACACTTTTTTTATTATTATTAAAGTACTTTTCCCGCGTTAATATAGGAAAAGGGAGTTTTCCCCATAAAAAGATCCCCATGTCCGATAAAGATGGGGGAAAAGAATCATTTTAAAAAAATTCCGGGGGTGTAGAGTTGATTACAAATATATATCCTGTTTTTAAAAGCAGAAACTATCAATAAAGTGGTACAGAGCGGGAAGGGTTCGTGTAATGTAGATGAGCAGTTCCCATCATCGTAAATATTTTCAAATAAAAGCTGTAAGGAGATAAGAATGGGTTGTACGTAGAATTATATAGATAATTATTACATAAGCAGTCCCTAAAAGTATGTATTGATAAACCTTCCAAAATGAAATTCTAAGTTTCGTATTTTGAACGTTGCTTTAGGAACTGTATTTAGATGCTGATATAAATGCTCAACTTATCTGCTATGTGTTGATTCCAAAATATAGAAAGAAAATTTCCATAGTGTCGGGAGATTGATGACGAAATTAAGGTTGGGAACAAACGACAAAGGTTTAAAATATTGAGAGTTTTCCCTTAATTTTTATCGTCTTTTTTCTATTTTGGTAAAATTAGTTTTTGAAAAACTTATTTTACTTGCTTTACTTTAACCCTTAACTTCGCAATTTTTTAAATTTCTATAAAAAATTATATCAGCTAGTTCTCAAGTAATAATAAAAGGGGAAAATATGAAAAAAAAATTAAGCAGTTTTAGATTGAATTTTAGCCATTTTTTTTGTGTGTGTTGGAGAAGTGAAACATTGCGCAGTAGTTCTGTAAATTACAAAACTTTTTTTTATATGAGGATTTCATTATTCATTAAAAATGCTTAAATTTCTTACCTCGTAATTTATTTCGTCAATAAACAAGAGAGAAGCATAAAATATAATGGATTCTTTTTATAGCAAAAACACAGTTCTTGAGGCATCAGAGATTTTTATAGTTGTGATTTCTGGAAAAATGTATTTCTTTCTAGTAACAAAATTAGCCTGTATTTCGTTGCAGTAATCTTTTTTTTTTCTCAGATAAGTGATTTGTAGGTAATTAAAAAAATATTGAGTCTGTTAAATTAAAATAAATCCTATATTGCAGAAATGCAACAGTGCGAAGTTAAGGGTTAAATCACTTGCGTAAAAACTGTTTGGAATTCGCAAGTGATTTCATCTACGATTAGAGTTTTTAACTTAAAATCATCTTATTTACATGCATTCCTATTCAACTTTATAACAATATAATTTTGAAAAAAGTTAAGCTCCAATAAAGCAGTAGTATGTCTTTTTCAGGCACTCAGAATAAAATTCAATAGTATTTTGAACTATTCCAAATGAGATTCACAAAAAAAAATTTTTTTTTTATTTCTAATGGGCTGCGGATTGGTGTTTTACCATTGCAGACCTAGTACATTCCCCGGAAGCTAGTATCTCTTTTTAGAGCGGCAACATATAGGCAGATACCAATCGCCGCAGGTAATTTTGATGCCCATTTTCCTCCCCAGAGGGAGGTACCTGAGCTCTGGTGATGCGAAACCCTACTTAGGATTTTAAATGTTGCCGAGTGAGTGAGTGTTGATTTTTTTTGGTGCAAGAGCCAAGTTTGGCTATACTGCGCCACACATTCGTTAATATAATCTGTGATCTAGACGGGAAAAGAAAGAAAGGATAAATTGAATGACAAGAAGGAGGGTCGAAAATAGAGAAGGATCACTAGGGTACCCCGGGGTCGTGACACCCGTGTTTACCAAAGATAGTAAACCCCTTGGGAAAAGGAAAAGATCACTAGAGTACCTCGGGATTGTGACACCCGTACTCACCTAAAGAAGGTGAGCCCCCTGAGGGGTAAATGTTGCCGAGAGTGCCCATGCCAAATAGGCACTCGAGGGGTGTTTTAGCCGTATAATCATACGACATAGCCTCTGCCAATTGTCTGCATCATGAAAATCCACCAACTTGGGCCGGAGTCGAGCCCGCAACTTTAGGTGCAGAAGACCAGCGGTAAACCACCCACGCCACCCAGATGGCATTAAAAAATATATTGTTTCAAAGAAATAAATGAATTACTTGAAAGGCTAAGGTCTGAAAACAGTACAGAAGACTTGATGTAAATGTAGAAATAAATAAATTCCAGTATAACTCATCTACTGGGTGTGTAAATATCGACATGTTCTGCATTACGGTACCATTAAGGTATCCAACTACGTTTGGAACCGTGATTTTGAAAAAGCGCATAAATGGATAATTTTCATGATATTTAGTGTCACTCAGATTAGAATATATGCATAAAATTGTTTTAAGGGCATTTTGACAAAAAAAAATTTTTTAAATGCAATATTTTGGCAAAAAGTTAACTTAGAATAATCTTTTTTCCAAATGTTCTCCTTTTGTGAAAAATGCTTCTATTATAATAATATTTTGCCTGTATATAGCTCAGACCTCTCTACAGAGGCTCAACTAAAGTTTTTGAAAAATTCACATCATTTTCAGAGTTACCACCAATTGAAATAATTATTGGCGTTTTTTTTCTTAAAATTTCTCCCCTTTGTTGTCGTAAAATATGAATAAACCCACTTATAAGTTATGTATTTCAAAAATTCTAGTTGAGTCTCTGAACAGAGGCCTGAGCAAAATATACTGGCAAAATATTATTATAATAGAAGCATTTTTCACAAAAGGAGAACATTTGGAAAAAAGATTATTCTAAGTTAATTTTTTTCCAAAATATTATATTTAAATAAATTTTTTTTGTCAAAATGTCCCCTTAAAACAATTTTATGCATATATTCTAATCTAAGTGACACTAAATATCATGAAAATTATCCATTTATGCGCTTTGCAAAATCACGCTTCCGAACGTAGTCGTATACTTTAATAGCATAGTATGGAATCACGAAACTACGTAAAAACATAACCAAGAAAGGGGAAAATTTCTAAAGATTCTGAATCCTTACTACTCCAATTACTACAAAGGTTTTACTGGAGAAAGTTAAAACAACTTGGCTTGGATCTGTCTTAAACAATAAGGAATATCACTACCTGCACTGTAAGTAATTCATAACACATAGATCCAATTCACATAAAAATTATTTTAACGTTTTAAGCACTTTTTACTATTTAATAGGCAGAATGAATTCTTTGGAAGATATTTATGCATATATATATTTTAGATGTATTTTTAACAATGAGAAATAAGTTTATGGACAATTTTAATAAACTTCTTGCTTTTGAATAAAACTCTGAAAAGAAAAATTAGAGGATTTTAGAGAACGGATTTCCTAATTTCGTTGACATCTGAACATATTTCATTCAACTTAATTCTGCATTAAATTTTAAAGAGTCTCATTGGAAATTAAAGGGCCGTGGGTAGCATAGTGGTTAGAGCATCGGACTCCAGACCAAAAGTCCTGGGTTCGATGCCCGACGTCGCCAAATACCGCCCGAATACAGAGTACGTGCTCGAAAGTCTTGTGGCCGATCGCAGCAGAAACCATGGGTACAGGGGGCTGGAGAATATTTCCCGCCCCTCCAGTTCCTTGCCTAAATTGTGGAGGGAGGTGGTGTCGCCATCTATCGTAAAGAAATCCAGCCTATCTCAGGCTGTGGCAACTTTCATTCTTTCCATACGGGAAGGTCACGACAACAACATTTGAAATTAACTCACAGTGAATACTATCATTCTGCATCACCCTGTGGCCATGATAGCCTAGTGGTCATGAACTCGTTACCAGTTATCATGAGTTTGAGCCCAAGTGCCACTGAAGATCCACCGTGGGAAAAAGACTGATATACGTTAAACCTATCGTGACTCAAAAATCTTCCCGTTGACGTGGAGTGGTATTTTGGAGAGTAATTATAGTATAGCTCAGGTGTCATCCTCGTCACTTAATCTAGGTTCAAAAGTATATACTAGGTCCTTCTCCACTAATGTTCATGTTGCTTTGTAGGGCGACGTTAATAAATACTCACTCAGTGTGACCATTTTTAGTGAAATACGGTTTTGAACCTCAGTATCACTTCAAGATTATAGTTACTAAATTTTCTTCCATAATATAATTTAATAATATTTTATTTACTGTTATTTTATCTAACTACGCATGAATAATATCAAATAGAAAACGAAATATTAAAAAATATATATGTTATTCTAGTACAAATAAACAGAATTAAATGCTTCAAGTAATTTTTAGTTTCCATAAAATCCGGAGTGTAATAGTCTCTTACTCTTCCACCAACCTCACGAGAGGACTTGTGGCTCGACGGCTATTTAGAGTACTCCCATGCCGCGAAGGCACTATACATTTACAAATATCCATACCTTCTCCGGGATTCGAACCCGGTCCCTACGACACTGCAGTCAGCGTCACTAACCACTATACCGGATGGGTTATATTGAGAATTTAAACACTCTTATATATTAATATTAACCATGTTAGACATTTTCGAAAAGTAACTTACGCAAAAATAATTTTTGAGACGCCTTTGTTAAGCCTGGATACACAGTGCCACCGATAAGCAAGAAAACTTTTTCTATTGCGGTATTGCTGGCTCTGTCACAAATTTTGCCATTAAATTAGGATGTGTTTAAAAAGTAGACATTAATGGCCAATGGACCAACACACTGGGCATTAACATTCTAGTTTTCTTAAATTATGCTTTATTTTTACGTTGATTCGGGGTTTCAGGATTCACAAGCATCGCTCTTCCAAGCTAATCGGGTGGCCGCGGTAGCCGAGTGGTATAGGTATCGGATCATGGCTGGTTTTGTCACGAGTTCGAGCCCAGTACCACTAAAGACCCGCCGTATAGGGCAGCGATGCACGTTAAATCTGTCGAGAGCTGAAACGTCCTCCCGTTGGTATGGTGTGGTAGTTAGGAGAGGGGTGCCAGCTCAGGTGTCGTCCACGTCACTTGACCATGGTTCAAATCACGTGGTCCGTCACCAAAAGCCCTCGTGTGTCAAGGCAAGTCAACTAATCGCAAGTCGAAACAAGACTAACTCAGCTAGGCGAGCATCTCCCTATTTATATCCCTCGTAGAACTTTCGATAATGATCTTCTTGCGTCATAGATCGTGAAATTAGTATTTTCTCCACTAATTTCCAGAAGAATCCAGAGGGTCCCAAACTGATCAAAAATGGTCGCCAACATGATCGTCAAGTCGCCAAAATGGTCACCAAAAATCACCTAATTGGTCACCAAAAATGATGCCAATGGCTCTATCGCCAAGATTTCGCCTTCTCACTGAATCATCATTATAACGTAAGGGACGGCGTTTCTTGCGAAAATATTACAATTTTAACGTAAATTAAATATAACTTAGAGTAATATAAATGCATTAAACATCCAAACACAGGTCATTTACACCATTTCACAAAATTCGTAACAATATGTTATCGGGAAATCAGGACATATTTTGATCTTTCAATAACTATTTAAACTTCAGCATATGAGAAGTTCGAAAAAATTTGCTTGATTGATAGAACTATACGTGGCCTGCGGCGGTCCTTTGATTTGGCAGCACGCGTGCGGTGCACGTGCCTCACACCTGCTAGGATTTGCCCGGATGTTGCTTCAGAGGGCGACGTAAATAAAAATCAAATCAAACTCAAAACTTAATAACAAATGCTTAAGTTAAGATTTTCACATAATCCCCGCACATTTATAGTTATCATTCAGTAAATGCCACATCAAACAGAAATGTCAATAGGAGATAATGAAGAGAAGATCAATCAGATCACACTTCATACGAATGCTTAATAATGAAACTGGTGAATGATTTGGTCATCAAATATATATCACTTATGTTCTTTAACAACTATTCCTTTGTCTTTAGATGCCTGGGAAGTAAAAGCAACTTATTCATTTTTGTATTAAACGTATAGCCCGAACCATAAATTATTCTAGCATTGTCAATCAACGCAACTTCTCCCATCTACAATGAAAATGCTGGTATAATATACCCAGCCCGCGGAACATTCAGTTTACAAATATTTAAATTATCAAGGAAATATTTATAACATCTACATCCCTCTTCCCTATTCTCATTCTTGGAATTGTTCTTGAAAATTCAAATGAAACCAATTCCACGAAGGCACTCGCCGCTTTGCATCCATCAAATCTCCCCCTTGTACGTCATCACTGAGCCCAGAGACCACGTTACCTTGACAACCAGGACGAAAGGATTTTCCCTTGAGGGGGTGGAGAGGAGAGTATGATTAACATTGGGCAAATCCCGTGTCCAGTCTTCAACCCCCATGTGTTGCGCACAAAATCCATTAATAATATACCCCTCCGGTGTTCCATCCGGCCAAGTATTGTTGCTGTCATTTGTTTTAAAACTGTCAGGAGGCAATTTTTGGAAAGGATCAGCAGGTATTGTGATCCACTTAGTCTTTTCCTCGATGCACTGCATCCAGAGTAGGGACCGAGGAGGGGTATTGTCGTCTTTCTTTTGTTCGTTCTGTGGTGAAGCTTAACACACTCTCCATAAGTGGTGAGGAAGTCTAGAGCTTTGAACGATATTTTTTTTATGTATTGCTCAGGATGCTCTGGAAAATAATAGAGAAATCATTTTTGATATGGATATGTATAAATATTTTTTTAATACTTCCCTAAAATATTAGTTTTCAATTTTGGATACAAGATACATAACGTAAAAAGGGTATTGTGAAGTGAGGCTATTGTTGAATCTGCCGATTTGATCGTGCTCACCAAGTGTAGGTCAGGTACGCATTTCAGATCATTTGCATAATTCTATATATGAATTGCATCTACCTTCCGATTTGAATCTTTTTCTGATTAAACCTTGGTGTTGCGTATTCACATCTCTCAATGGTGTAAGTGAATGAGTGAGCGCTTACTAACGTTGCATATTTGAAGTTACACTAAGGACTTTGCGATGGACCTCGCAATTTTGAATCTCATTATCCCCTCTATACGGGCCTTCAATGGTTAATGGAATTGTTCCTCCGATTTCTACAAAGGAACATTTTATAATATAAAGTGAAAAAATATTTGTACAGAAATCATTTTTTTATAACAGGCAAGCTTTTTTTCCCGATACCAAAAAAGGTTTTATTCTTAGAGCGAGAGAGAAACTACGGCGAAAGACAACAACCATAATTTTTTTATCTCATTGTAATTTTGCATTATCGAGTTTCATATGATACAGTTGTCGAAATAAATGCAGCAATTTATGGATTAATAAAAACTTCTCGATTTTAAATGCAAAAAAATGACATAACTGTACAACATTAAGAAAAAAAATTGTAGTCTTTTTTCCTATAACTGCAAAATCTTTAAATTTAGCAACTCCCCACCTACAGGTTCATAACCATTACACTACCGCGGCCGTAACGTAGCTGTAAAAGCTTTGCAAATGCAACTCCTGACCAAACTCGTAATTTAGAACTTCAACCAAGATAACACTTGAGCTAGAACCTTCACCAAACTTCTGGCCCCGGTAACCTAATGGTCAAAGTCACGGACTCGTGGCTGGCATGTCATGAGTTCGAGCCTAGTGTCGCTTTAGACCCGCCGTGTAGAGAGGGCTGATACACGTTAAATGTGTCGAGGCTCAAAGTCTTCCAATTGGTGTGGAAATTAGAGGAGAAAGGGGAGGGGGTGAGTCAGCCTCATCACTTGACCATGGTTCAAAATTACGACGTCCGCCACCTAGCTTCTACATCCGGAATAAACATTAAGTCGATCGCGATCAACCTGTCAACCGCCAAGGGATTTTGGGGTGACCGCTTGAAGATTAGCAATTAGTAATTTATGCGAAAATATTCAAGATTGGCTTATAGTATGCAGATTAAGTCTTCTACTGACTTTAATTACCAGAAGAAAAAGTTTCGAACGTGTTTTGAATTGTTTGGCAATAAATACATCATTTGATATTATTATATTTGTGTCTATTATTATTATGTTTGTAGTTTGCGTTTTCCTTTTAACGTGGTTTTAAAAGTGTCAGAGGCGTAGTTACCGCCGTATCAACGATACGAAGTCTCGAGCTTTGGGGACCCCAAAACGTGTTAACAAAAAAAAAATCCCAATATTAAGGAGCTCTTAAGAAAGACCCCCGAGGAGCTTTGATACAGGGCCCACTCAAGATTAGCTACGCCAGTGAAAAGCGTGATTTTTTTTATTGTAGTTATGTGGATGAGAGTACATATTTCTTATTTATTATTTAAATACACTCATGTCCATAAATTAAGGATAATTCAGAATCACACAGAAATTGAACTCTAAAATAAAAATTTCACCTGTAGAATTATCACACACATCTTGAAGAAGAATATGCAAATTACAGGAAAATACCAAATGGCGCGGATAGTACGTCACAATGACGAGAGTGTAAGAGAGGGGTATATAAGGAATGGTGGCAAAGAAGTAAAATCGTTCACAAGCGCTTTAAAAGCCTTTCAGTGCAATAACCGCATAGTTATGGCACAAAGGAAGCATTTGGATGATTTTTTTACGTGGTAGAATTATTGGACGACTGGAATGTGGACGTACCCAGCTGGAAGTATCCGAGGAACTTGGAATCGCCCAGAGTGTGATCTCCAGGCTTTGGAAACGATTCCAAGATGATGGTAATGTGAGTAGATGTTACAACACAGGTTGACCCCGAGTTAAGACGCCGAATGAGGACCGGTATTTGGCAGTTACTGCCAAAAGAAACAGACGGAGCACAGCATTAGACCTGTCTCGTCAGCTCTCTTCAGCTACCGGTACGACAGTTTCAAGGCAGACCGTGTACAGACGCTTAGGGCACATTGGTCTATATGCTCGTAGGCCTCTCAGATGTGTTCCACTATCCGCAACTGACTGTCGCCTGCGATTAACCTGAAGTAGAGAGCATGCATTGTGGACACCACAACAGTGGTCTTGTGTGATGTTTTCCGACGAGTCCAGGTTTAGTTTGCAGTCTGATTCTCGCCGGACTTTAATATGGAGAGCACCAGGTACCCGTTACCACCAAGAGAACACCATTGAACGACACCGTTACGGTAGTGCAGGTTGGCTCGCGCGTTTGGGGAGGAATTATTCTTGGTTCCAGAACTGACCTGCATGTTCAGAGTGTAACGATGACGGGCTACATCTATCGGGATGTCATTCTGGAACAACATGTACGTTTGTTTCGGGGCGCCATGGGGGCTGAATTTCTGTTTATGGATGACAATGCCCGTCCTCTCCGTGCAAACATTGTAGACGAATGCCTTCAATCGGAGGATATCACCCGTATGGATTGGCCAGCATACTCACCAGACTTGAATCCAATAAAGCATGTGTAGGATATGCTTGGCCGATGAATTGCACCCCTTCAACCCCCTCCCACCTGTCTACCGGAACTTAGGAGGGCATTGCTTGATGAGTGGTGTAATATTCCCCAAGATCAGATTGATAATTTGGTACTCAGCATGCCTAGGCATTGTAAGGCCTGTATTGCATCGTCCGGGAGACATACTCCGTATTAACCATCATGCTAACCATGTTATACTGTTTGTTGTAAATAGGTTCTTTTTTGAAATTTGCTTCAGGGAGTAAAAATCGCAATTTTTATTAATTATGTCAAACATATAGCATCTTTTTTGCTCTTTACCTTTTGTTAAATAAATAGACTTTACAAATCAAATTTGTTTTGCTTCTGTCTCTTTCTTTGCCTTAACTTCATTGTCCTGAATTTATGGACATGAGAGTATAATAAATATTGAAGACCTTTTTCTTACCTCACCACACCTACGCCCCTGGGTGGACCGCAACACCTTTAAAAAAATTAGAAGTAGCCCGTACCCTAAAAAAGTCTGCCCACCCCTGTTCTACTTTTAGATACGAGAGGATATTTTCAGACTAGGTTGAACTTCGCGAGCAGCATCTATCAATATTTTGTATGACTGTCCTCGTCAGATTAAGGAATCCGACTAGGTTGGGAAACCAATTTTTCAAAAATTGATTTTAAGAATATTTTATTGTTTTAAAGAACATAACTAGGCTTTAAAAGTCATAGTTATTAAATAAATAACATGTATCACCCTTTGTTTTCGAATGAAAAAAAAATTTTATGAAATTTTAGCAAAATTTTTAAAGTTAAGAAAAACACAATGAATAAAAATAAATTGCACATTATGCAATTTTAATTTCATTGATATACTTTTTGATCCCTCTGAAGTATAGGAAACCACAGGATAAAAAATATTTTAAGAAATAAACATTTCATTAGAGAGAGAGCATTTAAATTTGATGTTAATGATTTTTCAACAAAATTAATGCATATTCTAAGCTAAAAATGTGATTAAATGTAAAAACCTGCGGTTTGTTACACTTTAAAGGGCTCATTACATATGTTATGCATTTGATTGGATTGTTTTGGAGATATCCCGTTTTTTTTTCATGCACAAAACATCGAAAAAACTTCATTCTTCAAAAACCGCATTATAAAAAAAAATATTTTTATAAGTTTGATAAGTAAATGGTTTAAAAACAACTTTAAAAACTCTAGTTTTATGCATTAGTCCTTCCTCAATATAATTATACATCTTTTTTTCCTAATGGCCCAAACAACGCCAAACGTCAAACATCTAAAAAGCACTTTTTCAATCTAGTCGGATACCTTAACACTAAAACAGTGGATGGGGTCATTTTGACCCAGAAGCAATTTTGTTTTCGATTTTTCTCAAAAAGTTACTAACGGAATTGAAAAAAATTTCTTGACTTTTCCTATTTTTATACCAATAATAACCTGTGAAAATACGACACGTGAAGTACTTAACTTTTTTGTTTTTAATACTTGTACCTAAAACCGCGGAATGGATCCTTTTGACTCCATTATAATCACAAGTACTAAATTTGCAATTCAACGATTCCTAGAGTGAGAAAAGCTTTTTCAGTCATCTAAGACACCGTATCTAATTTTCCTGCACAGTGTACTAGCAGGAAAACCATTTCTTGAAAGAAAAAACAATGTGTAAATAAAAGTAAAAGTTATCAGATTCAAATCCAGATGAAAAGAACTCGGGAACTTTTTTAGAAATGATGTAAAGGGTTGGGAAAGCATCACCTCTGGAATTTGTACGTATGGAAGCATTGCTGAACATAATATTTTCAAAGAAAAAAGGGGCCCAACCAGTTATGCAAAGCGAAATATTTAAAATGGCTATGCAATTAGTTCAGGGAGGCTACTTCTAGATGAGACTATACTTCGTCATATCAAAAATTGTACAGAGGAAGTTCACCGGCAACTGGGAAAAAATGAATAACCAACAGCTTTAGACGAACTAGATGCTTTTGCAGCGACCTTACAGCTCAACATAACGACTCCAAAACTGAACTGAATTGATCTGTTATTGTAGCGTGCCTGGTTCCATGTGTTGTTGTTTTTAGAAGTTTACCTCTTAATTGCACATTTAATCTAAAGTTAATAAATGTTTATTGTTATTTAATTCAACCGTGTTGTGATGAAGAATGCTTAACCACGCAACGCGGCGGTGGTGACCCCTTTTTTGGACTTAAAAACACGTAAGCTATTCTGTTCTACTGGCGAATGCAATACAAATTCTTCTACTACGGATGATCAGCCCGTAGCGAAAGATTTTTTCTCCTTCTCCTCAAGGCCACTTGAAGCATTTGCTCGGAGATTCGTTTCGCTTCCTGCTTATTCTACAATATGACTAGTGAAACCGTTGAAGTCGCTCGTATTGCGTTGCGGCTGCCGCCGTTTTGGAAATCCAACGTTCGTCTATGGATTGCGCAATGCGACCATGCATTCACATTCAGTGGTATCTCCAGTGATGATACTAAGTATTCTGCTTTGGTTGCGAACCTGGATGCTGAAACTCTCCTACGTGTCGGACATTGTGTTAAGCCCTCCGAACAGTGACAAATATCACACTCTCTCGCAGCGGCTCATCACCCAATTTAGCGACTCGGAGACTCAAAATTAAGAAACTGCTTACTGACCTTCAGCTAGGAGATGAGAAGCCCAGCCACCTGTTGCGAAAAATGAAAGAGCTGTCTAATGGCCAACTCAGGATGACTTTCTGCAAAGTTTGTGGCTTCAAAGAATGCCACCACATATCCAGACTGTTTATCTGCATCCTCAGAGCCTTTGGATAAACTGGCTATCATCGCTGATAAGGTTTCTGAGGTTGTTGGTGCATCCTCGACTATCTGTGCGGCCAAAACTGTTCCTCCACCATCCCAGTCATCTTCATGCAATGCTCAGCCAACCATGGACTCTCTCGCCAGGCAGATCAAGAGCTGTCTCTACAAGTTGCTGAACTGACAAGAGAGCGCAATTCCTCTCGCCACCAACGATATAGTTCTGACCGCCGGAGATCACATTCACGCTCTAGGAGTGTCAATAGAGGAAGTGACATCTGCTACTATCATCGCCGTTATAAAGAGCAGGCCCGCAAGTGTGTTTCACCTTGTGCATTTGTGCAAAAAAACGAGTAAAGCTCTGTCATAGCTGGAATGGCAGAGCCCTCGAAACATATACCAGCCGGTTATTTTTATTAGACCGCAAGTCTGGCCAGAAATTTCTCATAGACTCTGGAAGTGAAATCTGTGTCATCCACCTTCTCCAACTATGAATAAATCACCTCAGTCTAACTTCTCCTTATTTGCTGCTAATAATACCAAAATTCAGCCTATGGTATGGTCCGTAAAGAACTGAACCTGGGTCTGAGGCGACCTTTTATCTGGACTTTCATAATTGCTGATGTATCATCTCCTATAATTGGTGCTGATTTTCTAAAGCACTTCAACCTTTTAATCGACCTTAAGAAAAAAGGTTGGTGGATGTGGAAACTTCTCTCTTCACTTCTTGTGTTTTTCAAATATTGTACAGCCCTCAATCCTCACTGTAGATGCAAACATTAGTTTTTAAAAACATCTTATCGGAATATCAGACCTCAGCAACCCTTCTTTAATTTCCAAATCAGCATCACATGGCACAGTCCACCATATTATTACTACTGGCCCACCAGTCACTGCCAGGCCTAGAAGGCTACACCCTAAACTGTATGATGCAGTGAAGGTAAATTTAAATTTCTTCTTGCTCAAGGCATTATTAGACCTTCAAAAGTCCCTGGAGTTCTCCTCTTCATGTTGTGCCTTAAAATCTGACTCTACAGTTAGACCTGTTGGGGATTACAGGCAGCTGAATTCTGTTACTGAGTTCGACAGCTACCCCATGCCTTATTTGAATGACTTTGCTCATGCACTACATAGCAAAGAAGATATTTTCCAAAATAGACATTTTTAAGGCATTCCACCAAATCCTATAGCTGAGTGTGATATTCCTAAGACAGCTGTAACAACTCCATGGGGTCTTTACGAATATACCCATTTGTGTTTTGGCCTTGTGAATGCACCACAAACCTTTATGCGATTCATGCATGAAGTACTAAGAGGACTTCCTTTTTGTTTTGTCTACTTGGATGATATTTTGTGCTACTCAGAAAATGCTGAGGGAGCATCGTTCTCCTTAAGAACTATATTCAAAGACTGAGCTCATATGGTTTAAAACTAAATATCTCTAAATGTGTATTTGGTGTGACTGAACTCATTTTCCTTGGCCACCTTATCACTCCTGATGGCATTAAGCCATTGCCTGACAAAGTTCAAGCAGTTCTTGATTACAAACAACCAGAGACTGTTGGCTCTCTGAGAAAATTTTTAGGGCTGTTAAATTTTTATAGACGTTTCTTGCCCAAAGCAGCTGAACAACAGTATCTTTTAAGTGAATTTTTAAAGGTTCTAAAGGTAAGAAGGACTCAAAGCCTTTAAACTGGTCTTCTGAGACAATTACAGCATTTCAGAGGTGTAAACAAGCTCTTGCTGATGCTGCACTTCTTGCTCATCCTTCACCTTCTGCCCGCTTGCTCTTCATGTGGACGCCTCTGATTATGCCATAGGAGGTGCACTTCACCAAGTTGTGGACTCTGAGCTACAGCCATTGGCTTTCTTTTCCAGAAAACTTACTTCATCTGAAAAAGTCTTACAGTGCCTACGACCGTGAACTCCTTGCTATCTACTCGGCTATCCGACACTTTCGGTATATGCTGGAAGCTAGAGATTTCACAGTGTTTACTGACCACAAGCCCCTCACTTATGCTTTTAGGCAAAAAAGTGACAAGTGTTC
The DNA here is from genome assembly GCA_019973935.1 of Trichonephila clavipes. Taxonomy (NCBI): domain Eukaryota; kingdom Metazoa; phylum Arthropoda; class Arachnida; order Araneae; family Nephilidae; genus Trichonephila; species Trichonephila clavipes. Next base: position 3,191,684 of record BMAU01021379.1, read on the forward strand.
TCCACGGCAGATCCGTCAGCTGGATTTCATCTCTCAGTTCACCACAAATATTGTACACATTCAGGATCTGACAATATTGCTGCTGATGTTCTCTCTCGTGTTTCTGCAATCACCTTCCCAAGTCAAATTGACTATGACTGTATTGCTGAGACACAACAGACTGATCCAGGAGCTTCACACCTAATAGCATCTGGAACTTCCTTGGAACTCAAAAAAGGTAACTTTTCCCAATTCGTCTACTGAAACTATGTGATCTATCAACGGGCACAGCCAGACCCTACATCCCAAAACAGCATCAAGATGTTTTCTCTGCTATGCATAATTTATCCCATCCTGGCATACGTCGATCAGTGCATTTGATGAAGCAGCGTTTTGTTTGGCCATCAATCTCATCAGATGTAGCTAAGTGGGCAAGACACTGCCTAGCTTGCCAAAAATCCAAAATTCATCGTCATACTAGATCACCTCTTTCATCATTTCAAGAACCTTCCCAACGTTTTGATCATGTTCATCTGGATCTCATTGGACCTCTACCTCCATCAAATGGCTACACCTATTGCCTGACAATGATTGACCGTTTTTCGAAATGGCCAGAGGCCCAACCTCTCAAAGACATAACTGCTGAGACTGTGGCTGAGGCCTTCTTTTCCTCTTGGGTGTCTCGCTTTGGAACTCCTGCAATTCTCACAACCGACAGGGGCAGGCAGTTTGAGTCCTCTCGCTCTTCAAAGCTCTTAGCAAACTACTTGGTGTTCAGAAGTGTCGTACAACTGGATACCACCCTCAAGCTAATGGGATGATCGAAGAATTGCACCGCCCATTGAAGAGTGCAATCAAATGCCATGCTACTGAGCGTTGGACAGAAGTACTCCCTATCATCTTACTAGGTCTACGAGCTTCTCTTAAAGAAGATATTCTGTGTACCCCAGCTGAATTAGTTTTGGGACCACTATTCGACTGCAGGGGGAGATGTTTGACTCTTCCAAGCCAGACGATGATGTTGTGAATTTTGTTTCAAAACTTAAGTCTCACATGCAATCACTTCACCCTAAACCACCAAAACACCATGGCAAACGTCCAGTTTTTATCCATCAGGACTGTTGGAAGCAACACATGTTTTTCTTCGCCGAGACATGTTACGTCGTCCACTTCAACAACCCTATGATGGCCCTTTCAAAGTCTTACAAAGGAAGGATAAAGTGTTTTCCTTGACATCAATGGTAAACAGGTATCTGTATCTATTGATAGATGCAAACCTGCCTTCTTTCTTAACACTGAGGACTTGCAACTACCTCAAACCAAGAATGAAACACCTGCTACTGTGGAACCTAATGCAGCTTCAACACACCTGCTACTGTGGAATCTGATCCAACAGCTTCAACGCCTACCCAGCCATCTACACGTTCTGGTCGCAAAGTTCATCTTCCAACTAGGTATCGTTGACACTGGAAGGGGTATGCAGCGACCTTACAGCTCAACATAACGACTCCAAAACTGAACTGAATTGATCTGTTATTGTAGCGTGCCTGGTTCCATGTGTTGTTGTTTTAGAAGTTTACCTCTTAATTGCACATTTAATCTAAAGTTAATAAATGTTTATTGTTATTTAATTCAACCGTGTTGTGATGAAGAATGCTTAACCACGCAACGCTGCACTTTTATATCAATTTTGTGTGTTCGAAATATATACGGTGCAAATATTCTAGAGCTTGATAGTCTGTGGTTTGGGGTCCACCTTTTTTCCGAGATACTACGGAGAGATAAATTCAGAGAACTTATGAAATTTTTGCGATTCGACAAAAAAACTACAAGATCTGAACGCCTTTAAACAGATAAATTGTGATTCATTTCTGAAGTTTGGAAGAAATTTATTGAAAAGTCGATATAATTTTTGCTCTAAACCAGGACCATATATAACTATTGATGAACAACTGTTTCCGTCTGAAGCTAGATGTCGTTTCACGCAATATATGCCAAGTAAACCAGATAAATTTGGTATCAAGTTCTGGCTTGCCGCTGATATTAATAGTAAATATGTACTCAATGGTTTTCCACATTTGTGTAAGTATGAGGAATGCCCTGTAAACCTATTTCTCTCCAAATACGTCGTTTTGCGTTTAATAGAACCTTTTGAAAATAAAGCTAGAAATATCACTATAGATAATCTTTTCATTACACTAAATCTGTCACAAATATTAAAAACGAACACTAATTTAAATGGGACGATGAAACGAAATCGGAAAGAAGTATTTGAATTTGTGAAAAAAGTAAAGATGCCGTTATACGATACATTGTTACTGGAGCATGGTGATATTACTTTGGCAGTTTATCAGGGGAAAACCTGCAAAAATGTCTTATTATTGAGCTCCCTTCATCCCACAATTGATATCGGCAATAATCACCCAAAAAGCTTCCAGAAACAATATCATTTTACAAAAACAAAATTTGGTGTCGACATTGTCGACCAAATGGCCCGGAATTATTCTGTGAAGAGGTAGGATCAAGGAGGTGGCCAGTTCATGTAGTGGGTTATCGGTTAACGAACATAATCCGTTCCAAGACTATGTTCGCTATCCGAATTGTTCGTTAACCGATCATCGATTCACCATAGACTTCTATGTGAAATCGATTAATTCGTTCTGGAGACTCTAAAAATTAAATTTTAAAAAATGTATAATTTCTTAGTAAGTTTTTAAAAAAATAATACATATATATAGTCTTGCATATGAATCAGTCCTTTTCATTTTTTGCTTATGGGGCGTTGAAGAACATGTCCAATGTTGATTACTTTTCTATCTTTTTCAGGATTTTCCGGAAGTAATTAAAATAGCATTATTGCTGTAAAGACCCCCAAACCTATTGACATCAGCTTGGTATGGGTGCCCTTCTAAGACCATTGCTCTGACATCCTCCCACTTTTTCAAAAGATCTTTAATGGCAGATGTTGGCATTGGTCCTCTTTCGTCTTCCTCTTGTTCAGAAGGAGACCCATTTCGCTGTGTTTCTTGGTGTTCTTCATTCAAAATTTCTTGGAGTTCTTCTGTCGTCAGTTCATCTTCATGTCCCATTATGAGCTCTTCTATGTCATCCTCGTTTACCTCCAATTCCAGATCTCTAGCAGTTGTCAAAATTTCATCCATAATTTCAGGGGTGTATCCCTGATCACCTCCGAATATGTGTTCGTTGTCTAAACACAAAAAACTTTCTTGAAAGTGTTCGTTATCCGAACACAAAAATCTTTCGTGAAAGTGTTCGCTAACCGATCACCCACTGTATTCTACAATATTCTTGATCTTGCAGGGATTAATTTATGGATTTTATACAAAGAAGTTACTGGTATAAAAATTACGAGGAGAGAATATCTTCAACAACTCATTACAGTGTTGCGTAGTGCGTATATTCACAAAAGAAAGTACAAGTCAGATACACACAGACAAAAGCGGATACTATCGAAAAATCTGCGCAGATGCGAAAAAGGGTTCATTGCAAAGATTTCCAGTGTAGAAACAAAACTGTAGATACTTGTTCTGACTGTAAAATACCGATAAGTAGAAAGTGTACAAATATAAGTTGAAGGATTACTGGAGAACCTGCTTCCCGCAGGGAAGCTCAATTTTCTTTCATGATTAACTGGATGCATACATGGGTTCAGCTTTTCTTTTAGCCCTTAGCTGCATAATTGTATAAAAATTAAGTGCGAGAGTTAGAACGAGTGGAAATCATTAAAAAAATAAAAGGCTACAATGTGTGCAGTTAAATGAAAATTTAGGAGTGATAGTGTACAAAATATATAAAAAAGAAGTAACCCAAAATGTGCATGAACTGTGTGTAGGAAATATCGACTGGTAAGAAATTAAATATTTCTATTCAAGTTGTGTGTATATTTTATTAAATGTATATACAATATTCCATATTGCAATATCTTATTATTTTTTATCACTTATTATAATAATTTGATGTTAAAAGTAAATAAATGTCATTGCCAAATAATTACAGCGTACTTTAAGCATAACACGGGTTTTTATTAATTGGGGTCAATTTGACCCCACCCGCGGTTCTAGGTATTAAAGTATGTTTTAATGCAAGGGCCAACTGGGCCCCGGGTCTCGTCTCATTCTCAACCTCAATAAGACCAAAATTCCGAATGATTTAAATCGTCAAATGGTTATTCAGAAAATATTCTTCAATGTTATTTTGTCATATTCTCCGAAACACTGGTAATTTCGAACAAAGTGCCAACTGGCAACAGTGCATGCATGCATTTTCTCTCTCTGTGTCTAAGCTTTCTACTACTCCTTTAGTCAAAAAGCGAGGCAGTCGGTCGAATCAGTTTGTGCTGTCTGAGGTTGTGAGTTATGCACGTGTGTTACTATTTGTATGAGTATTTGGCAGAAGTAAGCTATATATTGTCTACCTAAAAAGGGACTCTAATTGAGTTTTCTTTTGTATGCATAGGGTATATGTATGTATAGGGTGTATGTATATAGGGTATATGTAGGGTTTTGTATGCTCAAAAAGTGTTAAGATGTCACTGGTCAGATTAGTTGGTTTTATTAACCAAGCTGCACCAGACCACTCATTAATTTACTTCTAACCAAATGAATGTGTAATATAAATAATAATTATTACAATTAGCAAATAGTATACATGCAAAAATTGACATTAAGTAAGTTCGTTAAGGAAGTTCGTTCCCGGGGAAGCGTAATCTACGCTTAGTAAAAACAACACTTTGTGTCAGAAAATATATACATGTATATATCATATATAGAATTAAATAAATCCTTCAAATCAAATGAAAATAAACTCTGAATATTTGAACCTAGAACAGGAGATAAAGAAAAGTCAGTGAATCAAAATGCAAACTATTATGTTTTCTAAGTCTTTAGCAGACATAGGACTGCGACGTAGGATCCAGCATGCTTTATTGGGTTCAAACTTTCGCTTGAGGAAACGGGGGGAAAGAAGGAGAGAAGAGAAAAATGAACGAATTAACAAAAATCTCAAATGTTGAATAACACATAAAGCCAAAAACTTCCACGTGTGTTGAACAGAATGCAAATAGACAAATACAATAAATAAAAAGCATATTATTTATAAATGGAATAGGTAATGTAGAAATCAAGTAAGAATTTACAGGGGAAAAAAAAACATACCGTAAAATCCGCCGTATAACGCGCACCCCCGATATTTCGAAGAAATCTGAAATATATCTGTGTAATGCTCTTATGTTTTTAAGCCAATTATTCGAGGTATTGTTCCATAATTAAGAAAAATTTTTACACTTCTAGAACTACACAACCCTTTAGGTTCATAAGGAATGTCATTTTTTTAGTTTAAATAAACAGTATTTCAATGTACCGTAAAATCTGGCGTTTTGATGTGCGTAGAGGTAAAAATTTTTTATGCTGATTTTTAAAGCTATCATTTTTATACCCGGCTTATAACACGCACCCTTAAATTTCGATCTTGATTTTTGTATTGAAAGTGCGCGTTATACGCCGGATTTTACTGTATATATAGAAGTCTAATTTTTTTCTATTATCATCTCTATTTTTATTTATAAAGGTCTCATTTTTATAACCGCGTACCAGTAAATTTCAATCTCATCTTTTGTGTTCAAGGAGCACGTTATACGCCGGATTTTACTGTATACATGACGTTTAATATATCAAGCTCCAAAATCCTCACCTTGATGTAGAGTAAAAAGGGGGTGGCAACTATGTTGTCAACTTCATTATTTTGCCATGGTTTGAAATACTAGGCGCACTTGTAAAATTTAGCGACCTTTGAATAGAGCAAAAATAGAAGGGGATGGGGAGAGAAAACGTCCAAAAAAACAGGACAATCTATCATTAACCAAAAAGCATCGTAAGGCACAATTTTACGTGTTTTACACAATAATGACTAACTAAACTAAATCATCCAATAACAATTTTAAATTCAAAAACATTTATTTTTCATACAGCATACTTTTCATTAAAGTTCTAAGAAAAAACTAACAAAAAAATACAGAAATATCACATTAGTATATATCTTGTGACCGATGAAATTTATAGCCGAGACAAAAATAGTTTCGAAATATAAGAGTCTAAAAATGGATAAATGACAGATATACCTCAGAACAGTATGTACCACACTTTTTTATAAACTTCAACTTTTGAGAGTACTAGATATATTTAACTTTAATTTCTCTTACGTAGAAATTCTTTCTAATATTTTCTCAGCACACTGGAAACAAACTATGCAATACACTGTTACCTAATTTGAATAACACTCGTTGATCACAAATTTAATAACCAGTTTCTTCGAAGGAAACATACATATCAAACGTGTTAGTAAAGTTAACATTTGAATATACATAGACAAAAAAATACATGATGAATTAAATAATTCTTCACCAAATTTTTATATGCAATAAAAATCTTGACATCTTGATAAAGATCAAATTCAAATATTTTTCCTACATTTAACCTCTAAAAGCTGTTAAAAATATCATGTGAGGCACAGTAGTTTACATTTAAGCTAATAATGAATCCTTTCTTTATATCTGTTTTCACATTGAGATATGTTTGCCCTTTTTAAGCAAGATAATATACAAGTAGTAGAAGTTTTATCTTTAAACAATTTAAGATTAAGTAGAGCAAAATTTTTAATTTTTAGACAAAATGTGATGTGTTTTAGAATTATTAATTTATATATAGAACGTAGAATTAAAGCAAGTATAACTAAAAAATGAACGACATTATACACAGAAAAAAAATTAGTATTATTTTCAACATAAAATAGGCTTTAAATAATGTCCATGTTTATAACAAATATTCCATAATACCAATATACAGGGAAAATACCTTGAAAACGAACATTAAATTTATATTAATCTTGAACATACATTTGAAATATAATACACTGCCCATTAAAATAATTTTAATGGGAAAGATAAATAAAAAGACATAAATGCCTTGTATAATATTTTGAAATAAAATTTGAATACCAAGAAATCATAATACTTATCAATCTGGTATAAAGAATATTTACTTGGATACATTGGGCTGTTAAGGTCTTTCTAGTAAGGCCATAACAACTTTGATAATTTTTTAAATATGAAGATTAAAAATGTTTAGAAAGTTTATAGTTGATATACAATATAAATACAAGAACCTCTCTTAAACATTACAGCTTTTAATAACACATTGAGACTAATAACATGATGTCTCAAATTATCGCTGTTGGCTAAAAAGTGATTTATTGCTTTTTAATTGCATAGTCAATTGATTGCATTTTCATAATGATAACCAAATCAATAAATGTATTTAAAAATTGTTAATACCAGAAAAATTTACCATGTTGTGAAAGTGTTTTAGAAAAAAGTTCACGATTATTTTTTTAATGATTAAAATACAAGCAATATGTTCAATGGTGTGAAATAAATGATGAAAATTGTTATGAATTATATATGTCTCTAAAATAACTGCTTTTCGGACACACAAGCGCACCTTTATATATATTGCCTTGAATAAATCATCAGAATTCAATAAATAAGTCGTTTATTTTATCATTAGAAATTTAACCTTATGATGGAATATTTTCTTATTCAACAGTAAGTTATAATAAACCTTTTCCATTTACATAACTGCAATGTAAGAGTACTTGCAGAAAAGTGGAGGAAGAGATTATTTTATCTATTATAATATTCCTAAATTAAATAATATGGAACAAAAAAAAACAGAGAGAGAGAGAGAGTTTAATTATATTACATGAATAAATAAATATCTTGAAATCTTTATAATACTACACAACATTTTTGATGGATGGCTTTTTTAAAAAAATATCAAGCGAGGAAGGAAAGAAATCGCACAATAACAATCTATCTAAAACATTAAATAAATTGTATCACCTGCTTTTAGCAGTAATGAACTTAATTTTTTAATATTGTTCTATGTAAACTTTCGTTATATAAACAGTGTTAGTTATGTTACATTATACATGACTACAATTAAATTTGAAAAGTAATAAAGTGTATATAGAGACTAAAACAATAGCCCTTTGGTGGTTAATAATATTATTTAAAAATTAGTATTAAATCTTCAAATTGTGACAGATAAAAATTACTTCAGACGACTAATTGCATCACAGATTTTTCTCTCCTATTTAATATTCTTATTATAGAATACAATATTAATACTTAACAGATAAACATTACAGAATTTATTACATACAAAATTAAAATTTTTCCTTTTCCTAAGTAAAATATCATGTCCTATTTATAATAAAATGCAAGGAAAAAGAATATGTATTGTTTATTATTTGAAAAAGAAAACCATACTAATTCACATGTTTATTTAAAAAAAGATGCAATAACACTTAGTAGCTATTGATTCAATTACGGATGGTTCTAAAAGACATTTTATTGGCATTATTTCAATCATGAAGTACTTTTAAAATAACATTGAACTATCTCTATAAGCTGAACTTATTTTTAACATATATAAGTAGATAAATAGTACATATTTTACACAAAATTTTTTACCTCATATAACAATGATTAAAGAAATAAATCTGGTGGTTGATTTATTTGATAACACAGCACCATTTTAATATTATCACTATTTAAAGTTATCAAAATCAATATTTTCATCAACCAAAAATTTGAATTTTACTACTTAATTTTAAAAACATTCCATCACTTGATATTGTGTTTATCGTTTTTAAATACATTTTATTCACATTTTGATAAGTCTGATGATAAATTCATAGACTAAATCATGTTGATTTGTCAAGTTTTCAAAGCACCATTTCATATATATATTGCTTTACATCACATTCTAAAAGTTACAGATTAGTAAACATCAACAAATTTCTTAAGACATTAGGAAAGAAATTATTAAAATTAGATATGGTGAAAAGTTATGCAAAAAAAAGTAGCAAAGATGAAGAATGTTTTTGATCAAGTATTGATAAAAAGTTTAGGTATATAATGATAAAAAAAAGAAAAAATGTGCAATACTTGAATAAAAAGAAAAATTGAAAATTCCTCACCAATTTCTAAGCATATACAAAATAAGGGTATTAGAATATTATTAAAAAAAGCCAAATAGCTGTTTTCATAAAACACCAAAATAAGCTTAAAATTAATGGGAAAAAAAATTAGAATTAAATTCTCCCCCCAAAAAAAAATTTAACAGAGATTTAGATAAATATTGATAGGAAATATACATTGGAATGATTAGCATATATTCGGTAAAAAAAATGACAAGATTTTGAAAGAAATCGATTTTTAAAAAAATCAAACAATCATAATACTTTTTTAAAATTGATTTACAGAAAAAGAAATCTTTTTAATAGATATATGTTAAAATATGGACATAATTATTTCTTTTCTTCAGCATATATATGTATATACACATCTACAAATATTGCAGAAAAGACAATGAAAATATAAAAAAATAAGTTTTCTTTTAATGTGAAACTTGCTTAGTGACATACTACTGACAGCATTTTAATTCAAAATAGCTAGCTTAAATGAAAAACAGCACCAATACTCAAATGAGAGATAGAAATGAATATTTTATGGGCAGACAGATATCGAAAAACTCACTCGCACACACAGATACACACATAAAAACAAAAACTATAAGGCACTTAACTTTCTATAAAGAGAAAAACTCAATGCTACCTATAATTATTTATATATAAACAGCAAGTGTAAAACAATAAATATTAAGTAATTTAAAAGAGATCAAACAAAGCAAAAATATACTACATAACATAGCAAGTCAAGGCAAATACATTTACTCCAAGAATATATTACTGTGTCTATTATATTATTTAATGTAACAAAGAATTAAAAAATATGTATTAAGAAAATGTTACCTAGAAAATTCTACTTCATGTTCACTAGACTTAACCTAGTTGCATTGATCTTCATTTTTTAAAAAATCATATTCATATCTTCTTCAAATGTTTTTTAATTAATAAATTTCTAAATTTAAAGTTCTTATTACACACATAAGACAGTTCGATGTGTTTCTTAAAGTAAAATGAACAAGCTTGCAGCATATTGTTTAAAAAATACAAACATATACTACAACAATAATTTTTGTGAATGAATTTAACAAGGCATCAAACATCTATATTTATCCCTAATTAGGATATATAAACATAAGACGAAAATCTTAGAACCTATATAATAACTTAATACACAAGAACTTCTACATCAAAACAGCTTTAACTAATTAAGATTAATAAACAAAATTCAAACAGTTCTAAAAAATTCATTTTTAATCATAATCATCATTAAGTATCTCAAACAAATATTAACAACAAGATTGTCTGAATAACTTATTGAAAATCAAAATATATATTTGTACATCAGTCATAATGTTAGATTGTCAGATACTTGATTATTATTTAGAATGAACTAATACAGAACATAACTATTTTAGAATAAGAAATGTTTCTTAAATTATTTTTCTTAAAATTGAAACTTAACACCCCAAACACCCAATTCTGAAATATGGCTAAAGTTCTCTCAAAATGGATTTAACTTTTAAAGTTATGTAAATTAGTGAATCATCTGTAAAGACTTTTGCAATATATTTAAAATCTTTTAAAATATCATCTCATAGACAAGTATAATGACATACAACCATAATATCAGGATCTAAAGCCTTGCAATATATGCATCTATATATTAGGAGAAGATACTTAAACTAAATATTCAGAAATACACATTTACATAATATAGTTAAAATTGCACAAATCAGTTTAAAATTTGACAAAAAACACATTAATTTATAAAAAATAAAATTTTAATCATTTTTTTAACAATAAATATTAATTACTACAAATATTTCAATAATTTTATTATAGAAGTATTACAGTTTTGGAATGTTTTCATAACAATTTCATTTAAAAAGAGAACTAGTTGACACTTTTTTAAAAGTACAAAGGAAAATATTGTTCTTTTAAAGAAATTTGCTTGATTTCTTTAAAATAAAAAATATATTAAAAGTAAGCTGTATTATGCCTAAATAAGGCAAAAAAAAATCAAACATACCTAAAATAAAATTTGCAGAAAAAAAAATCAGGCATAAAAACACTAAAAAATACCAAATCGCACAATAGTAACCCATCTTTTTTTCAAAAGGTTTAAACTATTACTAAAATCATACAATCAATTTTAGCTTGTCACAGTAAAATTGAAAATTATAAAAAAGTATTAATTTAAACATATCTGATAAAATAAAAATAATTTATCAACATTATATAAATATTTTTTTAAAAAATGAAGTAATGAATTTTGCAATTAAATAATACATTTTTTTTTATTTGAAATATTCTCACTAAAGCCAAGGACATTTCAAATTGTGAGTGACAAAACTTCATTTTTCACTATAAACATAACAAATACAAGTACTAACAATTTAACCAATCAGGGTTAAAAATATAAATAAAATTGTTCGTAAATTAGTTAATACTTGAAAAAAGGAGGGTTACAATAACAAATATATATACATGCTTCTAAAGGGAGAATACTACACAGAAAACAAAAGTTCACAATATTGTACTCAAAGAAACATCTAAATTATAAATTACTACAAATATATACTGATATGAACAAAATATACATTAACAACAACCACAGCTGTAGACATGGTCAAATGACAACAATAAGGCTAATGCTTCAGACTGATTATCACTGTTTATGGCTAAGTTTGCAGAAATTGAAACTCGAGATCGGCAAGGTAAAGAGGACTAATTTAGTATTTCAAGATATGCTACTGGGACTTTGCCCTTCTGAGTGCCTCTCTCTCCCATCATCCAATCAGCATCAGGAACTGGTAAAGGAGATACAACTATGACCTATAATGGAAAAGAAAAAGAAAAATGAACAATCGAAATATTTTCCATTCAAAATATTATAGTTTTCAGCTGATAAATATGTAATAAAGGGGTCGGCAACCTCTAGCATGTGGTACAATTCTCAGTGGCACACTCTAAACTACTTTACAAATTTGTCAATTTTTGAGTATGAATGGAAGTAGTCAAAAAATTTATCTAACATCTTCAGAATAATGGACAGTTATGGAATTGCGAAAAAAAATCTGAAAGATAACTCTAAAGACAAATTTGCAGGTATTTTGTAAATTATTGAGTGTTATTGTTGGAGATATTTAATTTTTTGGAGAGAAAATTGCATGTACTCTTCTTTAACTTTTGGTTTAACATATCCAAGTAAAAAATCTTTCCTCATACAAAAAATATTTTGAGTCTCCAAAGAAAAATTGCTTAATAACCGAATGCACAGAACTGTGTCCAATTGAGAGTCACAAACTATACCCTTGATTTTGCAATATGAAAGTAGATCAGTGCAAACACTAAGTTCCCATTAAAATTTTTATTTACGTATTTAATTAACCATAATGAAGTGAAATACTTATATTTTATGTTGTCTTTCTTATTTTAATAAATATGTTTAAAAAGACATAATATGCATACAAATTTAGTTTTTTTTAAACCCTTTTGGGACCAAGGATGTAAACGCATGCGCACTGCTAGGGCCTGAAGGTTTATTGTAGTTAACTTTGAATCCATGAAAATATCAAAATCTAAACATGTTGTTTAATATTGTTCAGTATATAATACGAACTTCATATGCTTTATACATTTGTATTTATATACTTAATTTACTTCACTCACTTTCTGTTTAAGTACAATTTTTTAAATATTTTACTGTCAGTATTTATTTACCATTTAATGACTCTTAATATAATACATTTGAAAACTAAATATGTTTCTTAAAACTCTTTTTAGTGTGAAAAATTTTAAAACAGGAATCTATACTGTATCCTACATTACTATATATAGTCTTGCACTTGTAATAAAGTATTTGCTATTTTGGAGGGTTTTTTTTTTGCTGTGAACAAACAAAAACTAAATTTTCTATTGTTGACCATAGAGAGGCATTTTCTGTCAATGTAATTAATTGACATATGCTTATACAGACATACAGATGTCTGAAATGTCATTATCATAGAATTCACAATTAACAGAACAATCATAATTTTTTTTATTTGTCCCTATCACTAATCTCAGATTCTAATTTAGAATGAATTTTGCATCATTCTGCTATTCGAAGATGAGTTAAATATTTTCGATGCTTCGACCCTGTTAAAAGTAAAAAAAAAAAATTGTCTACCAGATCTAATTTTCCATTAAAAATTAGACTGCAACCCCAAACCAAATGTTCTAACAAAAATAATTATCTCATCTTCACTATAAACAAACACCAAGTGTTCATTTCAAGAGCAGTCATAAGGCCTTCTCAATTCAGAAACATTCTATATATATATATTCCCCTAATATTTATTAATTAAAATCCATGTGCATGTGAGTAGTATTTCTCTCATTTCAAGTAGAAGGTCAGATCCACAAGTATCTCACAAATCTTATGACGTTCTGAAAGATGGTGATAGATAAGAAAAATCGCACATATCGTGAGTTGAAAAAAATCACCAAGTATATCACCATGTAATCCTCTAACTGGGTAGAGTCCAACTGAAGATGTCAAGGCAGCCCACCCCAAAAACCACACTACAGCATTATCCGCAGGCATCAAAGCAAATCATCCCCATCTGAGAGACAGATGTACCAGTCAGAGGGTTAATTAAACATTTCGGGAGGTAAAAATAACTACATTACATACTACTATCCCACAAAATGACACTTCAGTATTTTAATGAGATTCCTAATATATCAATAAGTGCATTTTTTAAGTAAAATTCAAATTATTGACACTAACTCATAATTTAATATTATTATCAACTAAATGATTGTTTTGATGAAATTACCGTAAAATCCAGCATATAACGTGCACTTTGAACACAAAAAATAAGATCAAAACTTAAGGATGCACGTTATACGCGGGGTATAAAAATGATAGCTTTAAAAATTACAAAAGAGATGAGCATAAACATTTTTTTTTGCTTCTACATGTGTCGAAATACAGTTTATTTAAAAGAAAGTACTTGCCTTATGAACTGAAAGAGTTGTAGTTCTAGAAGTATATTATTTTTTCAAGTCTAGGATAATACCTCGAATAAATGAATTCAAAACATAAGAAAAATGTACACTAATATTTTAGGTTTCTTCATAATAAAGGGGGTATGTGTTATAAGATGAATATACCTAAGAATTCAGCCTGAAAGTATAAGTGCACAGTATATGCCGGATTTTATGGTATTTAAATTCTGGATTACTGTATTTGAAGTCAATATTATGCTGTTTGTATTTGAGTAAGACATTTTAGAGATGCATTACAGACCATATTTACATAACTGCTGAAATGCTTCATAAATTGGGTAATTTTATTTAATCTCTTTCATTACATTTAAAACAGGTAAAAGATATATTTCTACAAAATAAATTAGTTCTGAATTTTATTTTAAACCAATTAAATTACCTCTAACATTTAAACTTCAACATAGGGTTACATAAATTACGTGCCACACCATTTTGTATTAGTTAGAAAATGGGGATTGCTAGAAGCTGATACCTCAATTTATAAAATCTCTCTCTCTCTACACCATGGAAATAAAAGCACAAGAGTTAACATATTTAAGAGGACACAATATGATTCAATTTACAAAAATTGGTCAAAAATTCAAATAAAACTTTTTTAGTCTAAATTATTTTTTATATAATTTTATATAATCTTGCAAAATTTTAAAAAATTCGGAGGTATATTAACTTTTAGGTTTGTTTTTATTTACAGCCCAATGGCAAATAAAAAGTTTAAATGAATTTATAACTCAAAAAGAATATAATAATTTATCTTCATTTAAAATGCTAACACTTTTTTAAATTGTGAAAAATACTTTGACTTTTTTTTTGCCTATTGCTATAAGTACATGACTAATATTCTCATCGTTGTAGATTGAGGATTTCATTAGTTACCAGGCACAAATGAAGTCAGTCCCTCTTTAGTGGCTAATTATTTTTACTGTTCCATGTACAGCCACACAACACATCAAACAAGCACAGCATTTAAAACTAACACTAAACATTAAGCTTTTGTTCACATCATTTTTATTTTCCATACTACAGGATCGTATCTGTCCATTTGTACCTGCTCCATTTTGTTAATTTCTCTTCTTTTTCGATTCTGATGGCAACGCCATCTATATTGTTTTTGAAGTCAGGCAAATCTTACATGTATCAAAAGTTGGTATGCATTTTTGAATGAAAGCAATAACATTTTTTTAAGGAATTTTCAATAAACATTCCGAAAAAAAAAAAAAGCATTTTGTTAATATCAATCAGACTAGCAGTAAATCCATACCAACCTTTGTTATGCATAGCTTGATGTATTTGTAAGTCAAATATCCTGTGTGTATGTCAATTATTGTAAGAGGAGGGGTATTTTAAAATCCCTTCATAAATTTTAAAACTTTCCTTTAAAAAATTAAATGGTTAGTCTTTTGCAATATTTTGAGAACAAAAACTGTTTTACGCAATCCAAAAACAAGCAAGAAAATTGAAAACATCAAATCAAGCAGTTTTTTATAAATCACCCCATGTCCCCTTAAATATATCCCTAAATGGTACACAATAGTTTGAGTTAAGAAGTCACTCAAATTTTCATTTAACTTCATTTAGCTTGTCTTTAAATTTATACAGTATTCAATTTAAACTGTGATCACATAATAAAAAATGACACCACCAATCTGGTAGCTTTCTTTAGATTCATGCCTTTTAAACACTTTGATGAGAGATTGGATTTAACATGAACTTCCATCATTCTGCATGGTGATATTAATCTGAGTTAAGAATCAGATAAATGAAGTTCTTAGCCAAGTAGCTTAAAGTTACTTCTACTCTCTGTTAATTAAAAATAGGTCAGTCTGTTAAGAAATATAATATTCTACAGTCATAAAAAATCTTACTTCATCAGCAGCCAAAGACAACTCACTGCTATCATATGCTTCATAGTTATAAAGAACTCTAGCTCGTTTTTTGTCATCTGGAAGGGAATTTAAAGGCATATCAGATGGACTTGGAGAAGCAGGATATAGACCCTGGTAGGCTCCTTTACCTCTAGCTACATTCGTTGAACTAAAAAAATAATAAATAAATTCTCTGACTGTTTAAGTAAAATGAATTTTCTTGATAATTTTTTTGCTCGCACATAAAAAGTTAAAATTTAAAAATGTTCAACAAATTGCTTTAACTAAACATGCTAAAAATTTGAACAATTATATGCAAAAAAAGATAAATATAATAATTCTAAAGGAAAACACTCATAAATAAATCTGAAAATGCAAACACTTTTAAAAAATACATTAAAGTTGATAAACCGATAATGTAAAAAAATTCAATCTCCCCAGCTTTAACTCATATAATAAAAATTATTTTTTACTTCTTAAGATTGAAAATACAACACTTATATGTTTATACTAGCTAGTATACCCGTTCTTTGCACAGGTGAATTTAAAGATTAAACAATACAGACTGAAGGATAAAGAAGTTTTTAATGAGTTAATTTTACCTGAATTGTAAATTAAACAAAAAAAAGCTTTTTGCATATTTCAGCTGAACAAAAAAACCATGTTCGCTAAATTTTAAGCCTTTAGATATAATAGCTGATTTTTTTTTTTTATTATTTATGACATCCCGTAACTTTCTTGTTAGACATTTTAAAAAAAACCATGCGAAATATTATTTTTCGGATCTAAATTTTTATGGTCTCCTTGTGTTGTTTTTCCAATCAAGTTCCATGATCTCAATGAAAGTAAACAAACCGATTGGAACCCAAACTTTTTGCAAGTTTCGTGATTTGTGGTTGGCAGCAACTGCAATATGCAAATTGAGCGACTATTTAAACTCGGCTCATGCTAGTTTTTTTGGAGAAAGAAAGGAAATATAAGAAGTGTGTTTTAGCTATTAAATAGAGAGCGGCTGGTTGGCTATGCAACTGTATATTGCATCACCATTTTAAGATGATATATTCGTTTTAAATATTAAGACTGTAAGATGGTTCTAATTGGATGTCTGGTAAAGTTGATTTTTTTTAACTAAGATTTTATTAGTCAATTTATTGTTTTTGATCGCTCCAGTGACAAGCACATTGACTTTATCCTTGATTATTAATAAAAGTCATTTTTAAGAAACTGCTTTCATCTTTATGCCTCCTCGACACAAAAATTTTCACAGCTTGCTTTGCCAAAGCTTGGGTTAGTTTACCAGGAAGTGTAACATTTCTTGTGGGTTGATTCTTGAAAACACCTACCTGTTCAGCACACATTGTTACAAATTTTGTGTAATAAACACTTAAAATAGTGTAAATAATTTGTATCTGGATGTGCAAATGTTAATATTACTTTCTGATGCATTTATTTTATGTTAAATAGCTGTTACCCGCGACTTCGTCCCCTTGGAATTAACAAAAAAGTGTTTATTCACTTCGCAGAGCTTATGAAAACTTAATACTTATGTATTCTACATAAAGAAATACCTATGCTATAAGTATAATGCAATTCTATTTTTGAATGTATGTTTCTTTTTTTTTCTTCTTTTCTTTGTTTTTTGCTGAGCAAGGGGTGAAAGGGATGCATGACCTTTGACACTGTCAATGGGGTGAGGACTAAAATCATTAGGATCAAAATAGGTCTAAATAGCAGTAGGGTGTAACACGAACGCAAACGAAGCCGCATGGAAGGGGGTGAAAGGGATGCATGACCTTTGACAATGCGGATCAGGGCTGTAAAATCATTAAGATCAAAGGACATGAATGGGAAATGTCGCGAGTGGCAGCAACCGAATCAAACAAAAAAGTTTGATATAACTGCTAGAAATTGTTGAGACAGAAGGCTCGCGAAATAAAATAATTTGAATCGGATATTGCTCACTATTTCATTGGTTTTAATCTTATTTTCTCAGAACCCTACTCTTTTTTTCTAAAATAAAAGTAGCCTAAGTTACTCCTTTTAACATTAGCTATCAGCCAGTGAAAGTTCCGTCAAAATTAGTCGTCGTTTCAGAGATTAGCCAGAACAAACAGATAGACAAAAATTTTAAAAACTGATTTTTTAATATAAGTACCATATATACTTTTAAATGCATTTAGTAAAAAGCTGTTAATTTCAAATTACAAACAGACACTTCATTCTTATTTATATGTATAGATGTATGTATGCACACATACATAAATGTATGTAAATATTTATGCATGCAATCTTTTATGCATAAAATTAAAAACAAAAATCTAAGACTTCAGGAACAAAATGTCACCTAGCAGAAAATAATAAGGAATTTCACTTATAAAAAAGGATTTTTAAATTTGACTACCCATTACTTTATAAAAGTAAATGAACAAAATGTCAGCAAAGTGAAACAGATTGATCATAATTTTAAGCAAAGACCAAAAAAAAACTAGAAAATCAAGATTATATATTCATAAGATATATAAAAGTTTTTCATGCAATCTAGATCCATTTCCCTCTTCCACAAAGAAAACTCTGTATGTACTACTGATTTATATCTTTATATATATAAATCTTCTGTGCATGTGTATGTGACTACACTCCTCCTAAATGACTGGACCGATTTTGATAAAAGTTTTTATGTGGGTTCAAGTGGATTCGAGAATGGTTTACATTCACAATTCGGCCCATTATCACAATTAGTTAAAAAGATATCAATTAAAAATATTAAAAACATTCAACTCAATATTCACCTGCACTGTTGTATAACATCGTTGTTATAAAAATGATGTAAGTTGGCATCGAAAATCGATTTTCAGCCAAACCGGGCCTTCATTGTTACAAAAATGCAGACGAATCATGCTTTTTAGCATTTTTTAAATATCTTTTCAAATAATCTTTATATATATAATTCTTCTATGCATATGTATGTGACTGAACTCTTCCTAAATGGTTGGACCGATTTCGATGACAATTTTTGTATGGGTTCAAGTGGATTCGAAAATGGTTTCAATTCACAATTCGGTCCAATATTGCAATTAGTTAAAAAGATAATTAAAACCTAAAAATGCATAATTGTTTTACCTATGTGTGCTGTTTATTCTGTTAATGTGCGGCAAAAAAAAAAAAAAGAAAAAGGAGAGAATTTCCCGTTATTTTCGCCATTTTTAAAATTGCAATCTAATTTTTCTATCAAAATCAAACAAAAAGTAATTACAGAATCAGAAAGATTATTCATTTTGCCTTTTATATGACATATATCTTTATATATAATTCTTCTGTGCATGTTTATGTGATTGAACTCCTCCTAAACGGCTGGACCGATTTTAATGACATTTTTTTATGTTGGTTCAAGTGGATTCGAGAATGATTTAGTTTCACAATTCGGTCCAATATCGCAATTAGTTAAAAATGCGCCAAAATTATGTAAGGGCACGTGATTGATCATAAAAAAATCATGAGCAATATTCTTGAGGCCACTATTTTGAGTGGCAAATTTCAAGGTGAAGCTGTACTTCTATTTACCACAGATCCCAATGATTCTTTTAGACTCACCTACCCATTCAAATGTTTGCAATTTCCAATTCGCTTGGGATTTGCTATGATCATTAATAAGTCACAAGGTCAAGCAATGACAATTTGTGGCTTAGATTTAGAGAACCCTTGCTTTTCATACAGCCAATTATATGTTGCATGTCCGAGGTTTGGCAAACCATCGCATTTGTTTGTTTATACCCCTCAAGGATTAACCAATAATTTTACATTAAATGGCATTATGATTAATTTATTTTTTGTGCATTAAAAAATATACCTGTTATGAAAATAGCTCGAGTTTTATCTTTTTTACCCTTTAATTAAAACAAGTTTCTATTCAAAATTGTTTCGAAATTCAACTTAGTTCATAGTAAACACTTACTCACTTGCAATCGATAGGTCGAATTGTGATAACTGTGCATGTGAAGATGTTAGATATTGTTATAACTTTCTTTATAAAAAAAATTCATCAAAACTGTCCAGATTGTTACAACTTATTCAAAAAAGTTTGTAATTTTCGGATTTAAGACGTGTATACAGGACAATGTATGTTGGGACCACTAATTATATATATAATTCTAAAAGTATGTTGTTGGCAACATTTCTAAAAGATTTATTTCACATTTTCTTTAAAAAAATCTTACTCCAACAAAAATAATTTAAAATACTCATTACAATTTTTTTAATTAAAAAAATGAATATAAATAAAATTCATCAAAAAATATAACTTATTGATTTCAATAACTTTGTAACATTAATTGAATTTCATGATCCTAAATCAAAGTGATTAAAAAATAGGTAAAACTTAAGAACAGTTTTTTAAAAAAAAACAAAACAAAAAAAACAACAGTGATTTACTAATAACTCAACAAACCTTGAAAGTTCTTTTTGAAGATCAACCATAAACTGTTGGCACTGATTATAAAAAGCTGCCTGGGCCTCCACAAAGTCACTGAGACAACGCAAGTGATTTGCCTGAAAATTTAAAATATTTTTGAATGATATTTCAATAAAATGTATTATACTAGTTGAAAAAACTTTAATGAGAAGGGTATTTAATATAAGTTTTTTTAATCTATTTTTCTTGATATGTGTGTGTGTGAATAACATTTATTTTTCTTAAATATATTTTATCCATGAAACTTAAATTAACAAACAATCGCTGATGTCTCTGATATCACGTCGTTATAGTGAAAACATGCTAAATGTAAATTTTAAAGGATCTCTGTGCCAAGATATCTCACTGATTTGCCTAATTAGTTCATTTTCAAAGTACTTTTCCTTTAACACAGACTAATTTTTCACTTTCACAGTCAATTTCTTTTACAATCCATATTGTCGAACAATTTCCAGTTTTACAACTCTGCTGCACTATACACATCATTATGAAATGTAATGTTTCTCAAAAACTATTAAAACTCACTTTATTATAAGGAAAATATGCAGTGATTATGAGAGATTTTCAAATAAAATGTATGTATTTAAATAACTCTACATATGAAATAAAAATACATATTTTAGAAACTTAAAAATAAATAAGTCAATTAGTTCTTTATATGCATGAAATTTAGAATATTAAAATAAAACTGTAAGACATTAAGAGGATTTGGTACCCCAAACATGACAGACCTATCGTTTTTTAATTTTTATTTAATCTTATTCTTTACATTATTATCTTTCGATTGATATATCACTTGCGCATGTCAGAAAGTTAGAAGTTGAATAAAACTTCATTTGAAAACAAATTAGGCAATTCAGCCATGCCCTCTTTTTAGAAAAAAAAAGCTAAAAAAGCGTTTTATAAAGAGAAATAATAACATTAAAAAAAGAATGTGTAATATATAAAGCAAAATATTATCGAGACTATATAATAATGTCATTTTCTTTCTTTGTGAAATTTGTGCATGCAAAATTGTTGAATTAAAAGGCATTTTATATAAATTATTTCATAATTTTAGTTCTTATTCCTGATATGTTTTTCATACAAATGTAATACTTCAATATTATAAGAAAAAAAACTAAAATTTCAGTCGTGACAGAAAAAAAATTTGTTTTTAATATTTTTCTTGAATTTTCTTGTGCAATTAATACTCACGAAAAATTGTTCATTTATAAAAATGTATGGGTAGAAACAATATGAAAATGCAAATATTTTATATATAACTAATATTTTAGAGTGATATTTTAAGTTCATTTAAGCTTATTATAATTATTTTTTCAGAATTACAAACTTTAAAGTGGTTTTTCTCAGTTTGTGTTTTTTGAAACATTAGTGCATTCAAAATGCTACTCCTTCCACAATTATTTACCAATTACTTCCATTTTTTCCAGCGTGTTATATATAAAACACAATAAAATAAGGGATCCATTTTGCTGTAAACTGAATACTTTTTCTAAAAAAAAATTAAAATATAAGAGATATTGGCTTTTTTTCCGTTTATTTTCAGCATGCATATCAACATTTTAATTTTTTCTCGAAAACGAATTAAGTTGTTGTAAAATTGATCGCTAAAGTTGTTTAGAACATCTAGAAGAATATCAGAAAAAAATTTCAGGTCAAAAAATTATTAATTACAGAAGGAAAAGGATTTTAAATTTTTCCAAATTTTCTTCAAAAAATTTCAATTTTTAAAATTATGTGAATAACATGTGAAAAATTTCATCTTGAATCATTTTCTTGAATAGAAACATTATATAATATGCTAAAATATAATTTTTAAATACATAAATAAAGAAAGTTGTTCAAAGGGTACGAAATCCCCTTAATAACTTTTATGAATTAAATTATTCTTCTATTTTCAAATGTTTATTAATGTATGAACTACATACTTACGGAAAAAGAATCAATTTCTTCCTCAATATTACAAAATACAGATTTTATGTTAAATACAAAGTCCTTTCTCAGGTTAACTATACTTTGTTTTCAATCATTTAGAATTGTCTTAAACTTCAATTACATAATAGTTCTTTGAAAGAAAAGTTTTGAGTATATACGTTTATATAAACAAAATAACTTCGGAATCAATATTCACAATGCAAAGGAGAAAGGAAAATGATATTAAAAAATTATCTGAAAGTGATTAAGAGGAAAATTATCACCAAATGAAAAAAATTCATATGCTTAAAAACTTAAGTTAAATTTTTCAGTTTACTCTAAATAAGAAATTAATATTGAATGAATGCAATCAACAACAATCTTGCATATTTCAATAGAAACTAATAGAAATATTTAATCGCATGACATGCATACATTTTTCAGCTGATCATATAATTTTTTTTCAATAGTTATACATGAAAAATTAAAGATACTCACATGAGCACTGCTAATCCCCTCAAGTAAGAGTCTAGTGATTTCTGCTTGTCTATCAAATTCAGCCTGAGAAATTCTGAGTTCAGTTTCAGCCTATAGTTGGATAGGTAAAAATATCATGAAATTGTGACAATCCAATTATTTTAAATTTATGTTTTTTTTTTAATTCTTTTCAATAACAATATTGTTTTGTTTTTTATACTTGCAGGTCACTTTTATTAATAACCATTAATCTCATACTATAATCCAATGATATAAGCAAAAAGCAGAGTAATTTACTTTTAAATACAAAAAATATAATCAAGAAGAAAAATTTTATTTAACATTGTTATTTGAGAAAGTATTAACTTGGTTCCATTTGGACAAAAATATTGCATAAACTAGATAAACATACCTTCACTCAAATTATTTGCTTAAATAATAGAAATATATCATATTGAATTCTTCATATCTACTTTCATACTTAAACATGACTTATTTTCAAACAATTAAAAACTGAGTTATGATTAATTTTCATTTAATAGAGTAAAACCCATTATACTTCTGTTTAATTTATTACTTAGCATGCTGACTGAGATGTTATAAATGATTTTATATAAATAAAAATACAAAACAAGTGTAATGATTAAAAATAAAGAAATATACAACACACAAATACTGCTTTATAATACATGTATTAATATTCATAGAATAATGTAATTTAAGTATGAGATATACTTATCCAGAACACATGCACAAAAATGAATTCATTAATTGTTATACTCTTACAATTTAATAACACATTTTAATTATTTCATGCAGTAATGACACTTAAGCACATTTTTATACTAAAAAAATAAACCACAGAACATGAAATTTATATCTCTATCTAATTTAGTTACCTGCTGAATCTCTCTCTGAATCATGTCAGGTTTAAGCTTAATAATAGAAATATTCATTAGCAAAGTATGAATACAAATTATACTAAGATAAAAAAATATATATTTAACAGGTCCCCCCCTTTCTCTTAATAATACACAATCTAACTAACTAGACACTTATTGTATTCCTTTTCCCTTTAGAATACTAAGTGTCCAGACCAAGAAAGATCATAACAAATATGTACAGAGCTAATTTTTTTTATTAAAATGCATAAGATTACATAAGTGCAAAATACATAATACAACATTACATAAATTTCTTTGCCCTAAAATAAAAAGAACATTATACATCCAACAAACACATACTAACTATTATAAGAAAAAAAATCAGAATGCTTCCTTTGAAATATATGCATATTTAATAATTTAAATTGATATCTACTTAACATTCGAATCTTCGTTATTTATAACATCTAATTCATAAATCCAAATGCTCTATTCTGAAATGTGTTTCAATTCATCTTTTTCTAAAGTATTAAAAACATTTTTGTAGATTTATTAGTGATTCCTCATTACAAAGACCTGAAATTTTGAACAGATTTATAGGCAATTCCAAAAAATAGAATATAATTGATTGCTTTCCCATACCTTAATAACCGGGTATCAATATTCCCTAAATAATAATGTCATTTCTATGAATAACTTTTATCTCCCTTTGCTCGAACACAAGATTATATTTTTTATATTAAGTTTTTTCCTGTTCTTTCCTTATATAAAAACCTGATATTTGAATCATTCCTTCTGTAGTATTTTTACTTTTAGAGCAAAGAAAAATACATAAATAAAATACATGATGTGATAAAAAAGTTTATGATGTCACCTATATTAAAAAAAAATTTTTTTTCCCTTCCATAACTACAATACCACAAATGTGAATGTCATCTTCACTTCAATATCTTAAGTTTTAATGCCCCTACTGAAATTTGAATAATTTGTCAGCAATATATTTCCTGTCAGTATATTTTTATTGATTTTTTTAAGACTTATACCCACATCAACAGGTGGTAATCAGGAATTTGCTTCAATATATATCATAAGAAAACAAATTTATTTTTGGCAAAGAATGTTCACTTCACTTATTTCCCAAAATACTGAGAGTAACTAAGCACAGAACATACCTTAAATTTGTATCTACAATTAAATTTCTACAACAAACACATCTGAACTGTAGTAAAAAGCCTTTAAAGATAACTATTTATAAAAAGACAGTATTTGATTGACCTCAAAAATCAAGATAATCTTGGCTGTTTTCTTTGATTTCTGTGGCCTTATGTACTATGAATTTCACCAAATGGTCAAACAGTCAATAAAGATTATTCTGTCAGTATTTTGTCTCATTTGCACATGAAGCATTTCATAAAAAACATTCCAAATTTTTACATAATTCATGGGTTTTGCATCACAATACTGTACCTTTTCTCAAGGCAATTACTACTACCTATTTTTAAGAAAACATTTCACAAATACAGTTCAGCAAGTCCAGATAAACTTGATATGGCGCTGTGATTTTTTCTTAATTCCATGGTCGATATTGCCTCTTCATGGTCAAAGTTTTGATAGTTCCATTGATATAATATGAGAGAACTAACTACAAATCCTGAAGGAGTTTCACAAAAAATACTTAGGTAAGTTTTGATGACTGGGGGGAGAGTGGTAGAAATGCAATGAAGATGAAGGAGATTACTTTGAAGCAATAAATGAATTTTGACTAATAAATTGATACTCCGTTTTTTTTTTTTTTAGACAGCATTTGAAGTACTTTTTTTTATCACAACAGTACATGTATATAAATTTCCCTAAAATTACCTGTATTACAATAGTTACATTATGTAGAAAATATTGTGCAGTAATAAACACATAGCAATATAAGAGCCACAGAAATGCTCCCTTCCCCCCCCAAAAGATGTCTAAGCTTATTTTTATATATACATTCACATACATATTTAAGTATATATGATATATACACAATATGTGAATAAATATCTATTCATTTAAACAAATATTTATGTATACAACAGCCTTGGTAATTCAAGCAGAACATGCACCAGTGTATCTCAAACCATCAAATTTACAAAAAAATATTTCAGTAGAAATTAGTCAACAATAATGTTTGTACTGTATTGTGAACTGAATTATTATTGTCTAAATAAAACAGAAACAAAAATAGTGACATGCAGGTGTTATATTATGCTAATCATGAACATTTATTTAAAAAATTTACATTTTTTTTTCTTTTTTTTAACTTTGCTAACCCAAATTTATGAAAAACTAGAACTATTAAGACACTACAATACATGTAATATGTGTTAGAAATTTTCAACAAACAGTCAAACTATTCACATATATTACATTTATGAAATAAGATAACTTACATTAGCTTGGCTTTCCATGGATCTCGCTTTCCTCAGCCTGCTTTTACAAGCATCTAGATCTAGTCTCTTATTTTCAAGGATTTTTCTTTCTTTCTATTTTGAATAGAAGAAAGATATTAAAAAAATGAAAACGAAAACAGAGTTAAAATAAGTAGCAAACTACTGTTGATACAATGCTTAGTCAAAATTACATTAATAAGATTGATGCATGCATATTGATTTTTTTACTTATGGAGGATGCAATTAAAAATTTTAAACCAATTGAAAGTACCCATAATTTAAGATTTAATTTCTAAAAAATCTCCTAATCAAAATTTTTTTAATACAGTGATGCGGTAGTATAATTATGTTTTGAACATCTAATTTTAATTACATAAAAAATTGCAAATATATCATATTTGAAGGTGAGAAACATTTATAATTACAATCTGAATTGAATTGAATAATATAAAAATATCTGCAGATTTTTTTAGAATAGGGTAACAATTAACAATATTTTGATTAGTTTTCATTTATATTCAACTGTCATTAAAAATTAATACAGATTTTTGTTTCACAGTTAAGATTTATAATCAAAGTAATCTACCATAATAGTTTTCATATCGCCTTCCAAAAATCTCTTTAATGGGCTAACATATGTGGTCATGGCAGAGCGAACGAACTCTCGTTCAGCTGCACCAAGCCGTTGTTGTGCTTGACCAATCTTGATTAAAGCACTACCTATAAAGATAAATTATGCAATAAATGTAATTTTTAATACACAATTAATATATTTCAACAAATGAAAGAGCATCATCCAGAATTTTTCTATTCCAAGAAACACAAGGATATATAGTTTTTATTTAAGATTAAGCTATTGAAGAGAGGACAGTCATTTTATTTTCACCATACTTGAAGTTACTGTCAGGAAATATGTACTAACTGAAAAATTTATAATCCATGAGTACATATTCTAAATTGTTATAAAGAAAGTATGCAAGTTAAAATTAACAAAAATAATAAATCTGCAACAACATTTTTTAAATTTTCAATTAAATTTGATAAATGTTTCCGCATTTTTTTATAATCTCTTCTTGAGGAAAATGTCTGAGCATTTATTTTAATATTTTTTTTTAATTTACAAATTTCTATAATACTATTGAGATCTTTATCACCTACATATTTATTCTTGAAGTTATAGTACAGGAAAATCTTATTTATAATGCAATAAGAATTATTTCTTTCAAAGCACATTTAATAAAAATTTATTAAATTTAACTAGACAAAAAAATAAATATATCACATTAAATGCATTACCTTTCACAAAATACAATCATACATATTATTTTGCAGTAAAATATTTAAATGGCAGAATACAATTTCAAGAGTAATACACCACTAACATTTACAAAAAGCTAAATTATTTAATAAAACATTTTTTTGGATGAAAAAAGTTGTAAAGCAAAAACTTTCAAATTACTTTTTAACAATTTATACTCGAGGCCCTACTGCTGCTTTCATGATTTTACGTGTTCTTATATTTCAATTTAAATGATTTGTAAAGCAATTTGAGATCAATTTTAATCTCATTGGTGCTAGAGTAAAAGAATTATATGCTTTATTCCGGATGTTTTTAAATCGTCCAACACAACAAGAGGATATTTCAACCATCCCATTTAAGACATATATAAATGAGCAAAAACAAACCATCGAAGGCAACAATTTCAGATCCACATCGCATGTAATGAGAAACATAAAAATAAAAAGCAATTAATAAGCTCAAGCAATTAAAATAAATGCCTAGTAATAAAATACTTCTGTCTTCATAAAATATGAAATTAAGTACAAAATTAAAATATTTTACCATAAGGAGTTCCAGAACCAATATCGGCACCAGCATCAATCATATCTTGCCCAAGAAGGTCTAAGTTGGAAGGATGTTCTCTTTTCTTATCAAGCTTTTCAAAAAAGTAATCTTCAACTCTGGTATCTGAGAATTTAAAAACAAAAGTCTTTTGGCTACCTAATATTGTAAACATACATTATAGCATTTAAGTTACAATATTTAAGCACAACTATCAAAAAAGGATAGTGTGGAGCTTCAGATGCATGATTAAAGAAAATGAACTGTTATTCATTTAAAAAACAGAAAACATCAAATAAAAATTATTTAATTCATTAAAATTTTTCACAGTAACATATATAAAATTATCCCAAATACATCAGAAATGTGTTTATAATTAAATGAAAAACATTATATGATTCCAAAACAAATGGAACTAAAAATATAGATAAATAATAGTAAGCAATTCTTTGATGTAAAATCTATGTTTAACAAAAATGTATAAATTAAATTTTTAAAAAAGGACGCAGCAGCGAATCTTTCCAAACTAAATCAGCTTAGATTACTTTTACTTATGTGATATAACAAGGTTACAAAATTTATCTAAAATTTAATACTTCTTACGTACACATTTATATAAAAATGTTATCTTTTGTTTCTAAATATCTTAGCACTACATGCTTAATTTTAAAATTCAGTCATTCCAGCAGCCTTAGATCATAAAGTATAACCTGGTTTAAAAGTTAATTCATGGCTTATATATATACAGTAGAGTCCTGAAAACTCAACACTTGATAATCCGGCAGTCCGGATAACTCGGTCACAACCTTACATTACTTCTGCCAGTTACTGCTGTTGTCACAGTTAACAAAAAAAAATGCCAGAAAATGATGAAGATGTTAACATTGAAGACACCATACAATCTCCTAAAATATCCCTTAGAGAGAAATTAAAGGCTGTCGAAACCACCCTTCAGTATTTTGAACAACAAAGTGTGTCAGCAATGGACTAACAGTTTCTTCATTGTGTTGGTAATAAGGCAGCAAAATGCTGAGAGCAGTACAGAAAACAACCAGACATTGTGCATTTCTTTTTTAAAAAAGGAGCTAATTTTTTCAAAGTCTTGGCTACTTAATTTTCATTATACACAGCTTTATGCCTTTGTAAAGTTTTTTTCTGAGGTGTGTCTAATCATATAAATTACTGTACACTACATACTCATTAATTTTCATTTTCAAGTAGTAAGTGCTTTATGCTTTCATAAAGTACCTACTGTTCCTTCGTTTACGGGTATTTGAGTAGTTTATTTTCTGTTGTATTCTCAAGCAAACAATATATACAAGTGCAGTACAATATTTTCTGAGGAAACACTTGTGTTTATTTGTTTTTAATCTTATTCTCAATAACACAGCTTTTTCACAAACTCGGCCATTCTTCAGTCCACATTAGACAGAAGTTTTCGGGACTCTACTGTATTATAAAATAGAATAGGACAGGAATTTTGCATCCAAAAGAGAGGGGAACAGTGGCACACACAAGGGGGGGTCCTAGGACACCCCATAGCCCTTGATTTTTTCCCCCGATTGGTTATAATACTATGTGCAAATTACGTAAAATTTAATTATGTATGTTATTAAAAATTAATTTTATTAATTAATGCTAATTATTTATTTAATAATTAATTTTGCATTGTTTTTGTTCCCAAAAATCGACAAAATGAAAAAAATATGTTGGGCAGCATATTGGACCACGATTTTCCTTAAGGTATCCGGCTACGTTGAAAACGTCATTTTCGGTCAAAAATCACATTTTCTTTTTATTTGATATTTTTAAAATTCGAACAATTATCTTTCTAAATCTGCCTTTGTTTTGTCTGTGCAATGATTAGAAATAAAGTTACAGGTGTTTAAAATATTATTACAGCGGTGAAATTGAAACCGGAAGAGGTGAAATCGAAACCGGAAGTTGACTGCTTCACATGCTTTTTACCCATAATTTTTGCAATTTCAACCCATTATAATTTTAAAAACAATTTCTGGCATTTTTTAAACTATTTTATGGATAGGCAACAATTTCAATCTTTTAATTGGACTTTTGCGATTGGCAACATCTGTTTCTTCTGACCTCATATGTTTTTGTTTTGATTTGAATCTTTCGAATGTTGCTCGCAAATTTCTTCAAAAACCTGATTTTTTTTTTGCTTTAATTGCACAATTTTTAATTGTTAATTGTTTCTGAACATTCTGCTTTTGATATTATCAAAATTGAATCAAATTAACCTCTTGAAAACGCAACTATGCTGGTGAGACATTTACAAAAACAGTGGAAGTGTTGACTTGTAATGTTCTTGACTTGAAGTGCTCAAATTTGTGATGAACGAAAACTGGGATAAGTAAAGGTATTTTTACAGAACAAAGAATGTTTTAGTGGAACATTAAGAGGTAATAGAATATTTTATTTAAATTGGGAAGTGTGTTTTCAAGTTTGTGTTTCTCCAATTGTTTTGAGAACAATCTGTACCTGCATGAAGATTACATGTTTGGACTGACTTCTAATGTGACTTGAAAAATGCTCCGATTAAAGTTTTATCGTCCTTTTTCAGCTACTGAAAAGCTAAAAAAGCAAAGTGTTATTAATTTGCAACCTATTTTTTAGAAGGTGAGTGATTGAAAGATGATATTTACCTGTGAAAAGCTATGTGCTAAGCTGAACTGGCCTTGTATGACAAAAGGAGCATTTAGACATTGTGAAAGAAAGTCTTGTCTGTGCTGCTACACCAACGGCTAAAGATGCCATGAACGACACTGCTTTTAAGCGAAAAGCATTATAAAATGTTTCAAAATGTCAGTTGAAGAATGTGGAATATCCGTTGACGGCAGAGACACATGGACATTCATCGCTAAATGTGGTTTCTATAGAAACTTTATACATTGACACTGGGAAATTCTAGATTTAGAAATGTTATCAAAGTTTTTTAGAATTCTATAAGTCCAGTCATACATGCGTGTTCCTGCAATCATCTGGGATTTACTTCAAACATAGTGCGTACAAAATCTTTGTATGTTTTTGCACTACGAAATCTTAAAAATATGTATTTCTTTTGTGATGGTGATTCCAAGGATACCTTTCTGTTAAAGATGTGTATGGTGTCAACAATGTCGTCATATGAGTGCATAAGATACTTCTAAGAAAGATTGAGTAGTCGGAAAAGAAAATTTTTAAAAAAGGTAAGAAAAATCTCGGTGAGAAGGAAAAACTTATCAATGTTATGTTTAATAAAATTCTACACTGTTTTAGCACTAACACCAAAGCTATGCTAAGTGCTACAATAGCAGTATTTTTTCACTGTTGCTCCAACAGGGAGAGACCCATATATGGGCCGTGCCCGATTTGAGCTGAGAACTGGTGTGACTATCAACGAGGAAACGACACCAGAAAACAATAAACAGAAAAAATTGTATGTATTTCTGTGAAACTTTAAAATATTGTTAAACCTGTGTACACAAAGCAGAGTGATAAGCAGTTATTATAAAATTGCCTCCACGGTAAGACACAAATAAAAATGTATCATTTAATGCCTGTTTGTGGCAAATCATTTTGAAAGAAACTTTTATCGAGCTAAAACCATTTTCTTTGGGTACCCATATATTACCGTCATTATTTTTAAAAAAGCTTTCATTGATGTGTTAGGTATTTTGAAAGCATTTGGCATAAATGCAGGGAATTATATACTGCGTAATGAGAGATTTGTTGACATCTTTCGAGTCGGTGACTCGAAACAACATTTTTTGCCTTTTATAAAATCAACCAGAAAAAAAAAAGGAGGCCCAAAGAAAAAAAAATTTAACAAACTTCCAAAGAGTGGGAGTGTTACTTATAAATCAGGAGAGTTTTAGTAGTATACTTGTCATATTTTGTTTTGAAATTGATTTTATAAAGTTTAAATGCATTTTTTCTCAAAACCATTTTTTTGTAAATTTCATGATATTTCAAACATGATATCTAAAAAACTATTAGAGATACTTGTATGAAATTTTACACAAATGTTATTATTGGTATTATCTAGAGAATGACCTACAAGCTAAGAAATTGAACAATTTTTAGTTATTTTATAGTTGTATTTCTTTCTGAAAGTTACGATAATTTGATTGAATTTCCTAGTTCGCAAGCTCGACTGGCCATAACTTTTGATTCAAAAGAAGTAATTTAACACTTGTAGGTCATTCTCTAGAAATGTGTTTTAAAAATGTATTGCAGCAATATTTTATGGAAAATATAAAATATTTTAAAAAATAGAGTGTTTGAAAAAATTCCAAAATTTGATTAAAATTTCTTTAAAAATTTTAATTTTTGCAAATTTTTATGTACATATATTATTTCTAACTGTACTTTTTATTATTGTGTATAAAAGTGAAACTGATAATGTAAAAATATTAGGGATTTTTTGAAAACTTAAAAAAAAAAGTCTCCCAACGTTGTCGGATACCTTAAGTGAATACCCATATATTGTAAAAACTGATCAATTAGAGTAGCTGTTTTAAAAAAAATGCACGCTTTTAATTTTAATTTTTTAAAATGCAGAACAAAAAAATGCATTTTTTAAGAGGCAAAATTTCAGTTATTTCCCTTTGTTTATTTGGCATTTCAATTGACACATATAAATAAAAGTTTTCCCCCACAGGAAAGCTATCAGAATAAAATAAGGAAAGAGGAAAAGAGACAACTTTAAATTCTTAGCACGAAAATATGAAATTTGATGCCAACAAAAAAATTTATTAATTTGAAATTAGAAAAAAGATAAGTGTAACGTAAAACACATTACAGCTTTTTAACATTAATTATTTATGATACAATACTATAAATTATATTCACTTTTAATAGATGTGCTCATAAAAGCAAAGAAATTTAAAACTAATTTAATGAGTCAGGATGACTAACAAAAGAGAATTTTCAATAAGTAGCATTAAACAGAAAATTTTTCATATCTTAAATCTTTAGTAAAAGTCTTAAGTTAAACACATATAACACAATAAATAAAACATTATTTAATACAAAACTTAAATACATTTAATGCTAATTTTAAATCAGCAAACATGCATAGAGAGGATCTAAGCATATGAATTACTTGGATTTGGTTGTAGGACTGCATCAGTCCTTGAAACAAGTCTCTCAGTCCAGTGTTTAGTTCGATCAGCACGCAAGGCCAAGCCATCGAAATGGGCATCAAGTTCAGTTTTTTCAGAAGTTCCAAGTTTTTCTTCAGTGTACTACAAAATAACATATATATAGCATGTAAAAATTAGGAAAGAAAAACATACTTTGAAAATTAGCACACAACTCATGAATTTGCATTGCAAAAAGTTTTTTTTTTTTCTTTCCACAAAAAATTCTCAATTTCTCTAGTTAACAAAATTACTTTGTTTTGACCACAAAAATACAAAAGTTTTAATAATATTAAAGATTAAGTATTTGACTCAGATTATAAACTATTTATACAATGCAATTTAATTAAAAATCCATTAAAAATTGTTAAAAATTAAAATTTGTTTAACTTTTCTAGTTTTTTTTATTTAAAATATTTTATCTAATAATTCTGTCTTGGCATTTTCCCTTTACATTTATTTCTTTTAAGTTTGTATTTATATTTAACTATGGTTTCAACTAAATACTACTAACTTTCTAAGCAGTAAATGACTGCAGAATTAACTCAGCTTAATAAAAATTAGTTTAATAATAATCAAGTACTTTTGTTCTTAAAAGTCACATGAAACATATGTTGCCTTTCAAATAAATCCAGAATTTCTTAAAACTTTTTATTTTTATCCTGACCACTGTCTCTTGTTGTAAATTCACATAATTCTAATTTTATTTGGAGTTGAAGCTTTCATAAATTATTAGTGCTTTTGATGTTTCTGTACTTATGTATTAATGTCACTACAGCCAAACTGGCTATATGGGAATCCTGACATATCATACCAGCAAAAACCAAAAAAAAACCCCCAGATTTTTACATGTTTAATTTGAAAAAAAAATTCAGATTTTGGTGGAAATTGACACAATTCACAAAGTGCTGATTTGGCTGCAGTGATATTAATTTGCAAGTACCTTCTCAGTGCATATGTGCATTTTAAGCTGGAACAATTTTAATGACTAATATAGATGGCACCCTGTGTCCATTACATTTTGACTGAACATAGGTGGAGTAATATGACCTTTAGTTTACTCATATTCTTATGCTCATCAGTTCCTATGGAGAAGGAGGAAATTAGATTGTAAACAAACAGAGCTTGGCAACATTTTGTGAATTGACAAAGTCTTTTTATTCGGTGAAATTAGTTGGCAGTATAATACATAAGTTCCCAAATAAGAAGTATTCAACAGGATAGGCAATAAACTTTTGATTCAATTACAAAATAAATTTTGAATGCAAAGAGAAACAAGCAAAAAATATTTTCACAAGAAAAGGGGAAACTCAAAAATTTTTTAAAAAATGAGAATTTACAATTATTTTTAAAATAGGTTCATATTGCTGGGATTCTTAAGTATCATGTGTCTATTTAACTGATAATTTTACAAACATTTTCAGATTCTTACATATTATCACAACCTATTGGTAACTTTATATGAAACTAAGCCCGTGATTACCAATTCAGTGAGTACAACACATGCGAAATTGGAATTGCGAACCTGGGGAATTATCTTGAACATGGGCAATTGTGATAATACATAAGTTTCCATTTTCAAAATGCTATTTTTAGATACACTATGCATGCAGAACAAAAAAATTTGAAAAAATATTTCATACTACATTTATGCATGCTGCTGATCCAAAAATTTTGTCAGCAGTATTTTAAAAATAATGCAGTACTTTTCATTTAAAATTATATTAGTCAAAATTTTGAATTAAATCAGGAAATGTAACAACATTTATTTTACTTTTACAAAATGATACACAATACCATTATTATAATTATGCTTTTGAGATTTGAAGACAAAAATAATGTGTATACAATTCATTGGTAGTTTATCAATAAATTAAACATGGATTCAGAGAATAAGCAAATTATACAATCTTACCAGAACAAATATTGATAATATACGATTGCAAAATAGATAATAGTGAGATTGAAGAATTTCAGAAAATGCAGAAAAATAAGAATCAGTTACACTCAAGTTTCAGTTTTAAAATATTAATACAATGTACATATTTTAATGTTCCAAAAATTCTTATATTAAAAGATTAGTAGAGAGTAGATTAAAAGTTGGAAAGGAAAAGATAAAAAAAAATTGATCTTATCTATACTCAAACTTCCGATTTAAGGAACAACCATAACATAGTTTCGGATCGAGATCTGAAATTTATTTCAAAAATCAATTTCCTGTCTTAATTCTAATCAAGAAACTAGTCAATTTCTAAACAATGTTTTTTGATATTTTCTACAATCCAATTCACACCCTTCAACACCAATAAAATACGAAATGATTCACACGCCTTTAAACAAATAGAGATCATTTATTCCACACAGTTTTATGTCAGAACAACTTTTATGCATCAGATCAACCATATTTTTAAATGAAACTTTTATTAAATTACCTGAACAGCTCGACTAAATGCAGTAGCTGCTTCAGCGGCTAGACCTTTGATAGACTTCATGCTGAAATCCATAACAATTCCTGCACAAGCGCAGTGACAACTGCTGAAAGACTAGCGATGGAAAATTTTATGGTTATTTCTTTCGTTTAAGTTTATGCGGCAAATAAATCAATTATGATTCCAGAATTTTATCAAACACTAAACAGCATAAACATGACAAAAGCAAAAGTTTTACGTTACGGCATGTTAAGTATTAACTAAACAAATCGTGAAAGGAACTTTAAATGGATTTTAAACAGTTAATACTACAATAGACAACATAAACAGATAAGTCGACTATCCCTGATATGACATTTCGTATTATACGTCTTAAAGTAATTTGAAAAATTTCTCACCATCGAATTTTTCTCTTTTATGTTTTTTTTTATTACATATTTATGATGCGAATAAAAGTTTATCTTATAAATCGTTTTTAACCCAGATAAACTTTTTCATGTGAATGAAGTGAAATGCAACCAGGCCGCAACGTGTTTGCGAACCGAAACGAGCGACAGTTCGCTGTTTATATTTATTTATAGTTGTGGAAAGTAGATTCAATGTACGAGGTTTATGAATTAGTAAGTTGGATTTTAGTAATTAAA
This sequence comes from Trichonephila clavipes, assembly GCA_019973935.1. Classification (NCBI taxonomy): domain Eukaryota; kingdom Metazoa; phylum Arthropoda; class Arachnida; order Araneae; family Nephilidae; genus Trichonephila; species Trichonephila clavipes. The sequence continues at coordinate 3,227,857 of BMAU01021379.1, forward strand.
TGAAGATTCAGAAGGAAAAACAAATTATCCATTTAAGAATCAGTTAAGATGTATCTCTTGTGTTTTTAACTCTGGAATTTTAACTTATTATAATTCATTTTTTATTGCAAAGTGTGTGGTGCAATATTAACATTATCAATTTCGAATTCGGTTTAATAATTCGCTTTCAAAGTTAAAAAAAATAATAAAATCTAATTATTCATTTAACACGGTCGTTATATTTTTATTGCGAAACTTTTTGATAATTGTATATTAAGCTAGATTAATATCAAAATAAGAGATTCCCAAACTTTTTTGCCTCATAGACTCATTGACAGGTTTTGCGATTTGGGTAGACCTCTACTAACCTAATCTTAAATTTTTGCAAATTCATCAACTAGAATGTGTTTTTGACAGCAGTTATAGAGCTACTTTTTAAAATATTTAAATTTTTAACTGCAGCAAAGTATAGTGTTTAAAGCTTAAGAAAACACAGAAACACATGCTATTTAATTTAATGAAAATTTAATTAATACATAAAATAACTGAGCCACAAACAAATGCTTTTAGTAGGAGGGATGAATCATGGGATGCAATAACAAATTTTCAACATTTGACATCAATCTTGTCAGGTTTAACCCTAAATATCTCCTCAGTTAATAGTGTCCATTCTTCTCTTCTTTTTTTTTTTTTGTTTTAGAGATTGGCAAGCGCACTGTTACTCCTTCTCAATCAGAAAAACAATTAAAAACTTTCTCAAGATATTCCATAATATGGAATAAATAACAGGTATATCTTTTTAAAACCAAAATTATTGGCATCCATTTCTAAACTTTACTTTAAGATCTTTGTTAGTCCCTATATTCCTAGTGTCTAATTCTTGTAATCTGACTTTTTTTTTTCAAAGTGACCATATGAATTCATTGCCTACTGTGGTATTACCATAGTCAAAACATTCTCAAACCTAGTTTCAAAATCTGGAAAAAGGGCATTTAAATGTTAAACATAGTTTAAAGCATCTTTTTTCTTGGTAAATTCTCTGACAATTGAGAAAGTGGGAACATTTGTGATGTTCATTATTATACTTCCTTAACTTAATTCTGGCAAGAAAGGCTAAAATGTGGTCCTTGTTTTAATAAAATTTATGCTGTCGCCTTGTAACTGCAAATTAACCTCATTCAATTTAGTAAATAAAGGTGTTAAATAGGTAAGTCTGGTTTCCACTTGATTAAATTTCCTTTTAAAATCAAAGTCACAATCTGGTTTAATGAGAGCAAACTATTGTAAACCCCTATTTATACCTCATGGACCCCCAAATTATTTTTTCATTGATGTGAACCCCTTGCTGGTCGTCATAGACCCTTGGGGGTCTATATAGATCACTGATCTAAATTATTGGGAAGTCAGTGTATGCATGTGTGTGTGTGCTTTTTATATGATTATAACTAATCCATATTAGAAGTCCATTAAATTTATTTCTTGATTTTTTAGAAAATTATTTTTTAAATAAAAATATTTGAAATATACATTTTAAACCTATTTCCTATAGAAATAACTTATTAATGAATTGTGTGGGATCACCAGATTGATGTCTTCACTCTGCAGATTTTTCCTCCAAATAGACGGTAATTTTTTAAGAGTTGGGAGATTGCATTAAAATACAAATAACTATGATTTTTATCATTATTTTTCTCAAAAGACATGTAGCTGAGTGGTTATGGTTATGAACTCATGGCCTGTAAGTTGGGAGTTTGAATCCGAGTGCCTCTGAAAACTCACCCCCAAGTAGTGGTGCCTTTGCAGGTTAAATCTGTCACATTGCACAAAGTCCACACATTGGTGTGGTGTGGATATATGGAGGATGATTTGCCAGCTCAAGTGGCATGATCATTACTTGACCAAGATTCAAAATTACACTGTTTGGTTGGCAATAGCCTTCACATTGTTTTCCATTACAACATTAATAATTAAATCCATATGACATGTATTATTTAACTGTGGTTTCTACACTGATTATACATATAACTTTTTTTAGTTTTTATCTATTTTTAATACTGTAACCTTATTAATTTCAAGTAATTGATATATTTCTTATTTATTTTAGTATTTTAAGGGATTTATGGATATTGCAGAAGTTACTGGTGTGTGTCAGGTTATGTTTTTAATGAGTATTAGGGCTCTGTATTTAATTATATAAATCTAAGGATTATTCGAATTCTCTCTGATTGTCTGTTTTATTCTTTAATGGTACAGATTTTTTTTTATTCTTAGTCAACACTTAGTTATGATAAATGTGGTGGGTTTATGAAAGCCTTTTCTTATAAGAGTATATTGCTATACTATTTGTATAACATTTTTTTTATTACTGAAAGCAAATCATGAGTTTTCACCATTTCACTTTTGACAAATAATTTCATAGTTTGTCCTCATTCCACTATCAATTTTTGCTATTTCTTCTAAAGTTATTTTTTCAGCCTCAAATTTGTATTCATTTATTCAATTTTACTGCAAACCTTTTGTAAATTCCTTTTTCTTTTGGCATTTGTACATTTTTCATATTCTATTTCTTTTTACTTAGTACTCATATTTTTTAGTGCTGCTTTTCAATGAAAATGGAGGAATGTTCTTCTTGTCATCTTTTTAACCTTTTTTCTTTTAATATTGGTAATTCTACTATACTTACCTGTTTCATCTAATATCCAACATTGTTTCTTATTTGCCACCCCATGTTTTCGGTGATAAGCAACTATCCTGGGATACAAAACTACCAACCACCAAAGGCTTGTTTGGCACAAATTCAAAATTGAGTAGCAGACTGATATCAAATTAGTTTCTATCTTCTATTACCTCTTTAAAAGACTTCTCCTTTGTCTGTCCTTTCCAATGCTCCATCAATAGCTGCTAGATATATGTACGATAGACAGAAAACTTCTTGAACTTATTTTTTGCAGATTCGAATTAATTTCTTTAGTTAATTGTTTGTTTTAAAAGTCTCAAAGTAGTCATTTTTCAGTTATATTTATCATGATTACCTGTAATACGTCATAATTTGAGCTGTAATATTCTTTCTTTTTCTGCTGATACTTGAAGTTTGTTTTCATCTGTTGTACTCATCAAACTTGTTTTGATAGCATTTATAATACTTATTGGTTATTGGGACCAAGGCTTGGCAACTCCTTTCCCTAGTTATCACCAATATGAACTGGTGATGTCAACCTAATAAAAAAACATTCAATATAAATACAATAATGAAACAGAATTTTGTAAGTTTTTTCATGTGTTATCATGTTTGGCTTCATAGTTTCAATAACAAATTAATACAGCATTTCTAATTTTAGAGAACTAATTTGATATTCATCTTTCTACCCATTTTTGCTCAATAGGCCTTTGGGGGGACCTCTAGTTTTCTGTTCAATATGACCACTTAACATTGAAAACTTGGGTTGTGAAGAAGAAAAAATGGACGTGGCTTTCATGAATTAGGTTAATAAAGTAGGTAATTCATGAATTAAATAAGTAAAATAAAATTAAATATATTAGGGGGAAAAGTTAAAATGTTGAATTAACAAGACATGTACTTGCATAGTTAGTGGAAAGGGATTCTGAAAATAGAGTACCAGAAATGAATGGAATATATTATTTCGAAGAATTTGACGAAACAATTCATTTTCATTAAAAATTTATATCCCTAACACATGTTAAGCAGTTTAACTTTGAAGGGAGGGGATAGATTTTCACTTTTTGGATAACCTTTTGTTTCATTATAATTAAACAAAGAGAGCCCTTATGCTCTTTGAAAAAGATCCTGGTAATCACTAATAACTGCTGCAATATCCATCATTTCACTGAAATATGAAGCACACAACCAGAAACAAGGTACTAATACATCCAAATTGAAAAGGGTTAAATATTTGAAATAATCACAGGAAATCCAAAGGGTTTTCTTAATAAAAATGATTATTCATAATGTGTACTACTTATAGCCATTGTTAAATGATCTACTTGGGGGAGTAACAAAAAAAATAACAGCAACAAATGATAAGTATCAAAGGCACCATATTGTCATATTATTCCCCCAACTTTGGTAAAATGTACAATTATTTGGCTAGAAATTTTTCTACAGATGGATATTAATTAGTTCCAATTTCAGCAATTTATCTGGCTATAATCATGCAAGATTGTGTATAGAAAAAAACATTTTCAAGGCGAATTGTATCTGAGACTTTGTATGTTTTGAATCTCATGATTGTGTTTGATTCCTTTTCCATCAAATTTGTAACAATATAATTAGATGATTGAATCTATTTGTGCTTTTTTTTTTTTTTTAAAAAAAGGGAAACTACTGTTTTTTTTTTTTTTTTGAATTAACCATTTTGTCTTGATATTTAGTTCAATATGCATTAAATTTGTTTTGCAAAAAATGCTATTTCAAATTATAACCTTTGAATGAAGTAGGAAACAAGAGCATTGGCTTTCTTTTTTATTCTGATAGAGTAGTGATTCCCAAACTTTTTCACCTCATGGAACTCCTAGAACTTGAAGGTGCTTTCGTGGAACCCCAAAACTAGAAAGTGTTTTCGGGGAATCCCATTCCATACACATACTTCAAAGAATATATCTCAAAATAATATTTATTGTAGATCAACATGTTATGGGCACTTAATATAAAGGCAATTTAAAAAAGTATTGCATTTATTATTAAAAAATTATAATCCAATTTTTTAATATAATTTTACTCATTAATAATATTAATTTGGGATCCAAGTGTCACTTATCCATGCATTTTTTAATAACTGGGGTACATGCTTACTTTTTTTCACACAAACTGTCGAAGTCTAGGTCTTTTAAGATTAAATGCAATCGCATTACTTATTCAGGGTCTAATTTGTTTTATACTTTGTTTTTGTAGCCACTCACGTTGAGAAATGTATTTCACTTAAACACAATGCTCTGAACAGCATTAAAATATTTATAGCACTATGAGAAAACCCATGTATTTCGCATGAATTTTCAACCTAAAATTAAGATGCTGTTCTTGTTAAATTTATATTATAATATCAAATCTGTTGATATGTTGTTTCTTCTCCTTCATTATAGGTGTTTTTACTACAAATACAAAAAGATGAATTTTCCATTAGAAAACTATTTAGTTTTGCAAGGCATTTTGTTATAACTAACAAGTAGAAATTCTCTTGGAACTCAAGATAGTTAACAATAGAATATTCTCAATCTATATATATAGTAGAAAGTATATATATAAAGATAAAGCATATTAATATTTGATTTATTATATAATAATATTTCAAAAAGTGTTGCATAATAAAGTTATTACATATAAATAAAATTTTCAGTTTTAATGAGTAGGATGAGCTATAGATACTTATAACTATATAAATGTGATAGAGAATGTGTGAATCCATTTTGAATACATATTTTTTCTTCTCGATTTTTTTCATTGTGACTCGGGGAACCCCTGGGTATGCCTTATGAAACCCCAGGGTTACATAGAACACGGTTTGAAAACCACTATGATATAAAAATTACTATTATAAATACACATTCAGTTGCACATGCTTAGTTTGTATAAAAGGGATGTATAAAGCTTGTTTCTTAGTTTTGCTATTACCTACATACTTTCAACAATGGATATGACAGTCAGTGACAGGATCAACAACATTATTGCTACCTTTTATTTTGAAATATTCATAACTGCCAACTTGCAAATCAAGAGGGGGCACTGATCATGAAGCCAAGCACAAAACTTATCAAATGGACACTTTTGGAGATGACACATAAAATATTAGTTATTAAAAGGCTCATGAAGTTAATTGTTACTACTTTGATTCAATTGGTGCTGAAAGTGGCACAGAATACATTGAGAAATGGTTATAGTTGATGATATTTTGTCTACAGTCAGTAGCAATATTTGGTTATTCTTAGCTTTTCTCCAACTAACCAGAAGAATCATATCCACTTCTGTAAGTTTGAAGTTTTAATAGTTTCGTCTACAACATCTTTTTATTTTAATTAGAAATTTCAAAAGTTAACTTTATATAATCTATGCATATAATGCTGAATTGATTCTTGCCGAGATTAAAAAAACATTAACTCTCAGAACAAAGCATTTGTTTGTGCCATTTTCTTTATTTGTGACTATAATATTTTTCTTTTAAAATTCTTTTCTTCAAATTTAAACAATATGGATCAGAACTTTTTGAATTTTTTATAATTCATAAATTTTACATGAGCTGAAGAGAGATATATCAGTGTTCAAATTTACTACAATAATTTTAAATTAGGAAAACAGAACAAAAAGTTGGTCCTATCAATAATACTATCATTCACAATAATCTTGCTGGATTAGAAATGTTATCCTCTGTAATCAAAACTTTTGAATAAAGAAAATAATCCTTTAAAAGCACTATATGTTAGAATTGTTTTTAAAAACTGGTACACTTCTAGTTGGTAAATTATTGTCATGTTGTATGGAAGACCTTTGTACAGAAAAACAAAAAGTTGGTGTAGTTTTGCTCCTTTTTTTGTCATCCACTAAAGTTGTGAACTAAATGTCTTAAGCTCTATATTGAGTATCAAGTTTAGCTTTTTCTCTTTTGGCTCTTGCCGGCATCTGCATTTGATATCATACCATTCTGTAATCTGAAATATGCATTTCAACTTTCTTTTAAGTAAATTTCAAATCTAAATTGTTATTATCAAAAAGATATCCGAGATATAACTCAATATTCAGTTTGATTTTATGATCTTGTTGACTAATTAGTTACATGAGTTTTATTTTTAATAAGTTGCTTTATTGTTATAATGTTTCTTTTAAACATTCAAAAATTCTATAACATGAAATAGAGTCTTATATAAATTCTCCTGAATATTGTTTGTTGTAAATTAAAATCTTCTATTTTTAATATTTATTCAATTTTTTTAGGTTTTTGATTGAATGGAAGCCATGTTTCATCAAAAAGAATTCCCTCGTCTAACAAAGTTCTTAAGAACCTACGGTGATGTTGCTGCTCCTGGATCTGGTGATATCTTTTATGATCCTAAAACTCTAGCCCAGAAAAAAAAGGATTACAATGAAAAGCAAGCCAAGTATGTTTTATTCGAATGTTGCACCTATTTTTGTAGCCTGAATTTTAAATTATTTCTTTGAGAAATTTACTGCAAAATTTATTCTAAAGGAAGTGTTTATTTATCTTGTATCTACTAGAATAGGGATAGGCAACTTGTTTTAACTTGCAGGCCACATTGAAGGGGGGGGGAGGATACTGGAGGGTTGCTCCTTTTTAAAATGATAGCCTTTATGAAAAATAGTAAAAATAAATTTTAAAAAATAGTGGCAGTTTTATTCAATTATTTGGTGAACTAATTGCATATTATCTATAGCTGCATGCACATCAAATTTTAGAATCATTTTAATGAGACAAATGTACCCTATGGTATTTTTCTACAACTTTTTTAAATTGGGAGTGTTTAAATTCTTATGATGGCTTGAAAGCTTAGGTCATCTTGTAATACTTGCATCTATATTTACTCTTGTTGATATTTATGCAAGAAAAACTTCGGTCACTAATACATGTCAATTAAAATATAAAGTTTCAGCTGACAAAGATTTGTTAAAATCAATGTCATATCATTAAACATCTCCGTCATGTTGTTATCTGACTGCAAGGCATTAAGTTCAAGCTGTAGATTCTCAGGTGTCTTAACAATAAATGCAGCAATGAGGTAACAGAGCAAATTGAGTTTTGGTTAAATTTTCTTACACAATCTTTAAAACTTTTTTTGACCTTGTCATCAAAACTATGCTGATGATCTCTTAATAGAAACATTTTCAGGTTCTTCGTTTTCCTAATAAAGGAGCTCTGTTTTCCAAATAGTGAAAATAAAAGAATCTTAGATCACACATGAAAAAGAAATCTCAGTTTAATGTGGATTTTCTGTCTTTGTGAGCCCATCCCTGTACTAGTTGCATAAATATTTTGTTCCACTTCTATATATTTTATATATATACAGGGTGGGCAAAAAGTCCGTAAAAATTTTAAAAATTCAGGAAATCTGGAGAAATGAACGAAAAAAAAAACTGTTTGCAGGATCAGCATTAGTATGTCACAGGATTTTTTTTAAGCTAGAAAAAAAAATAATTTGAAAATCATCCGGTAGGTGGCGCTGATGTACGCAAATCAAAGAAACAATGCATAAATAATGAACAGAAAATTTTCACAACTTTATTACACCAGAATATGTTCCACATGACCACCACCACAGGGGAGAAGACATTCCAGACGAGTGACAAATCCAGCAATGGCAGAGTGCAACATGTCCGGATGTATGGAGGATACTTTTCTGCGGACCGCATCTTTCAGTTCTGACAGACTTGATGGACCGGATAGATACACGCGAGATTTCAAATATCCCCACAACCAGAAGTCTGCCGGTGTTAAATCTGGAGACCGAGGAGCCATGGGTACCTGCAACATCTGCTAATGATTCTGTCTTCCCCGAACATCTGTATCAGGAATGCCTTAACCGGGTTAGCAGTGTGACTGGTTGCTCCACCCTGCATGAACGTGACATTCGAAATCTGACCTCGTTGAATTAAACATGGCACGGCAGTCTCCCGCAGAAGCGTTAGATAACGCTGAGTATTTACCCTTTCCGTTATCCATCCATTTACTGGGCACTGCGTTTCAAAGAAGAAGGGTCCTATGATAAATGAACCCGTGAAATCACACCATGCTGTCACTTTTGGGGAATGCAATGGCTTCTGTGTGTACTCACGTGGATTAGAGGTCGCCCAAATGTGACAGTTATGGTTGTTAACGTCACCATGAATCAAGAAATGAGCTTCATCTGTCCACAAGATGTTAAAATCTCAGGTGGGAACCTGTTCCATTTTAGAGAAGGCCCACTTCACAAATGCTTCCCTCTGTGCGGTATCTGCTGGCAAAAGTTCATGGCACGATTGCAATTTGTACGGGTACAGCTGGAGGATTCGACAAAGAATATTGCTGACAGATGATGGTGGTAAGCCCAATCGTCTGGCAGCTTCACGAGCACTGCTCGTCCCTGAAGCTGCTTCGGACGCAATCGCTTCCATTTCGACAGCAATGCAGGGTGCACGTTCTTTCAAGCATGGTCGTCCGGCTCGTGCTCGATCTTCCAACTTTCCAGTTTCCTCAAAACGTTTAACAAGCTTTAAGAGACCTGCAGGCGTTAAAGGGCCTTTTCCACTCTTCACATTTTTCTGAACTCGATTTATGCAAGGCAATGGTCGCTGATTCCTCGTTCATGTAAAATAACTTCACCAACAAAGCTTTATCCGGCGCACTGAGCATCCTTGTTCCCATTCACTGTTAGTAATGGTGAAATGAATGTGGATTCATTGAGAGCAAAGGTTTTTATAGCCGTCTAATTTGCATATTTCCACCACAGACGCTTGTAACAGCGCCACCTACCGGAGGATTTTCGAATTTTTTTTTCTAGCTTAAAAAAATCCCGTGACATACTAATGCTGATCCTGCAAACAATTTTTTTTTTCGTTCATTTCTCCGGATTTTATGAATTTTTAAAGTTTTTACGGACTTTTTGCCCACCCGGTATATATCCTATAATTCTATATATTTTTTTGTTTGTAATATGCTGTGCATTCATCACATGTCTTTAGTTCCATGTTATGTATAACGACATGTACATATCACATATGTATTTTCTGCTTTTTCCCTGAGTTGCTGTGTCTTCTAATAGTGCAGCATTTCTTTATTTTTGTATTGTAAAGTGTTATCCATTTAACTCTGCAATAGAGAGAGACCTCTAATTCTTTTTCTGTCTTTTGACATGCTCTATTCACTTCCAAAAAAAGAAAAACGTTTTACTCAAATTGACTTAAAAATCTCCTCTATGTGTTTTTGAATTGTTAAACATATGTGTCATTTTATATTTTACATTTTATAAATTTGCATTTACATGTAAGTAGATTTAATATTATTAAGCGTATTTTTCTTCTGGAAATTTCTAAATAAGCCTAAATCGAAACAAAAATATCCATTTGCTATCCTTACTTTTAAAGACTATACAATACCAAAATCTGCAAACCTGTTAGAAGAAATGTCTAATCTCTTCTAAGACTCACAACTGACTTGAATTTAAGGTTTTGAATTTTTATATCACTTGGTTTTTGTAAAGAATTAAGATTTGATATATTTTAGTTTGTATCAAAATTTAACTATATATATATATATATATATATAGGTGTTATGATATTAATATGGTAAAGGACTACCTTAGAAACAATTCTACATCTTCATCTGAAGAAGTCAATAACTTTATTAAAGAGCTAATGACTGTAGCTAAAGAATTAGGTGAGTAATTATTTATTTATATTACTTATTTCTAGATTCAAATCATTTTTAGTTTTATTGAGTATATTGCTTTATGCATACAGATTTTTATTAAAATAATTTAAATCACAGCAGTGGCACACACAAGGGGGGGGGTGTCCTAGGGGTCCGGACACCCTCTCCCCCATAGTCCTTGATTTTTTTTCATTTGGTTATAATCCTATGTATATATTATGTAAGATTTAATTATGTATTTATTATTAATTGATTTTATTAATTAATGCTAATTATTTATTCAATAATTAATTTTGTATTGTTTTTGTTCCTGAAAATCGACAAAACCAAAAGAATGTTTGGGTGGTGTATTGGAGAATGATACCAAAATGGTGGGCTTTCGACCCTGGACCCTCTCTTGAAAAATGTTTGTGTGCGCTACTTAATCACAGTAATTATTTTTAAAATACAAAGTTTAATTTTTTATACATAGACCTGAAAGCAACTTTTATGATTTAAAAGTCAGAGCTTGTTCTACTGTAGGTTTTTCTATAAATATGTATACAACCTCTGACAATAAAGTTCTGTGAATGAAGTCAGAATGGCCGCTCTGGCAATACTGGTGAAACAAAATGTTACACATGTGTAGAGGTAGGTGTTGACTGTCTGTCCCCACAGCGTTGTTCAGTTGAGCGCCTTTTGCGTTCTGTGTGAGACTTGTTTTACTAAGTACTAGTTAAGTGTGCTGGTTCTGAACTGAGAACTGGAAAATTAATGAACAAAAGATCAATTTAAAGTTTTGTTTTAAGCTTGGCAAAACACTGATGCAGGTATGTGTTTATGCTGAAATGAAACGGCTAAGCATGGAATGGCGTATTCCTGCATACCTCGTTGAAGAAAGGTCAGAGCAGAAAAATCACGCATTCGAACAATGCTCATCACCTTTTTTAATAATCAAGGCATTAACCACAAAGAGTTTCTACCTGAGGGAACAATGGTGAATGCTACTAGGTACATTGAAATTTTGACCCATTTCATGAAACATCTACGCAGGGTACGACTTAAGTACGCATAAGGTTCATGGTTTTAGGTTCACGACAATAATCACCTGCACACAGCCAATATCCTCAAACAGTTTGTGGCAAAAAATAGGGGGTGCAAATTAAACATCCACTATACTTGCCAGATCTTAATCCTCCAGACTACCTATTTCCACGACTCAAACTCACTTTTAAAGGAAAGAGATTTGACGATACTTCTGACATCCAACGAAACATGACAAGACTTTTGAACATCCCAAAAACAGACTTCTTGCAAAGTTTCCAGAGTATATTAGATCTCAGCATTGCATAGTTATGGGAGGTGACTATTTCAAAGGAGAGTAGGGTAATTTTTGTTAATATTTCATCTACGTTAATATTACAGGTCTATTCACTAAACTTTATTGTTAAAGGTTGTATATTCCAAGACTGAATTAATTTTGAAAAAGTAATATTTTGGGGGAAGAGGAGGGATTTATGACTTGTAAAAAAAACATGTACTTTATTATTTTGCAGAGTATTCTCCATCACTAGCAACTGCTTTTTCCCAGTTTTTTAGCAGCATAAAAATTTTGCTGTGGAAGAACAAATCTTGATTCCGTCCACCTATAAAATTTTTTATATTTTTGTAAGATTGGAAGCCGCTTAGCTTGTCCATAGTCCATTGATCTAAACAAGTAGTAATATGGAGGAGTAACATCTGGTAAATATGGTAGGGGGTAAAATATTCCATTCTAGCATTTCCAAATATTTTTTTATTACATCAGGGACATGCAGTTCGTCATATTAAAAAATTACTTTATTGTGCCTTTACTCGAATTGTGGCTGTTTTTACTTTAATGTATGATTTGAATGTGTGTGTGTGCATCAGTAATGTATGGTAGCACTCACAAGTTATGGTTCCATTCAGTTTAAGAAGCTCATGGTGCATAACACCAAGCTGGTTCCACCGAATACAGAACAGGATCTTCGAACCTTGGATGTACAGTCTTGCCATCAATTTTGATGCATAAGCAAGCAAACCCCATGATTTGTTATACTTAGAATTATCACAAGATTTTCCATTATGAGAATATTTCCATTAAAGCAGTTCGTTGTTCATCGAAAAAAATCACCATTCAACATCTTTCTATTTCTATGACACCCAATTTCATTGTTTTTTAATTTTATGGAGTGTTTTTAAACATTTCAAAACTACTATGCAAGAAACACACAATGATTCATCCAGTTCATCTTGTATTTGACTTGAATCTCAGTCAAAGTGATGCATCTGATTCCTCATCTTCGAACTTTTTCTGTTGACCATGGTGTTCTTTTTAAAATGTATTGAAATCCCCACATCTAAAATGTTGAAACCAATATTCACATATTTTTATTGATAGAGTTTGCTCACTGTAAGTTTCCAATGACTTTCAACAGCATTTTTCTTTGCATGAAACAGGAAAAGCAGAAGTTCCCGCAAGTGGTATTTTGTTGGCTCATAATTCAACATCTTTGGTCGAGACATTCTAAGTATAATATTTTCACTTTAGCAAAATGCAAAGTAAGCTTTGACTTGAATATAATTACAGAAGTGTGTCTGATGTAATACACAATAATTTTCACCATCTATTATAAATCTTTCAAAATTAATGCATGGTCCTAGTATATACGAGATGAAGCAGAAAAGAAATGAAATTGATTTTTATTTACCGAAGTTTTTATGATTTCTAAACATCGATGTTATCCCTTTCAAAGTAGTTCCCTTGGGCAGCTACACACCAATGGATATGTTGTTCCTATTGTTGGTAGCAACACTGGAAGTCTTCAACCAGTATGGTCTTCAGCATGTTGGTAACATTCTTCTGGATGTTTTCTAAAGTTCTGAAATGATGTCCTTTGAGGACATTTTTCAGTTTAAGAGAAAGGAAAAAGTCACGGAGACTGTGGTCAGGTGAATAGGGGGCTAGGAAACCACAGGAATGGATCTTCGTTTTGCTCGTTCGAGCTTTCTTTGGTCGAGGAGAGTTTGCAGTGTGTCATTCCTCACTTTGCCTCTTGGTCTCAGGATTGTATTTAAAAATCCATGATTCATCACCTGTGATCACATGACTAAAGAAGTCTTGCTCATTAGCGATTCTGTCAAGAAGATCAAAACACTTTTTCCTAATGTCCTTCTGCTCAATTTCGGCACGGACCTTTCATATGTTCAACAAAATTTGATGAACTGTGAATCTGTTCAAATTTAATTGTTCACTAAACATTCTTAATGTTAAGCAACGGTCTGATCTCACAAGTGTTCACACATTAGTTGTTTTCATCGGTTTTCAAAGTTGAAGGCCTTCTTGAACGGTGTTCATCTTCAATGTATTTTCTGCCTTCTAAAAATAATTTGTGCCATCCAAAAACTTGAGCTTGGGATAAAGAATGCTCCCCATAGCCTGTTTTAACTTTTCAAACATCACACTTACCGATTCTCCAAGCTTAACACAAAATGTAATGACACAACGTTGCTCTGAATTCCATTTTACATGATGCGCAGCCAAAATATACCTTCACATAGTTAACGGAAATAGTTGAAACTAGCACTGAGCTATTGGAGGGTTTTACTACATGTGCTGTATCAAGGACAACAGTTCAACGTTGCCAGATTGCTTGCAGTGTTGCCAGTCTCATTATTTTTCTGCAACGCCTCGTATATGTTTTGTTTGATTATGTTTAAGGAATTATTATTTATGTATTAAAATTTTATTATTTTTTATGAGACTTTAATGATTACATTAACAAAAGATCTTATTCATCCTGATTTTTTAAAATTCTATCTACGTTATAGAGTTGAATAAATATAGCCACAAACCTGTTTTTCAAACAATTCATGTCACTTTATTTTTGTTTTGAAATTGACATTTAATGAAAGACAAGAATAACTTACTTCTTTGTAGTGTTTTTATACAAACTTTTCTTGCCAGACAACAAAAATAAATTTATTGATACTTTTATGGAGGGTACAGATCTGATTACCAGATTTCTTTGATGTTTTACATAATAAAATATTTTGTGTATGTGAGATAAAAGGAAAATGCACAAAAATTGGTCCAAGAGAATATGACTTATCTTTCAATTATATGGTTCTGAATGTTAAAAAAACATTAATGTTAAGGGTTATAGAATATATTTCAAGCTCATTTAAATGCATATACCGTAAAATCTGGCATATAACATTCACCTATACTTTCAAACTGCATTGTTTTAATTTTCAGGTATATTCGCCTTATAACGTGCACCCCTTTTTTTACGTAGAAATCTGAAATGTTAGTATACAGTTCTCTTATGCTTTAAAGTAACTTATTCGAGGTAATATCGATGACTTTTGAGAAAATAGTGTACTTGTAGAACTACAACTCTATTAGTTCATAAGGCATGCCATTTCTTTTAAATAAACAGTATTTCGATATGTATAGAAGTTGTATTTTTATTTTTTGCTCATCTCTTTTGTTATTTTCAAAGCTATCATTTTTATACCTGGCGTATAACGCGCATCTTTAAATTTCACTCTTTTTTTAACGTTAAAAGTGCGCGTTATACACCGGATTTTACGGTACATTAAAATAATTGGCAGTATTTTTTGAAACATTCATTATTACCTTTTACGATAAAAATCTAAACATGGTATTGGGCAAGTATGCATATTGTTGTGAATTTTGTGTAATGAATTTTTCAAATAGTGTAAATTTATATTTGGATGTGTAATATGTTTATATTGCTCTATGTTGTGTTTATTTTGTTAAAATTGTAATATTCACAAGCAATGTTGTTCCTAGCATTATAATGGCAATTCAATGGAAACTTGGTGAAATCTTGGTGATAGAGTCAAGTTAGCATCATTTTTAGCTACATGGCAACCATTTTTGACCCTATAGATTCTTCTGGAAATTAGTGGAGAAATCTACTAATGTCAGCATATAAATACGGAGTCGCTCATCAAAACATAGTCTTGTTTTGACCGTTAAAGAGTAGCATTGATTTGTTCAAGAGTTGACCAGCAATTAGTTCGGCTATTGAGTAGGACAGGCGAGGGCTTGTGAATAATCTAGCATGCTTGTATTTTAGTTGTGTCTGAGCACTATAGGTGTGAAGACCTTCTGATATTTATTCTGCCACTTTTGCTGCTGAATCCTGTATTTCAAGGATTGTTTTTTGACAATAAATTTTCATCGCTCCTGAAGAACGCTTGCTCTTTGAGACTGATTGCATAAAATCTTTGAACCTCAATCAACATAACAATACATATGTATGTGTATATATATATATATGGTTAAGATATTGATTGTAGTATGCTTTATCTTTTTTAGCTGGATCAGATGCGTCAACTTGTATTGTAGAAAACTCTGCAATTTTTCTGACTGAAGTATTTCGAAATTGTAAAATAATAGGCAACAAAGAAAAGCAGATATTGAAAAGACAATTTGGAGACTGTCCTTCATCTACTGTATCCAAAGCCTACAATCTAGTTAAAAAAATTGTTGAATCCATAAATTCAGATGTGCAAGAGGATTTCATTTTAAATGGTTTTCCAAGGTGCAATGATGGCCTCATGAGTGAGGAATTTGGTGCAAAAATAAAATTTGTAGATCAGTCACCTCCTGATGATAGTTTTTATCTTATTCCTGTTAAGGAATATATTGAAGAAGAAAAAGAAGATGCTTTCAAAATGTTGAGTTTTAAATTTGTACCACCTCCTCCTCCTACAAAAGAAGTGGTTGCACCTGCAGTTCCGAAATTACCATACATTCCTAAAAGATTTGATCGACAATGGCTAGAAGAAGAACTAGATAAATGCATGG
Organism: Trichonephila clavipes; assembly: GCA_019973935.1. Lineage (NCBI taxonomy): Eukaryota > Metazoa > Arthropoda > Arachnida > Araneae > Nephilidae > Trichonephila > Trichonephila clavipes. Next base: position 3,244,045 of record BMAU01021379.1, read on the forward strand.
GGTCAAATTCTGGACAATTATCATCAACAGAATTAGTTCTTACTGTAGTGCAACTTTTAAAATCAAAATCAAATGATGAAGTTCAAAATGAGGTGAGTATGCATTTTATATTGTTTCTACTGATTAATATACGCCTAATATCTGAATAATTTTACTTTTTTTGTGCATTTGTATAATTTTTACTCTTGTAGCTGTATTTATTTTTATCAATAAAAACCATTTCTCTGCATTTGATTCTCTAAAATATACTTCTATATTTCAAAGGGCTGGAACTACTGGTGAAACTATTGCAATAATAGAGATCTAGCTAAAACAGTTATATCAAACAAAGAACTTATAATTACTCGTATTAAAAAATTTAGTTATTTTTTTTCAGGAAGATTTAATTAAATAGCAGGAAAGCAGTCTTGTGTATTTTATTATTTTTAAAGGACTGAAGTATAAAAATTGTTTTTATTATTCTTGTAGCAATGTAGTTGTCTAATAAAATATAGGCAATTTTAATTTTAATTGCAATTGCACTAATCTTTGCAAAATAATTGAACTTTTCACTAAAATGTATTTTTCCCCTAATTAATGTTTTGCTTAGTTGTTTTTTTCATAAGTTTTAATTGAATTTTTATTTCAGCTGTTTGATCTTCTTGGTTTTGACAATTTTGAATTAATTCAGAACATATTAGAGAATCGAAATGAGCTTTTATCAGTTAAAGTTGTTGATCCTTTTTCAAAAGATAAGAATAAAAAACTCCCAGCTTGTATGACTCAAGTTGTTGTTCAGGTTTGTAGCATTGTTAATTTTTAATGTTTCAGAACATATATACTTAGTCAAGGTTATGGTATTTTAAATAAATCTACTTTTTGTGTTAAAGATAATTTTTTTAATAAGTCCAGACTTTTTTATATCTAAATTTTCTTGTACCAAATTGGCATGCTTGTCATGAATTGAATATGCAAACATAAATGATTTAAGTTAATTAAAGTGAAAATTATTCTATTTTTTATATTACTTTATGATATGTGGATTTTAATGGGAAAAGATCTCTTGTGATATATTTACATAGAAGAATGCATTAAAATAGTAAATATTTTTGAAGTAATGCTTGTGTGTCGAGATAATTTTGCAAGTTTGTCATTAATTTCAGTGAATATAAAAATAAAATATTAATATTTTCAGAGGAAAATTATTTTAGTAGAATTGTTGTAATTTAAAAATTGCCTCAGTTATATAAACATTTATGTGTGGTAAAGAATATTTTTTCATGCTTCTTTTAGAATTTTTTTTAATTCTGTGCTTAGCCAATATAGGGTTTATATTCAAATGAAATTTTTTCCTATTGATGTAATTCAATGTATTTTCTTCAAATATTTTTAAAAATCACCATGCTTAATACCATATTATGTAAATAATTAGAAATAAATATTCAATTCCATTTTCCCCTATAATGTTATTTGCTTAAGATTTAATTTTTATGAATGGAAATCTTGTGGGCTTTAGAGTTACTGGATTTACTGTAACCTAATAAGGATAATCTTAAGGAACGAATCAGTATATATGTACTATATTTAAAGTTAATGCATTTTTAAAAATTTTGTATTATATAATGATTTGTATAAGGGAAGGGAAGTAAAGTCAAATCACAAATTTTATTATACTTCTTTGACTTTAACTCAAAATTGTAGAATTTCCTGCCATAAGGAGGATGAACAAGCTTCTGTAATGGGATTATGTAAATTATATATATATATATATTTTTTTTTACAGTCTGAAACAGAAAAGTTACTTTCCAAACAAATTCGCAAAGATGAGAAGCAAATTCTTCGAGATCAATCCAAAATGTACGAAGAAGAAAAAACTCCTGTCATCAATTTCAAGAAGATGAAGCAGTACAGGTTTGTATTTGTATAGTTTTTATGATTTGTATTAATTTTTATAGTTTGTATAATTTTTATGTTACAGTAAGATCTCGCTTAACGCTGTTTCGTTTATCACTGTTTCGGTTTAACGCTCTTTTATTTTAACTGTGGGATTCCCCTAAATTCAAATAAAAGAGCATTAAACTGAAACAGCGTTAAGTGGGGTCTTACTGTATATGTTTTAAGTTCATTCCATTGCTATGAAATTTGAATGGGGTTTATTCATTAATTCTTGAATTTTGCATGTTATCCAAGTAGAATGCTGAATGATTTTTTTTAAAAAAAGGTTAAGTTCAATAAATTATGTGTGAAATTTACAAAAGAATAGTACTTAATAAAACTTAACTATAACATAAAACTATTCTTGAAAATTCTATTTTTGAACTTTTAAAAAATATTTTTATGACAGTCAAATTACTTATGATTTAGTGAAGTAAATGTCTCTCTCAAGAAACTTAAAAGAAAATTCTTTTGAAATTACTATCATTTTTAATTTAATATGTATGATTCAAAGGTTTTAAATTATAAAATAAATATAAGTAACTTTTTCTTTTATTTGTATTGAAATAGTAAACATGATTCCAGATATTATAATTTGCTTATAAAAATTGAAAGTTGCAAAGTTTCTTAAAGATTTATTTGGCTTATGCAAGAATCTAGTAGTGTGTACTTGGAAAAAATAAATATTGGCCTTGTAATTATCACAATTTAGTTTCATTTACAAAAGTGCAAAAATATGTAAATTTTGAAATTTGTTTAATTTTTTATGTACTTAGATTATTTTATTTAATGCTTTACTAATTGTAGATACTGTATGGTGTTTTATTTTTCATTATCAGTTATTTGTATAAAGTTTCAATTCTTTTATAGTATTTAGAATTTTAAGTATGCATATTAACCAAATGAGAAACCCAGTGGCTGAGTGGTAGCGTATTGTGTTTCCACACCACAGGTTCAGGACTCAAACCCTGGGCTGAGCAAGATTCGATTTAGCCTTTTATCCCTTTAGTGGATTGATAAATGAGTACCAAGCCTGCTTGGTTACTAAACTTTGGGGTTTCGCTTCAGATTGACCTCCTGACCGGAACATCTGCTCAGGTACCTCAATTTCATGAAAACTGAGACAGCACAGTAGGCCTTGACCCTGATGGGCTGTTGTGCGACTGAGTTTAGTTTACAGAAAATGATTTTACCTTCTACTGACAAGTGAATTGAGAAATTACGTTTTAATAGAATAAGGGCGAACAATTATTTTGTTTGGAGAGCAGTTCTAAAATGGATTATTAGTATGTGTGTGTACAACTAGTGGTTATTTATCATGGACTTAATATGATCTATAACTGTGAGCATATTTAATTTTAAAATCAATAAATACTCACACTTTTTACCAATTTGTTTGGAAATCAGGAATGAGATTACTTGCCAAAATTCTCTTCACTGCCTATAAATCTAATATCTGTCAAAGGTCATCTATTGTTTGCTTCCTTATATGTGCAGACTCAAATATAAAGAATATTTTTCCAATAAATTTCTTTTTGCTTGGAATTTTTTAGCTGACAAGAATTTGCGAATATAAATTAATTATCATGGTATTAAATATTTCTTTCACATTTTGCAGTTTGATTGGATGTTGATAAGTTCAAGCTGTAGCACCTCAGGTGTTATGTTATTATCGACAGTGATAGGATAAGAGAGAAAATTGAATTTAGGTTCAATTTTCTTAAAGTTCTGAAATCTTTTATTGAGACCTTGTCCTCTTATTTCTTTAGAATATCCCTAATCTTAAGAGAAACACTTTCAAGCACTTCCTGTTTACCTAATAAAAAGAAATGACAAAAATTATTTGCACCTGCTTGCCTTACAAATAGACCTAGTTTTGCTTTGAATGATTTTACATGCTTTCATATTTAATGCATTTAACCTCTTTTCATGCAATGTCATATTCAGTTCATTAAACTTCTGAATTATATCGGCTGCAAATATTTTATATATCTACCCCTTGCATCCTATTTTTCTAACAAAATCTTGAGATATCTCCCCTGACGAAAATTGCATTAGTTCTGAAGGAAGATTCGCTCTGGGTACCTTCCGTTCCGAATGAAAATGCGAGTACGCTACCGATCAAGGCAAAATGATCGTCCTCGCGGGTTGTGGGTACAAGTTCATATAGATATCACGCCGCTGCAGTTCCATGGATTAAGATTAATTATGTAATGTCTTCATTATATATGCTTTCATCTAGTGCTAAAGAAAACCAAACAAAACATTTGTTCAGCCGTTCTGTTAGTTTGTTACTAATTATGTCAGTGTTACATACTGCAGTCCTTTTTGATAATAAACTGCTTTTTAATTTATTTCTCACACCAGGGCACAATACCCTTTTATACTCTATCATACATTGCTTAATAGACTCACTACCCATTAAATACTTATTTTATTTAACAAGGTTATAGGCTATCAAAAAATTCGCTTCTGTACCAATATTTTGAGTATTGATTGCTTTGTAATGTTTGATGCTTCATCAGCCTTTTCATCTGCTCCATGACTTATATTTTGAGTTTTTTCTTGGAAAGTTTGCATCCAAATTGGTGATGTTTAATTTTATAGGTTTGATTCAGATTGTGTTCCTTAAATACAGCTATTTTTTCACGACACATTACACTCAGTACTTTATTTCCTGTACTACCAAATATTCATTTACCTATTCTTCATTACATGCACAATATTCGTTACTGATTTTACATTTTTTTAGAGTGTTCATGATTTTACTAAAGTAAAAAATTTATATATTTACTGTTGCATAAACAAAATTGAAATTAATCAAATCAACTGGAAATGCACTGCACATACATATTGATGTGGCTGTCCAAGTGGAAAATACTGGAGGAATCTTTAGTTGCTCAAAGAAAGGAAATCTTAGTTCATGGGAGATTTTTTTTACTGCCTTGAAACTCTTAGTTGGCAGCTTTTTTGCTTGTTTATGATGGTGGATCATTAAGGAAAATATGGATTTTGAGTTGATACATATCTTTAAAACAGAATACAAGTGAAGGGGATTGATTTCTATTAAAGAATTTTTAATCCAAGGTGTGCTGTAAACCAGGGGTGTCAAATTTGCGGGCTGCATGCAGCTCAAAGTGAATATTTTTGCAGCCCGGCCAGTATATTGGCACACAATAATATATAATAAAATATCAAAAATTCTCCCAAAATAGTTTAGATAGTAGCAGGAAAGAGATGTCAAGTGTCAAGAGTGTAAACATTACAGTTTTCTTGTTTTATTTATGTTTATTATAAAGTATTTGCGAAGAATGGGTACTTCAGCTAGTTTGAAACAAACTTACGTTTCTATAAATATTGATTTTTTGTGGCCCACTTAAAATTAAACCTGATATGTTTGGCCAAAGTTAGCTTTTGAGTTTGACACCTTTGCTGTAGACAAAGGAATCTGGAAAACTATTGAACAAATTTTTATCCATATTTTAATTGTGTATATGTATATATTTATATAAAGATAAGGATTTAAATTTAAGGGATTAAATAAAAATGATTTGTTAGTAATCAACATATTGCAATTGTATGGCGACTAACAGATTGTGTCTTCCTCGTAGAGGTCCATGGTAGGTAAAGGTGCAACAGGGCTGAATTTCTCGTACATTAATCTCTTTTTTTTTTGTGGTGGTGTTGAAGAACTTTATAAAAATTGCTGCTCTCTCTCTTGACTGTTTACCCTTTCCTTGTCAAACAATAAATTTCTTTAAAATTTCTCTTTGCTAATCCACAAATTTCTTCAAAAAATATGTAGTTATCCAGAATCCATTAAAAAAATTGTAATTTCATTACTTAAAATAAATATCTTTCACAATCTAATTCCTTTACTGTTAGCTTTAATAGATCATTAAATTTTTGTCATGGCATCATTTCTAAATTTGATCTGATGTATGTTTCTGGAGAAAATTCTGATACTTTCTTATTGGGTAAAAAAAAAAAAAAGTCAAAAAAGAAAAAAAAAAAAAGGCTTCATTCAGGTTCTTATTAGATTTGATTCTAAATCAAACATACTTTTATTCTGTTTACACAATTGTCATGTAAATCTTTTAATGTATCATCATCTGAATCATTAAATCATATTGTTCTTTAATATTCTTATATCTGATACAAACGAAAAACACACCCCTCAAAATTACATTTGTCCATTATCATAATCTTAAGAACTATACTAAAACAAAGGGAAGAAAAACAGATTTTCAAAAATAGCTTGAATCTTACACCAAGAAGTCATCTTTTATCATTGAAATGAAAGTGATATCCAACTAACTAAAAAAAAAGTGTTTATTTATCATACATTTTAAATGACAGATATGATTGTATATGTGTGGATGAATCATACAGAAATCCCTGTAGACCATGAATATAAAGAAAATCTTGCATATTGACACTTATCAAAATTGAGGGGAGGAATGATTTTTATTTTTATGTTTGGTGTTGTTTATACTATTACTAATGCTTTTTTACTGCAAGTGGCATGTCAAATACGGAGTACCTGTCCCTAAATGGGACGTACCTCCTCATCAGAATTTTAGAATTAAGATCCGAAATAATGGGGTTACATAAATTAATTTTAAAGGATTTAAATAAATGGGCAGAAACAATTCTGCTGGAACGGCAACAGATGAAGTCTGTTGGCCGGTGGGACAGCCGCTCTACTTTCCTGCGATCTGATTGGCCGAGGCCGTTCGCTCGCAGAAAAGTGGGCGTGGAAATGGATTGGGTCGATCCAAAAATAAACGAACCGAGACAAGGAGATCTTGAATAAAAATCTTTTTTACTACAATGCTAAGTTATTTCTCTGTAAATCGTTATTTTAACTGTTAAACATTGCAATGTTTTATTTTTTAGTTAAATTTATTGAGTGGTTAATGTAATTTGTATTTATATTTACTTGATTCTAAAACTTGCTTGTTAATGTCTAATTTTTTTCTATTATATAAAGTTACAGTTTTAACTCTCTTCAGTGCAGTCTCTTCACTGTAGGTTTGGCACGGTATATCCCATGAATGTTCAGTGCCAGAAATTCTCATCAAACCAACCTATTGCCAAATTTTATTTAACGTCTTTTATCCCTGTAAAAAGTTAAGGAACATATATGTAATCTCTGAATGAAATTTTTAAGTTTATTTTCCTTTGTCATTTTTATTTACTTATTTTTTACACTTGATTTTCTTTTTGTTTGGGAAATTTAAATTCATTTTGAATGCAGAAATTTGCAAATAATCTTTAATTTTTTTAGTTTTGAATTTTAGTTCTATGAAACTCTATTATTAATAAGGATACAAAATTAAGGCCTTAAATAGTGATAATTTTTAACTATAAAAGCAAATAAATTTAATGGTACCCACAAAAGTTTTATAATTTTATTTCAAAATTTTTCAGTCTTAATAATTAAGCTTAACATGAAATTTCTAAACTCCAAAAAATATGAAGACTGCTTGAATCTTTTTCAAAAACTTATTGTATAAATTGTGTCTGTTCCTTTATGGTTTTTTTTTATTTGTGTTGTTGTTTCATAATATGTTAAGAGAATTGAAATTTATTTTAGGGAAGAAGCCTTGATCGAAGCTCAAAATAGACCAGTTTTTTATCATCCTACTCCAGAACCGATCCAGACTATGTCACATATTTATCCAAATGTATATGACTTAAATGCTGAGATAAGAATGTCAGCATCTTTCATAAGTGGACAAAAGGTAATGTGTGATACCTCAAATAGTGCTTATATTGCTGCAGTATAATATTAATAATAGTAAAGCAATTGTACATTTAAATTGCACTATCAATTTTAAAAAATGCTTTGCTTCATTTGAATTTTATAATCAGCTTTTGAATTTTAGACAATTGAGATACTTTAAATGCTGTGAAATGTGAGTAAAAAGGAAAGCATGTTTAAGAGAAGCTGACATAAAATATATATATCATTAATATGTTTTATCTTTTCATATTTTTATTTCTAAAATGTCTGGAATGAAAATAGCTTATTGATTTAGATATACTATGTTGTACAATTACTCAAGTGTTATGCTAAAATTGTAACATATTAAACATTTAATGTATAAAGTGATATTTTTCTGCATTTGTCAGAATCATAGATCTTGTAATTTTTCTTTTTCTTGTCTTTTTTTATATTTACCACCTTAAAATGACACATTTGTTTTAAATTTAATAATTGTTGCTAAGTTATACAAATTACATTGTTTTATGTCTTAATTTATGAAGTTTAACTTTTTTCCTTTGATTAAAAAAACAATATTACATTATTAAGGAGAGAATGGCAATTCAATACTACACTGGTATTTTTTCCCTGCTTCTGTCAAGTCAGTGGTTCCAACTCTGTTACCACTGAGCTCTCATCCCTTATGTAAAAATGTATGAGTGTCCACATAGTGGCATAATGGGTTATTTGCTATATAAGGGCCTAATATATGGTGAATTGGTTGTTGGCCACCAGTGAAAATAGGATTTATAATAACATCTATTATGACTGATATTTTATTGGACCACCCCTAACTTTGATGACAGCTGCACAACTGAGAATTAACAAAATCAATTTTTGGGTTTGTTCGAAGAGTATTTTATAGTACTGAACTTGGATAAGTGGTCCCTCCAACTGCATTAGGGATCCGGGTTTTCTGTTCAACATTTCCCAACTCATCAGGTTCCATGAGTTTTTACTCAGATTAAATATAAACTATTACCAAGCCATTGTAAAGTAGTGATGTTAGTCTTAAAGCCATATTTTTTTTTTACCTATGGATATGGAAAATTAACTTGGGAGATAAGAGCAGTAAACAAACAATACATTATTCGTGCATGTGATACTTACCACATTGACTCTGATATGTTGGTATATCATCCTGTAAAAAACAGTCAGAGAAAGGTCCATAGTGGTCTTCAGCAGAAAGGAAAAGTTTTCTCTGGGGCATGTCTTAGTGTACCTGGGTATGCACAGTATTTTGGTTAAGCCTGAGTCAACTCACTCCTTGGTACGAAAAATACCCCCTCCCCCACCCTTTCCTTCCCCCAAAAGTGTATTTTGCATATTGCTTAGCCCAACTTATGCGACTTATCAATTTTGGGCATATAGAGGCTTTTTTTTTTCAAAATCAAACATCTGAATACTACTGCTTACATTCACTTAATACTTTTTATTCCCTTGCATCTTTGAAGTCCATTGATGTCATTTTTTTCTATTTCTGAGTGGTAGATGGACACTTTAGTGTCCTTGTGTCAAAAAACCTTTGACTGACACTGCCAGCACAATGCTGTGGTCACAGTAGCCTAGTTGTTATGGGCATGGGTTCATGGCCAGTGTGTCATAAGTTCTGGCCCTAGTGACACAAAACAAGCCAGCACCCAAATGTACAAATGACAATTTTTCTCTCTGCTGCATTTTTATAGCAACTCGCTTCGTGACAACTACTCACTGTTAATGCAATCGCTGGCAATTTACCAGATGCTCATGCATACATTTCTTTTATTAGCTGACGTAACTTTTCATGTGATTCTGTAATCTTTCAATTCTTTTTAAACATGTTTGTGAGTTTGTACTTAGAAAATAAGGGTTGTACATTTTTTTTTGTAAGTATATATGTTCAATTGACTACTTTTTTTCTATAAATGTGTAAAGTAATCAAAATCTTTATTTAAGTAGGTATTTTGTAATATTCAAATCATTTAAATATATATCTAAGGTTTTATAGGAAGAATGTAAACTTATTGTAAAAACAAGTGATCTTAAAGAACATGTTAAGGAACAGTTCATTTAAAAGAACTAACAATCTTATATCAAAGATCAGCTGTACTAAATTAAAGTATCAGAAATTATTAAACTGTAATAATGCAAGACTTATTAACATCAATGTTGCATAAGAATAGAATCAGATTTAAACTCTCTCTCTCTCTTTATAATTTAAATAAAAGTGCTTTCCACATTAGCAAGAATTATTTATTCATCAATCAGTATCGTCTTTTAAAAAAATAAGCATTGAGTAAATGATATTCCCATTTATGATTATTGTTGCTGATTATAAACAACAGTAAAGTATGAGCTTATGATTCAAGCAATCTGTAGGTCATTTCATATTTTAATAAGTACTTCCAAGCAAATTTTTTTAAACACTTTATTCAAATGTCTTTTTTATATTAATTGTATTTATCATCTTCATTTTAATTTTTTTAGCTATGTTTGCCTCAAAACCATACTAGGAAAAATAATTCAGTTTTTGAGGAAATTTTTATACCAGCTACTAAGAATGACTTGGATATATTAAAAGGAGACAGGGTGCAGATTTCTTCATTAGATCAGGTACTTAAAAAGTTATTTGTTACCTTTGAAAGTATTTGATCTTTTTAAAGTTATTTTCTTTTTAATTTATTTCCCTTACTATAGTACATGGGAAACTAGTAGGATATTTTTTTGTAATTTATATCTAGCTTTTAAAACATTAGAATAAAGATGTCTGTATAATAAATGAAGAGAAAAGGAGAGAACACTGTGTTGAGTTTTATTGTTATTAAATGGTTTTCAAAATTAAAAAATATGTGAATATATGTCAAAAGAAAAGGAATTTTAAAACATGTAAATATTTTATAGTTGTAATTATTACTTTATAATTTCTTTTCCCACTATATGCTTTTAGTAGTAATTATTATTGTATATAATTATTGTGTATAATTTAATAGAATGTGTCTTTAATTTTTTTCCGATATTATGTCAATTTATTCATAGGAAAATATCATATCTATTATTCATATCTTAAAAAAAAAATCTAGATAACTTTTTGTTAGAGTGTTATTTCTGACAAACTGGATTCTTGTTAAAGGTTGCATTGATTTTTGAAATTGAGACATGTATTTCTTTTAACTAAAATAGAACTTTAAGTGATTTACTTTAATTCTTGTGTATTCTGTCTTTTTTTTTTTTTTTCATTTTGAAAGAAGAATGTTATGAAGGTATTTGAAATGTTATATTTTTTCTGAAATAAATTTATAATAAAAAGGCCCTATTTTACTTTTGTATTGATTTCCTATAGATTTTAGTGTGATGTATTTGTAGTTAACAAACTTATTACTGAACAAACTTCCCTATCAAATTTAACAAAAAATCTCATTTTTGTATCCGATTCATGTTGATTAAAAGCTCTTGCCACATTAGTTTCTAATCATATTCATACATAGTGTATCAAATAAATTTTAAGACTGGGTCTGTAAAAAAAATGGAAACAAAAAATTAATTTTTGTTTTGGTTTTCTACTCAAAATAGGATCCCCTGGCTTCAGTTCACTTGTCACAGCAATTTATTAATGCATCAAAAGCCTGTAGAATGGCCTGCAAAGTATATGTCAAAGCTACTTGTATGGTCGATATATCCTCAAAATAACACTCTTTTAACTTTATTTTGTTTTAGGAATAAGGAATAATAACAGGGTGCTAAATCAGATGAATATGGTGGATAGTTCAACACACAGACATTATTTTTTTGCCAAAAATCAACTAACAATAAGGGAGGTGTGACTTGGTGCATTGTCCTGTTACTAACACCAACTGTTTTCAGTCCAATATTCTAGAGGAATATGATGAATTCTAGCCATCAAACACTTTAAGACAGCTAAGTAGTACTGACCTGTAATTGTTTGTCCAGTTCAAGTAAATTCTTTGTGAATCAAAGAATGTAATGAGTATTGTTTTGATTTTGGATGGAACTATCCTTATTTTTTGTCTTGTTGTGAATTTTGTAACTTCCATTCCGCTCTTTGTCGCTGTGTTTCAGGATCATATTGGAAACCTCAGGTTTCATCATCTGTGACAATGGACTTCAAAAGGTTTGGATTGTTTTCAGCAACTGAAATTATGTCTCTGCAATGTGCACTTATTGCTTTTTATTCAGAGCTTAAAGTGCATGGAACCAATTTAGCAGAAATTTTTGTTTTTCCAAAATCTTCATGCAGGATATTTCAGATATTGTTTCTTTGTTGGTGGTGTTTAAAAAGTCTTGCATCATTCCCAGTTATACACAATGATCGTTTTCTGGGAAATTTCATACTTTAAGGTGCTCTAGATGAAAATGGTCTTTCACTATGCTGATCATCTTTTACTAAATCTCTTCCATCCAAAAAACATTTGTGCCATACAAAAAAATTGATCTACTTAAACAGCAATCACCGTAAACTTGTTTCATGAGTTGGTAGGTTTCCAAAGCACTTTTGCAATGAATGCTCACGTTCTACACAGCTATTTAACTATACATGCACAACTTGTTGGGTTCTATGATGCATGTACATCAACACTCGTGGTGCCATTACAACCTGCTCTCTGGGACAAGTCTTAAAACTTATTTTATGCACTGTGTAGATGTGATAATAATTAATTTTAGGCTTACTGATATTTTATAGTCATTATGGTATTTTTTTTATTGCAAAGAATGTTAATTTATGTATGTTTTGCCCAAATTTGATCACTATTTGAAATTGTCTACCATTCAAATCCTTAACATAAGAAAAGTTTTGTCTAGCTATATGTTACCTGTACTTGTAAGAAAAAGAGTTTGTGTGTTTCATCCATTTTGGCCAAACTGAGTAACCCAGAAGTATGAAACTTGACAAGTAGAAACTATAGGTCATAATTATTTCAACCTCAAAAAGGTTTTTTTATAAACTCAAATTTAAAACAATTTTTCTACAAACTGGTGATATGACATCACAAGTCTAAGCGAAAATTAATGTTTCAAGGGGGGGGGATTGTATATTTTATTATAAGTATATATATTTTTTATAGTTGTTTTTATTCAGTTTTTTTTAAAATTCTTTGTGGTAGAGTTACAATTGTTCAAATAAATCATCGTAAAAGATGTTCTTACAAAATTTCCTTTTTCGGTTTGGCAACTCAGATTTGTTTACAGTTGAATTTTGGTATCCTCCACTGTGTATTGTTCTCTTTAATTAAACATATTTTATCCTTTTCCGCAATTTCAAACAAAAAGGATGTAATTTTGGAACAGCTTTTATAGACCAAATGGCCATGCTATGTGGATGGAAGTAGGCAAGACATACTGCTAAAGTTACTGATATTCAGACGATGATTTAGTTCTAAGCTTTACTTTCTTTGGAACCGACAACCTTCAGTGTTGTGATATCAACATCAGAGGATTGTATCCCGCCAATCAGATTTATGTATCTGTGTAATTTTTGTTTATGATTATTTGTTAGATACTTATGTGGTTTGTATTAATGCATGTTGATTGCATAATGGAACAACTACCCATCTTATAAGGCCTAATGTTATTAAAGCGGCTATTTTTATTGTACTGACCACTTTTAAAGATGTTTACTTTCCTTAAAATGCTGTTTTATTTTATATCCGTGATTAATCTTAGCTGCACTATGAACATCAAGAAAGCCTTGATTGCACTATTTAAACCTTTAAGCTGTACCTGAGAAATTTTTGCTTCCCCATGTTGTTTATTAAGTTTATGTTGATTTTTAAAGAGTCAACAATGTGCAAAAAAAATTTGCACATATTTTGATACTTATCAGTTATAAGGACCTTGGGTTTACGGTTGCTTTTCCATATTCTCGAGAACCTGAGTGTTGGTGGTATTATCAATCTACAGTTATGGTTTGGCTACAATGCATCTGATGTTGATATCATGACAAGGAAGGTTGTTGGCCCAAAGTAAGTAAAGCTTAGAACTAAATCATCACCTGAGTATCAGTGCACTTTAAGCAGTACATCTTGCCTACTTCCATCTGCATAGTATGACCATTTGATCTAAAAAAGCTGTTTCTATGACATTTTTTCATTGAAAGAGGAAAAGGTTATTGCTTTTCTTACGTTATTGGGAAATTCTATGTTTCATCATTGTTGCAAAATAATAGAAACATCTAGCTTATGACAAAAAGAAAGTGACACTCAATTCAAACTTATTGGGATTAGTAGATTGCCAATATTGTGATTTAAGTTGGAATTTTTATTTATGTATAAGATTTTCTGATGTGTTCTTTTTGTTCTGTGCTGTTTATGGTAGTTTCATCTAAATCAGACCTTTATTTACCTATTTAAGGTTGCTTTTTGGTTTGAATTAATGTTATAAGTTCTACTACATATAAAGGTTACTTCATATTTATTTTATTTCTATTTCAATTTTACATGTGTTCAATCATTCTGTTTCAATTTTTCTGTTGCGTGTTTTGTTTGTTCAGAACTACTTATAGCAATTTTATTAAAATGAAGGCTTAATTTTTCTCTTTTACATAACCTTTTAATTTAAATTAATCTTAAATTTCTATTTCACTCTCAGACAGTTTTACATTTGTTTATTTTCAGAACAATCCTTTCCTTGCTTATCGTTGTAATGTACAGTAATTATATCATACCACAACTCAAATGTCAGTTTTTCAGCTGAGCATAATTTGCAAGTATTTTTGGAAACAGAATCTTAGATCATCATTACTTACTTATCCATTATGCAATTTTCAATTATTTTTTTTTTACAACTAATGAAATTACACTTTCACACACACTTTTCATGTCATGACCAATTTGTCCCCCAAAAAATCTGTTAGAAAAAACTTTATCGCTTTTCTTTGTTCATCGGCAAATTCTAAATCTTCCTTATTGTAACAAAAAAAAAGTAGAAAAACCTAGCTAACAGTATAAGTTAGTATTAAGTTTAAATCAGTTGCTATATTAACAGATTGAAAATATTTAAAAAGTACCCTCCATCTTTGTCAGGAACTGATATTAATAGGATTTTAGCATGTTTCTTACTTGTTGCTATACTTGGCCTCATGATCTTTATAACGCATAAGTACTCATTTTTTGTTCTCATGGAAAGATAGTTAAAATTATTTATCAAGAAGATCTTCACTGAAATTATGGATGTGATTAAATGCACATCAAAGTAGTTTTTGACCTATGGCATTATTGTTTAACTTTCCTTCTGGCAATCAGTTCTTCAGATAGTTTTTGGAAGTTGTGTATATGCATATAGTATACATTTTTTACATAAAAATACATTGCTATGACATTTCCTGCTATTGAAAAAAAGGCTATTGCTTTTCTGTCAGTAATATTGGGAAGATAATGCTTCCTATTTATATGATAAATCAGAATTAGGAATGTGTTTTGCATATCACGTTTTTGGACCTATGGTCCCTATGACCGATAATTACTCATCTTTGTTTGAAATGAAAAAATTAGAAAAAAAATTTAAAACAAGAAGCTATTTTTTGAAAGTATCATGAGGTACACCTTGAAACAATTTTCTCATATTTTCTTTTGGATTACTTTAAATTCAATGATGACCAGAATTTTCATCACATAGCATCGTATTTTAACTTTGCTTCTGACAATCTTGAAATATATAAATCTATTTATCACATTTGTGATCCAAAAAGTGTTTGCAGAAAAAAATACACCTTGAAAAGTTTTTCACATATTTACCTTTGAATTTCTTTAAAATTAAATGTTGATGTACTTATAGGCCTCATAGCATCATGGTTTAATGTTGCTTCTGACAATCTCTTACTTGTGTAGTTTTTTGGAAATCATATACGTATTTTGTGCATTATCATACTGTCTATATGTAATATATATTTTTCAATTATATCAGTAGAGTTATTTATCATTGTATTTACTCATTTGTTTGCTCTTTGTAACAGAAAACAATTATTAAAAGAAACTAGCTGCATAGCCAGGCATTGCATGGGCTTCTTCAAGTGTATAGCTTTCGCCTTAGAAAGTTTCCCTCTCAGTGTCATCACTTCCTAGTGTCTGTGACTTCTGTGTTAATGTCATTAAAATTCCCTTTTTCGAAGTTTCTTCCACCTCTTTACCCCATCATGCAGTTCTGTTTAATCTCCATTTAGCCCCTCATTGTGCAAGCTTTTTCCGTGGGTATAACTTTATCCCCATGGAAATTTTCCCTTTCTTTCTGGATGCCAGCAGTTTTAGGTGTGTGTCATGCGTGATGTGAGTGATTTTTGTCTTTTAAATTCCCTTTTCTGGAATTTCTTCCACTTGTCAGACAGGCTTTTCTTTGTCAGAGTTTGCTTTTTTCATTTTTTTTTTCCCCTTTTCCCTTTGTTCAGCCCGGCATTGTACAGGCTTTTTCCAGTATAAAACTAGTTTTTCCCCCAGGATAAGATCTTTTTTTTTTCAAATTTCCATTTTTGATTAACAATTTACAAAGCTAATCCAGTTTTAATCACAAGAAAATAGACAATCTATGAATTTATTGTTAAATAATTAATTTTGTAATTAATAATAAATAAAACAATACAGCTTTAATTTTTTTTAAAAAAAAATATTGATTTATTTCAATTCTGTTAAATAATGAATCAAAAAATTCTTATACAGTTTGCTATTGAAATGACTGCTTATTTTTGGATGCATGTTTTTAAATTCATAGGTAAACTTATCATATATCTATTTAAGTGAGGCTATCTTTCACGAGTCGCTAGATGCAGAAGATGGAAAATGATCCATGGAATCCTTTCTCATGATTTAAATTCCGAAATTAAAATTAGTTAAAAATATATTAATTTTAAACGCTAAAAAGCATAGTTTGTCTGCATTTTTGTAACAATGCAGACAAACCATGCTTTTTAGCGGTTTGACTGAAAAATAAAATCAAATCATTTTTATAACAATAACATTGTTACAACAATATGTACAAAAATTGAGTTGAATTTTTTTTCATGTTTTTAATTAATATCTTTTCAACTAATTACAATATCAAAATATAAATCGCCAGAATGGCTTCCTCGGATCATTTCCAATCTTATGGTACCTTCGGCGAGTATCTACATGGTGCAGTTCGTGAGAAGATACACACATAGATAGGTAGATAGATAGATACGTTTGTTTACCTATGAATTTTAATGGAGTAGGTATTGCAAAAAAGTATTATTTCAACAATTAATTTTTTAGTGACATGGTTTATTATTTGTTTCATTCAGTACTGTTGTTGATTTTGAATTATTTCAATTGGGACCTGTTTTGTCTGTTTTAGATAGTTTATTTTAATTTTAGTTCATACCAAATAATTTTTTTTTAGTATTGTAATACTATCTAACATCTCTGTAATAAATCTGTTCCTCATGTAATACTAATTTAATTTTTTTCCAGTTGAATGCTTCCTAATATATGTTATTCATTATAGTATTTTATGAATCAGTTTATCAATATTAATTTTTTCTTTTAGTTTATCTATTCTGGCTTATTTCACTCATAGTAGGAACTTATTATTGCTATACTTTTCTGTTGTAATTTTTATTTATATTTTCATTCATTATTTCTGTTTAGCATCTTAATTTTCTCTATTACATTCAAATTATATGTTTTCGTTAAATTATTTATAATATAAACATTCATTTAAAAAAATATTTTTAATTTTCAGTTATGGGGTACTTTACACATGGTTTTACTCTCCCTAAAAAATATAATTGCTGTTATAGCTGAATTTTATATTTTTTAAACTTAACACGTGCAAAGAATGGGCATTTCAGCTAGTTAACTTTTAAAATTAAATTGAAATAGTAGTGCTCATGGGAATAGATCAATTTATTGTATTCAATTTTATTCTCTTACTAGCTGGTATACCCATTCTTCGCACGGGTGAACTGAAAAATTAAACAACACAGATTGAAGGATAAAGAAGTTTTAATGAGTTAATTTTACGTAAACTGCAAATTAAACAAAAAAAAGCTTTTTGCATATCTCAGCTAAACAAAAACAAAAAAGGAAAGAAAAAAAACACCTTTGTTAAATTTTAAGTATGTAGATCTAATAGCTGATAAAAGGATTTTTTTTATTTATAATTCCCCGTAACACTCTTGAGGGTCGATTTTTGAAAATACCTCCCTAAGCTGATCTCTGCTTAGCAAAAGTAACACATTGTTAAAAGTTTTGCATGATGAACGCTTAAAATAGTGTAAATAACTTATATTTGAAAGTGTAATACATTAATATTACTTTCTGTTGTATTTATTTTATGTTAAAATTGTAATATTCGCAAGTAACGCCGTTTCTTAAATTATAATGGCGATTCAATGAAAAACACAGCAAAAGGATAACGATAGTCAAGTTGACCAATGTCTAGTTACTTTCATAGCTTGAGCTTTATTAGAGCTTTGTAAGACCCGCTGTGTACGGGAGTGATGCACGTTAATGCTTATCTACCACATTATGATTTACTGCAGTTTTTTTCATGCTATATTTTTTTGGATCACTACATTGAAAATTAAGGGATATACATAAATGAAATACTCCACTTTGGGAAATTTAATTCGTTAGAGCTAATAAATTAATTAAAGATATTCCACTGTAAAATTAATTATACACACCGTTCACTTAAAATAATTAGTCAAATCGTTTTCTAAGGTCTTCATTAACATACAAAAACATAAGACACTTAAATTTTGACATAAACTATTTTTTCAGGACAAAAATAATAATTTTTACAATCCGCTGAAAACACATATCTGCTGCAAAACTGTTCGCCTTCCCTGCTAAAATACTCATCATAGAACCCGTGCTGCCATATATCTTGGAAGAGTGGATTTCAAAGAATATTCTTGCTAAGTATTGGTAGAATATCCCTTCTAAGTTGGTATGGTGTGGTAGTTAGGAGAAGGGGGTGCCAGCTCAGCTGTCGGCCATGTCACTTGACCATGGTTCAAAATCACGTGGTCCGTTGCCAAAAGCCCTCGTGTAGCTGAACAGTGCGACGTTCAGCTACAAAAAATACACACTCCAAAAAATACAGTACAGCAGTTATAATTATTTTTATACTTAAAAATGCAATATCCGCCTATTCAATTAAAATTATAGCATTATAATTAACTACTAAACACAAACAAACTATGCAAATATGTCCAAATGATGTAGTGTGAAAGACAAAGTTTATCTACTATAAGTATCAGAAGCAATAAAAGTATTTATTTTGAAAAAAGATAAATTTCTACTAACAAATGTGCATAATAAAATCATTTAAAAAAATATTCAAATAGAGATTTATAACAACCTCTCCCTTCAAAACTTAGTTTTATTCTGAAATTAAAAAAATTAGGGATTATGCTGATCACAAGAATTAGAAGTGAGCGACTTGCGTAGCCAAAACAAAAAGGGTTCTTTCACTAACAAAAGATAGATATATGCTGATGTGGGCTTTTTTGCAGCGCACGCCAGAATTGCTTGCAGATGGCAGAATTTTTTCCTACTTACTTAACAAGTATCGTTATATTTTGGACACTTCTCACAATATCTTTATAAATTATTGCCTATGTGTTATTCTGATGTATAAGCTATATTACTGTAAAGTTTCATTAAAATCGATTCAGTTGTTTTTGTGTGAAAGACACCCAAACATCCTCACAAACTTTCGCATTTATAATATATATCATTTTAAAATGTCTTAAATTATATATTATAGAAAATAGTTATAATGTTGAAAAATCTGCTTCATTTTATCTTGGAGGTGATGTAGACCTAAAAATGTTGAATACTTATGTCACTGTTATTTGTGATATTTGCTGCTACTGGATATTTTACATGATTGTCATGAAAGTTTGATTGTTGTTGCACTGTCTCAACTGTTATGATCTTACCATCTTGATGTATATTATGTGATTCCTTGATATTGACCCATTGCAAGTTGCTTATAATTTATAAATCCTGATCATACTTTTCAGTAATTTTTCCATCTGCTTTGATGCTTTTCTCTTTCTCAGGATTAAATTTTCTGTCTTTTTTGGCAATGCTATATTTAAAAAAAAGTTTTTGTTAAAACAGACTTAAATATATTTCTTCTCAAAAATCCAATGGTTTTAGGTTCACTTATATGTTGTTGTAGTCTGTTTATTAGTATGGTACAAAATTTACTAATCATATATAAAATTGTTCACTATCTTATCTTTGCATCCAGGTGAATAATTGTTATAAAAAATTATAAGGCAGCCTGTTCTGTATGTTATTTTTCACTAGTTTCATGTAAACTTTTAATGTGTTAATTTTAATTCAGTGCAATCATTTTTGCATAAATGAAAGTACTTTTCATTCTCAGTTAAATAAAATTAGGCCTGTCCACCCTGTCAGTGTTTGTTCTTTTGCAATATTTTAAACCATTAATAAACTCTATAATTGTGTATTATTTTGTATGTTTATTATTTTATTATAATGTAACAAGTTGTTCGTTCAACATTTTGTATGGCTAAAAAATTTTTTTTAATTGTTTATAATTAGTTTACAAGAATTGTTTAACGAAAATATTTTTCTTCTTCTGACTTTTGTATGTTTTTTTAACAGGTTGCCCAATTAGCATTCCAAGGTACCGAAGCTCTCAATTTGATTCAGTCGAAAGTATTTGAGACAGCGTATACAAAAAATGACAATATGCTTGTATGTGCCCCCACTGGTGCTGGAAAGACTAATGTTGCAATGTTGACTATATTGCGAGAAATAAAAAACAACATTGTTAATGGAGTGTTGGAGAAGAATAAGTTTAAGGTATTAGAGATACTTATTTCAAATACTTAATGTGTATTATAATATGCTTAAGGATTAAGATTTGTTTGATATAACTTGTTAAAACATAAAAAGTCCATCAGATTAATATTTGTAAATGAACACATATTTAGTTGATTAGGAATTTATGTCTAAGTTAATTTCTTTAGAAGTAGATGTGTAGTGAAATGCTAATTTGAGGTAAAAAATTATATTGCAGCTTTTGCAACTCTTTTGAAAAGTTTGATTGCATCTTTATGATAAATCTTGATTATAACTGTTTTGGTGTTTCTTTCATTTTAAATTTCCTTGTGTATTTTCATGTTTTTAATTATATGAATAAAAAGTTTGTTTTAAAAATGTACTTTGTTAAATAGAAAAGGAAATGTGTTAAGGATACTATAATAATCATTTGCACAAATAAAATACTTATTTAGTGAAAACTGTATTCTGTTATCTGTTTCCTTTCTAAAATTACTATTTGATAATTATTCGAGGAATTTCTCTGGAAGATAGATTTATGTCCGAATATTAATACAAAACTTGAAAATCAAATTCACTATAAATATCTCATTTTCAATGAGATTTTTCATTTTCTTAACATCTTTTATAAGCTTTAGTAGACTATTTTTTATTTCTTTTTCTAAAAGAAAGTAGTTGAACTTTTTCTTGTAATTAACAAATATTTCTATTTGTGTATTTTTAGATTGTTTATGTAGCTCCCATGAAAGCTTTAGCTGCGGAAATGGTCAGGAATTTCGGATCTCGTTTAAAATGTTTAAATATTCAAGTGAAAGAACTTACTGGTGATATGCAACTAACCAAAACTGAGATAATGCAAACACAGGTGAATAATGTTTATTAATTTTAATAAATTATGCATTTACTTCACTGTTTTATTGTTGTATTTATAGCTACTATTTTTTCCCCTTTTATAATTTTATCAAATATTAGTATATTCTAATCACCTATAAATATTTTTTGCATTAATGTTATGGTAGTGTCTCAATAAGTAATGCACACATAAATTTTTAAGTAAAAAAATAATTAGTAAACATGAAAAATTATTTACTGAAAAAGGAACTAGAGGCACAATGCTAGATCTCTCTCTCAGGATTCCTAGTACTGATGTTTTTCAGATCTTCAGCTTGTTCAGTTTTTGATTTAATCAACAAAGTTTTACATCATCAAATAGTATTAAATGAATTAAAGGAATATTTTGACATTTCTTAAGTAGGAATTAGTAGCACCTATCCTCTATCCAAAAGAAAAGTTTTGCCTTCCACTTGTACATTGATGCTCATTATCCTCTAGAACATAAAAGATGTGTTTTGGCAGGGTGCCTGTTCCTTAGGAGTATTGTAATTTCTGCAAAGCTATTGAAACTGCTAAAAACCATTCACATAGTACATGTCAACACATTTGACTACTGCACTGCATTTGTGTCTGCATGTGTGGCACACTTTGTGAAGAATTTCATAGAATACAGTTAAAATTTTGAGCTCTGACATGATACCCTCCTATTTCCATCTATTTTGACTCATGAAGAAGTTTCTCAGTGCTAAAAAGTTTGATTCCGACTACAAACTCAGAAAGAAAATGTAAAAGTGACTCGTTCGACAGAGTTCTATGAGACCAGAATTTTCAGACTGATTTATCATTTGAACAAAGGTCTCAACATGCATGAAATTCCTTTTTGTTACATGTTTTGTTATTTTTTAATATATTATTACATTCATTATTTATTGAAATGCCCATAACTTTTCCTGATAATACTAGTTTATAAATGTATTGCGTACTAATTATTTATATGAATTATTAATTATGTATGAAATTTGATATTTTTAATGTGAATAGAGTACTCTCTCTCTCTTATAATATTTTATGTCAAAAATATAATACTGCTACGAATTTTGTGTAAATAATTTGTATTTGAGTGTTTAATGCATTTATATTACTCTGTGTTATATTTATTTCATGTTAAAATTGTACTATTCACAAGCAATGCCGCCCCTTACGTTATAATGGCGATGCAATGAGAACTTGGCAAAATCTTGGCGGTAGAGCCAAATTGACATCATTTTTGGCAACCATGTTGGCGAGTTGGGAACCCTCTGGAATCTTCTAGAAAGTAGTAGATCTCTCCACTAGTGTCACGTTCAATGACACGAGTGGTTATATTTTATTGAAAGGATTGGATTTTCAATAATAAATTCACATCGCTCTTAAATAACTGTTTATTTTCTTTGTGATTGTTTTGCATAAAATCCTCGAACTTTCGGATCTACGTAACAATACTTTGTTACTTCGAAAGAAATAATTTTGTAATCAGAATTATTTTTTTTAAGTAGGTTATTAATGTTTTTTGAAGTATTGTCAAATAAAATAAAACACAAAAACTTAAGAATTTAAATTTTGATTTGATTAGTTATGATTAAAAAGTAACCCTCATTTAATTAGGTCATTTAAATTCACATTTTTCAAAATATGCTATCGTAATTTTCTCATATGAATAAAAAAACTCATTAAGACATTACTTAAAATGCATTAACACAATTTACATAAATATTTTTAATGTTAAGTCAATGCTCTAAATACTTTTCAGTTACAAATTGTCTTGAAGTAATTGTCCAGGATCCTAAGAAAATCATTAGTAATTGCTGCAAATTGGAAGGATTATGCACTTGTTTTTCCTATTTAGAATCCCTGTTTTGCAGGATTTATCTTAATCTAGGTCATAATTCTAAAACAAAACAGTTTGAATTTATTTACATGTATATTTCAACAATATGCCCTGTCTTTTTAAACTTTGTGTATTTTTCATTTGTTTTTTAAAATAATCATCCTTCCATATTTTTTTTTTGTTTGTATTTTCATGTTGGGAAATCTAATTTCTTTTAATTTATGTATTGTTTCTTCTGAAGTATATTAATTTTCATTTACAAGTTTCTTTTAAAAAAATTTCCCATCCTCAGCAATTTTAAATCTTCAAGAATGAATTAAGTTATAATATCAATTTCAAACTTCCTCTTGAATTTTGGATTTAACTTGAAGAGGGAGGGTGCATGGTTTAATGTTCTACAATAAGTTTCCAAACAGTGGTTTATAAAAACCCGCCATATAGCACAAAAATAACAAGGTACATAAACAAAAGAATAAAAGTCATTTTCCCATGTCTCTCAAACCAATGACGCTCAGTCCCAGATTTTCCCAGATTTTCAGCATCATCTAAGATGGTCTCTATCCATAATACCATTACTGCTAAATGGACTGGTTGGGCTTGGCATGATACCTAGCCGAAACAAGTGTGCCGCCAAGCAATCCTGACCAGAGTAGTTACGTGCAATGTCGCCATAACTGTAGGGCAAGGCCAATCAGAGATATTTTCTTGATTAGCAGCCCTTTGTGGAATTTTTATGCACAAGATCTTGGCAGCAGTTAAAGGCTGATGTATGTTTAATAAAATACATTTGGCAATTGAATGAGAAATCTCACTACTGTGGGATCATGGATCCCTTCTTTGCTAATATGTTAGCTTGTTCATTGCCATCCACTCTACACTCTGGAAGGTAATGTGGATTTCTTTCTTCTTAAGCTGTTACAGACAACTTTGACAGTGTAATACTTGTATAGATATAGCAGCAACATGAAAAGCAATAGCTTAAATAAGCTGGCTTCAAATCGGACAATATCACAACTTGAACGAAATTTAATTTCTAATTACAAGTTGTTGTAAAGCTACCATAATAGCTGAAAATCTCACCATCAAAAGCAGTTCCAGAATGTTCTATAAGGATATAAAATGCAAATAATTCACAAAATACCCCTGCACAGACATTTGGGGAATCATTGCATTGGTTGAAAAGTGGGACAGATTATTAGAATTTTAAAGATATATCATTTATGTGTTGTTGGAAAAAATGTCATTAGCAGACTAAAACTTAATTATATCTTGAATTTTTTTGTTTTATTTTATTTGAAATTCTATAGAAATCTTTTTCGATTTTTATTTTCAGATTTTCCCATTAAAATAAATTACATTATTTATTCATTGGTTTTCATTTTAAAAGAGTTCTTCAAATATTGATGAATTTTAAACATTATAATTTGTATTTTCCATCCCCATATTATATTTCTTTTATTTTTTTGTGATCATAGATGTTAGTTACTACTCCAGAAAAATGGGATGTTGTTACACGAAAATCAACAGGTGATGTTGCATTATCACAATTGGTGAAATTAATAATTTTAGATGAAGTTCACTTGCTTGATGGTGATAGAGGACCTGTACTAGAAGCTCTTGTATCCAGAACTTTACGACAGGTTAGTTTTTTCTTCTTCTTTAGTTTGAAAGTGAATTTTCAGTTTTATATTTTAATCATTCCATAAAATGGTTCTGTATGTTTGACTTTAAGATTAAAAATCCATAGAAGATTAAATGTAAACAGATTTAATCTTTTATATGAATTTCAATGTTTGTATAATTATTTATTTGTGTAACTCTTATAAATCCACGTGGTTGATTATAGTGTTTCAACAGAGCCATAATTATATGTCTGCCAAAAAGTTTTTCAAATTTGTTTTAAATGAATTTTTTTAAAAAAAATCTTATTTAAGGAAAAAAGAGCTTGTGTGTGTGTGTGCGTGTGTGTGAAGTTAAGCCAATAGTGGAAAATCATGCTTGCTCATATTTAGAAAATAATTAATAATTCAGCAATGTTTAAGGATAGAGAGAGAGGTTTTGTGGAAATTGACTTTGGGGGGATACAAGAGTTTTATAGATATCTGTTTGCATTTTTGAACTATTAAATCTACAGATTTGACATCTGACAAGTGAATTTCTTTTGTTGAGTAGAGATCTGCTATGTTTACAAAAATCTACTCCCAAGGGGGATAAAAGGGGATGTAATAGATAAATAAATACTGTTTTTAAAATTTATGTTTGATTTTTTTTTAATCAAGGTGATGGCTGTAAAAATGTTTCTAAATACTATTGAAAGCTTAATGCTTAAGACTTAGGTATTAATAACTATAAAAAAAATTTGTAGTCATATATTATCATGAAAAGTGCAGCAAAATAGGTGAGTGTTGGCTAGTATAAAGTTTACCTTTCTAATTATTGGAGGCTTTCTTCTAAAGACTTATTGTGAATTATTTAGTATACTGAATCTCCACTCATCACTAGTGAAAAATATTCTAAGAGTGCCATTCATCTCTCCCCAAAAAACAGTTATGTTTTGTGGTGTGTTATGGAAGATGTGTACCCCTGATTGTCTAGGCATAAAGACTTCACTCAGCTTTAGTATTCAATTTGCCTGGAAATAGTTGTCATACATGCTGCATAGCAGTTCAAGATAACAGCTATATATGTATGGGATTGTACATTTTGAGTTGTGTTCGACCCCTTGCAAGTGCCAGGGCTGTTGGACAGCATTCCTTGAGCATCTTAGTGTTGATACCTATTGTTAAGAATTTTTTCCATATCCTAAATACACCACAATTTTAGACATTCTTAATCATCAAGCAACCGACTCTTGTTTTCACTGTTTAATCTAATCTAATAGTTTTAGTCTTTTATCAGGGCGTATCCCTTTGTATATACTATTAAAATCAACAGTTCTCATTAAGTTAAGATTTCCTCTAACATTTATTGAGGGGATCTTAGATTTTAAATTAAGAGGTTTTATTGTGACTTTGATCATTCAATAAGCATTGCCAAAACTGTAGAAACATATTTCAAAGATTTTTTTAAGAAATACTAGATAATTTAATTTTTTTGCAAGAAAAATAGCTCATGAAAAATCCTCAGATGGGGCTGCGGATTAGTGTTATACCATTGAAGACCTGGTACGTTCTACAGGAGTTGGTATCCCTTTCTAGTGTGGCACCATATAGGTTGTATACCAATCACCACACACACACACAAGTAATTTTGATGCCCAGTTTCCTCCCCAAAGAGATGCCCCTGAGCTCTGACAATGCAAAGCCATTTGCTTATGAAAAACTATTGTATTAATATGTAACTGCTCTGAAAAAATTAAGTTTTTATTGCAGTTATTTAAATAATGTTTCAAAAGGTATAGTTCATCTCGCATGTAAAATGATAAATAGTCACATTTTAGAAAGGGCTTTCATTTAAAAGTCTTAATATATCTTTCAAAATCCTAAATGTGCTAATTTGTTAATGAGCTTTCTAAAATTGAGCTTTGATTTTTTTTTTTCTCCCTTCTAGCATTTTTTATTTGTGCATAATGTAGCAATGTAGTGCCTATTGTGTTGCTATTTGATAAGGCTCTTCCTTATCAATATAACAATTTTTTTTTCACAATCTCATTTTTTTTATTTAAATAATCAATTTATTTTATTAAACAACAATTTTAAAGGTGCTTGATTTATTCACAGGAAATGCAGTAATTAGATTGAAAGTGTTTATAAAAGCTAACAAAATGCAACAATTTACATCTAAAAACAATCAAACATGTAAGAAATGCACTCTTATTCAATAATTAAAGTAGTGCAGAGTAAAAAATTTTTAAAAAAACTTTTCATCTTTCTTTTTTTTTAAGCTAATTTTAGTGTAAGCCCAGTGGCTGAATGGTTAATGCATTGCGCTTCCACACCACTGGTTCGAGTTTGGACAAATTTTATAGGTAGTTTTAATTTATCCTCACCTTATAAATGAAAAAGTATACCATTTTTCAATGAAAGATTATGACCTTGTTGATTTTTAAAATTATTTATTTCCTAGAAATCTAAAATATGGTTGATAGATACTGTGGTATATTTTTGGGTAGTCTAATTATTTTGTAATATGTTAAGGGAAATTAGATAGGCTTTTTGAAACAAATTAACTAATTTAACATTTTGTCTTTCATTTTTTATGGGTTTTAATAATTTTAAGCACAATTTAAAGGCTATTAATGTTTGTTTCTTCTTTAAAAGACTGTTTAATCATTATTTATAAGTCACAACTGTGATTTAGTGCTATAAGAATATGCAATACTTTCTGAATTTTAAGTGGCATCACTGTTAATTAAAATTACTTAAAAGATGAACCTTTTTAAAATTCCTTTAAGTTTCATGAATTCTTAGATAATAGTTAACTATTACAGCATGATGAATTATAGTAGGTTTACTACTATCCTAAATATTAATTACAATATTTTATAAATGGATTATGAATTTTTTTTATTTTACAAAATAATTTATTCAAAGAAAAACACATTTTTACCAATATTAAAGGAAAATTAATAACTATGTGTAAATGATAGAGTTTAAATTATGGCTTTCTAATTTCATAGGTTGAGACGTCACAATCTATGATTAGAATTATTGGTTTGTCAGCTACCTTACCTAATTACATAGATGTGGCAAGTTTTCTGCGTGTCAATCCAATGGAAGGACTGTATTTCTTTGATGACCGTTTTCGACCAGTACCTCTTGCCACCACTTTCATTGGAGTTAAAAATACTAATCCTCTACAACAAATTAAAGATATGGATGAAATTTGTTATGATAAAATTGTCAGACTATTACATGATAAACACCAGGTTTGTTTTGATTATTTCAATTTTAAATCTGTATTTTCGATTTTGCTAGATTTATTTTCCCTATGAGGATACAACTATATTGCATGTATTTTAAATATTTTGTTTGTAAAAATTCTACTAATTTGGTGTAGTAATATCATGTATATTATAAGATGTGCAAAATATTGTTGCGTTTTCGGGGGTTCAAAATGATTGAAGCCGAAGAGCGGAATCCAAAACAATTTTATTCTTGGCCAAAACAGTCCTCCACAAATTGTAGAACAGTTCGAGAAATTCACGTACAATCGATGAAAATACTGATAACACAGATGCAATACACTAACAAAAACAATAGTAAACACTCAGCACAAAAAATAATAACTCAATAAAAAGCAATAACACACGCACTATGTAATCGTCTCTCTCAAGCAGAGAGGTATCACTTGCATGAAAGCTGAGATCTGACTGACTGACTAGCCGGCCCGGGCCCTTTTATACCTTTCGGTCAGAAACCTCTTGCACTTCCCAGAATAATCTAGAAATAGAAAGGTCTAGAAAAATCCGGAGCGTACGAGAAAAGCTCAATACAGTAATACATTCAATACAATAGGGTTACAATACCGCGATAGGGTTGCCAGACAGGGTTATTAGGAGCAGGGTTGCCATGGTCGCCAAGCTTATCGCCCACATTTGGCGACATATCGCCACATTTGGCGATATATCGCCAAATTTGGCGCCAAAAATTAAGTCGCCAAATCCGTCGCCAACTTGGCGCTAGCTGCAATATTTGGCGAGTTTACCATTTAAACCAATGTTAAAGCATGGGGGCCGTGCAATGCAGTGGAAATGATATTACAGGTAAACAGGGTTAAAATCACATTAGATACGACAAATCAAACTGTAAAAATGAACACAAATGAGTAGAAACAATTAGAATAAGACTAAATTCGTAACATTGCCCCCTCTCAAGAACTGCACGTCCCGGCAGTACAACCCTTCATCAGACGTTAACATAATAATAAAGCAATTGATTAAAAACAATTAAATGAATATGCAATAATAAACATGTAATACATAGTACAAAATAAACACCTAATGCATAGTACAAAATAAACACGTAATGCATAGTAGAAAATAAACACTTACAAAACAATAAACAAAATTATTTACAAGATTATTTACACACTAACTTATTTATACAAGACCATGGTCAAAATAAATTACACAATAATTGACACACTAAGAATTATGGCCATAATATGGAGCAAGCCTGTCGTAATGAACGACTCTAGGCTTCGAATTCGTTGACTTACGGATCCAGATTACGACGTCGTTTATTATCTTTAAAATTGTATAAGGACCGTCCCAATGCGATTGTAGCTTAGGAGAAAGTCCTTTGCGTCGAGTCGGGTTGTAGAACCACACATTGTCACCTTCCTTGAATTGATGTCCTGTGGCTTTTGTGTCGCACCGAGTCTTCATCTTCTCCGTCCTCAGGTTGATCCGTTCTCGAGCCAAATTGTGTACATCTTCAAAACGTGCCTGGAGATTCTGCACGTACTCCTCAGGCGATGAAGGTGTATCCGGAGGGCGACCAAACAGCAGGTCACAAGGGAGACGAAGATCTCGGCCAAAAAGCATCTGGGATGGTGCATATCCGGTAGTCTCGTGAACGGCGCTGCGGTACGCTAGCAGAAAGAGAGGAACTTTCTGGTCCCAGTCTTGTTGGTTCTTGGAGACCATCAGTGAGAGGTTATTCAGGATGGTACGATTAAACCTCTCCACCATGCCATCTGACTGTGGGTGCAAAGGTGTGGTCTTGGTCTTGTCAATTCCGAGTAGTTCACAGACCCCCTTCAATACCGCAGAGACGAAATTTCTTCCCTGATCGAATGAAGTTGAAGAGGTACCCCATATCTCGATATCCAGTGCTGCACTACAGCCTCCGCTACGGTGGGGGCTTCCTGATCCGAATGGGGTACACTTCGGGCCATTTCGTGAAGTAGTCCATGACAACAAGTAGGTACTTATTACCAGACGTCCTTGGCAGAGGTCCCAGGATATCGAAAGCGATACGTTCGAAGGGTGCTCCAACATTGTAGCGATGCAGCTTCCCTCGGCTATGTATCTTTGGCCCCTTCCGAGCTGAACAGGCATCACAGGACTTGCACCACTGTTCCACGTCGGCTCTCACTTTACCCCAGCAGAATCGCTCTCGAACTCGGTGCAAAGTTTTCATGACGCCGAAATGACCTCCTGTTGGGCTGCCATGCAATTCTTTGAGTACCTCTGGGATACGAGATCGAGGAAGTACTAATTGCCACCTGAATGTCTTTCCATCCTCTGATTCGAATTTTCGGTATAGAACACCATTCCTGAGATGTAGAGAATTCCAGAGGGCCCAATACTGCTTAGTTGTAGGACTATAAGCCGAGATGTCCTGCCAACTTTGTTTATTGCTGGAGGACTCCATAAACTCTATAAGGGGTTTAATATCAGGATCCGCCATCTGGTCTTCTCGAACTTTCTCGTCACTCCAGGGATCGGGTGGCGTCGCTGTTGAAGTTGTTATCTGGCGTATAGCATAGTCATATTTGGTCTCTACTCTGGAACAATGACGACAATTTTCTGGGCATGGTCTTCTTGAAAGGGCATCAGCATTTCCATGCGAGGAGCCTTTACGATGTCTGATGTCAAAGTAATACTCGTTGAGCCGTTGTATCCATCTGGCTACCTGGCCTTCAGTATTTCTAAAATTCATTAGCCAGGTTAAAGAGGCATGATCGGTACGTAGAAGAAATTTTTGGCCATAGAGATGGAAATGCTCGATGGCTTTCACAATAGCCAGTAGCTCTTTTCGAGTGACACAATAATTTCTTTCCGGTTTCGATAAACACTTACTCCAATAAGCTACGACTCGTTCCTGGCCATCTATTTCCTGAGATAATACTGCTCCGACACTCTCATTACTGGCATCAGTGTCCAAGATAAATGGCTTGTCCGGTTGTGGATATATTAAGATCGGTGAAGACGTCAAAGCTTCTTTAAGCTGGAGGAAGGAATCTTCACATTCTTTTGTCCACTGAAACTTTTGTTTACTTTCTGTTAGCTTGTGCAAGGGTCTTGCGATGTTAGAGAACCCTTTCACAAACTTTCGGTAATAAGTACATAGTCCCAGGAAGCTTCGCAGCTCACGGAGGTTTTCAGGGCGTTTCCAATTCTTTACGTCGGACACTTTTTCGGGGTCCGTACGAACACCTTCTGCAGAGATTATGTGTCCCAGATAATTGACTTCTTTCTGGAAGAACTTGCATTTCGAAGGGTTTAGCTTCAAGTTGTTGTCGCTTAATTTTGATAACACCTTCCGGATATTTTGAAGATGTTCTTCAAACGTACGCCCTCCTATTATGACGTCATCCAGGTAAATAAGGCAAGCTTCAAAAGTCAGACCCTTTAGCACGGTCTCCATCAGGCGCTCGAAAGTAGCAGGCGCATTGCAGAGCCCGAACGGCATGACTTTGAACTGCCATAGTCCTTGGCCGGAAGTGAATGCTGTTTTTTTCTCTATCTTCGGGATGGATCTCCACTTGCCAGTATCCGCTCTTTAAATCTAAAGTCGAGAACCATTTATGACCGGAAAGGGTATCCAGGGTGTCATCTATCCTTGGAAGAGGGTAGCTGTCCTTCTTGGTGACGTCGTTAAGTTTTCGATAGTCCACGCAAAATCTTGTGGAGCCATCTTTCTTGCGAACCAAGACGATTGGAGATGCCCACGGACTCGAAGACGGTTCTATGATGTCATTTTCCTGCATCTCTCGTAGTAGTGTTCCGACCTCTTCCTGTTTAGCAAACGGCAAGCGTCTTGGGTGCTGTTTAATCGGCGGATGGTCTGCTGTATCAATTCTGTGTTGTGTCACTGTCGTATGGCCAATATCGCTACTGTTTCTAGAAAACACGTCTTCAAATTCTTGGAACAGTCTTTCTGTGGAGCTTTTCTGTTCGGGGACAATTCAACATTTTCTAGAAGGTCGGGAGTCAACTGTTGAGGCGAGTTGGATAGGAGCAAGCTCGAACTTTTGCAGACACACGTTACTGGACTGCAGGTTGCCAACACTTCACCTTTCTGGAACACTCTAGATCTTTCAGTTACGTTGCAAATTCTTACCGGGATAGTTTTTCTGGAAAGGTCCACTAGCGTCGAAGCTATTAGCAATCCATTCGCTTTATTTTCCGCAGTTCCAATTAGTCCAGAGTTGAAACTCACATCGTTACCGATGTATCCAGGTACTATGATTTCAGTCCTTGGGGGAATGGTAATATTCTCGTTAGCGGTTACCTGTCGAATAGATTCTGTCCTGTGTTCAATTTTGAATATAGTGACTTCTTCGTGTATGGAACGTAATTCGTTCTTGTTGAAGTCTAGAGTGAAACCATGCTCCTTTAGAAAGTCCAGTCCAAGAATGAAAGGGTCTGCAATATCTGCGACATACACAGCATGTTGGTAGGTAGTGTCTCCAAACTGGATCTTGACTTTTAATTTTCCGTGAATATCAATCTTTTCCCCGTCACGGTCTGTAGCACCACGCGGGGTGGGGTCCAGATAAGTTTCTCTTTTAATTTTTGAGCCAGATCGTTTCGAATGATAGACACATTGGCTCCTGTATCGATGATCATGTTGCAGGGAAGCTTGTTAACATGTCCCATTATAAAAATTCCATTCTCACCGGTACTCTTTGTCGAAATTTGACACACTTGAAAATGGGGCTTTCCAAAATCTGGCAACCTCCGCCCCACGAGATGGCCATTAATTAGTTTTCCGACACCTCCTTTCTGGGAGGCGCTATTAGTTTCAGCGCCTTGGCGTGCCCGGCAGCTTCTCTGCAGATGCCCTTCTCGACCGCAGGTCCAGCATTTAGGGTCTTCTTCCCGTCTGCTTTCTGGGACATCAAAGACTCAACTCTATTCATGAAGCTTCTCATCTGTCGCTCTAACCGCTCCACACTTGAGTTCGACGTGTCCGATTCGTTGACGGCTCGTATGGGGTGTCTGTCCTTTCGTGTTGCTTGCTGGGCTGCCTCGAATTTCATAGCAAACACTAGGGCCCCCTTTAAGTCCTTGAGATCCGCCATTCGGAGAGCTTTCTGGATTTCCGGATCACGCACCCCGTCGATGAAGTGTTGCAGCGCCAGGACTTCTCTTACTTCAGTCGGACAGTCAGAAAACGCCAAGTGAGAAAGCCTCTCGACGTCCGTCGCCAGTTCTTGGAGCGTTTCGGACACTTTCTGCTGCCGTGACTTCAGCTGGAGTCTGCTGTAATCCTTCACACATTTCTCTCCGAAGCGTAACTCCAGAGCATTAACGAGAGCGTCGAAATCCAGCCGCTGTGTTTCCGGCAAAGTTTGCAAAATGTCAGCAGCGTCGGCTCGAAGAGAAGCAGCTAACTGGCAGGCCTTGGTCTGGGAGTCCCACTGGTTTGCATCCGCCACTATGGAGAATTGGGTCTTATACACCTGCCAAGAGGACTTTCCGTCATATGTAGAAAGCTTGATGGAAGGCTTGGAAAAAGGAGCTTGAAACTTAAATTCATCCCCTTGACCAGTCATGACTTTCTGCTTCAATTTCTCTAGGTCACTCCTGAACGAGATGGAAACTTCTTCTACCTTTTCGAAAATTTTCGCCTCTAGTTTGCTCTCCATATCTTCGAATTTATTTTCAACCGACTCGATTCTTCCTTCCATTTCTTCAAATTTCTTGTCCACAGTCGTCAATTTGTCGCCAATGCCCTTCAAATCACTTTTCAACTCTTCCTTGTTCGCGGTCAGTTTGTTATTCAACTCGTCCATATTGGCGCTGATCTGCTCGTTTACGTTAGTAAGCTTGGTATTCACTTCTGCGATACTGGCGGTCAAGTCCGATTTCATTCCGCCCATATTGGCATTCATGCTGGCGGTCAACTCCGATTTCATTTCGCCCATGTTGGCATTCATGCTGGCGGTCAAGTCCGATTTCATTTCGCCCATATTGGCATTCATGCTGGCGGTCAATTTTTCTAGAAGAGTCTGGAACTGGGCCTCCATCGCTCTTGTTGTTGGCATTCAACCCCACCTCTGACACCAATTGTTGCGTTTTCGGGGGTTCGAAATGATTGAAGCCGAAGAGCGGAATCCAAAACAATTTTATTCTTGGCCAAAACAGTCCTCCACAAATTGTAGAACAGTTCGAGAAATTCACGTACAATCGATGAAAATACTGATAACACAGATGCAATACACTAACAAAAACAATAGTAAACACTCAGCACAAAAATAATAACTCAATAAAAGCAATAACACACGCACTATGTAATCGTCTCTCTCTCAAGCAGAGAGGTATCACTAGCATGAAAGCTGAGATCTGACTGACTGACTAGCCGGCCCGGGCCCTTTTATACCTTTCGGTCAGAAACCTCTTGCACTTCCCAGAATAATCTAGAAATTAGAAAGGTCTAGAAAAATCCGGAGCGTACGAGAAAAGCTCAATACAGTAATACATTCAATACAATAGGGTTACAATACCGCGATAGGGTTGCCAGACAGGGTTATTAGGAGCAGGGTTGCCATGGTCGCCAAGCTTATCGCCCACATTTGGCGCCAAAAATTAAGTCGCCAAATCCGTCGCCAACTTGGCTCTAGCTGCAATATTTGGCGAGTTTACCATTTAAACCAATGTTAAAGCATGGGGGCCGTGCAATGCAGTGGAAATGATATTACAGGTAAACAGGGTTAAAATCACATTAGATACGACAAATCAAACTGTAAAAATGAACACAAATGAGTAGAAACAATTAGAATAAGACTAAATTCGTAACAATATGTTACAAACTTTAATACAGTTTATTTAAATGAGAATATTCCATATAGTCAAATAATTTCACTTATAAATAGTTATATTTCTTGTAACCATATTTTTATTACAAAGTGTGAGAAGAACTAGAACTACAACCCATTAAGTTCATAAGGAATGTCATTTTTTTAAAAATAAACACTATTTTGATCTATGTAGAAGTCTAATTTTTTTCATATTCTCATCCTTTTTTTTTTAAGCTCTCATTTTTATACCCTGTGCATAATTACCCACCACACACCTGTAAATTTCAGTCTTATTTTTTATGTTAAGAGTATGTTTTGTACACCAGATTTTACTAGGTAAATTTTAATCTGGTGCTTTTATTTAGGATTGAAATTATAATAGTGTTTTCAATTGCTATGTATTTAAAATATTACCTGCAGTCCAATCTTCATTTGTTTTTATTGATTAAGGTTAAATTATGTTTATTAAATAATTTTCTTATAAAATTTAGTGTGTTTCTCTCTCCTATATTATTTTGCTTGATTAACAAAGCTATACTTTTTATTTAGGTAATGGTATTTGTCCATGCCCGTAATTCAACTGTGAGAACAGCTACAATTCTGATGGATTTGGCACAAAAAAAAAATGATCTTCATTTGTTTACAGAATCCCAAAATTGTTCAGAATTTCATTATGCTAAGAATAGTGTGAGTATAGTGAATTTAACATGTTTGAATATTTTAATAATACTTGAAACTGAAAATATTCCTTACAATGACTTGTGTGTATGTGAAATTTTGGAATATTTGAAATACCTTTCTTATTTTAGTAAGGTTTTTTTTATATCATTAATTTTTTAAAACAAGTTATCATTATTAGTGACAGTTGGGTATCTGCAATTAGTAATTTCTGTTAATTATATTCACTTCGGCAATCCTACAAACTATATAACAGTGGTAACAACCTTTATTATTCTTTTGGCGCTTTGTTGTTATTTGGATAATATGTGTGAGTCCTGGTTATTGTTTACAATGAGACAAAAACAAGGTTTAAAAGAGTTTTTTAAAAAATTTTGGAAAAGAAAAAGTGATAATTAGTAAGTAGATGGTGTGTACGGGGAAAAAAGTGAAATTGATGGAGATGCCGTTTAAAATGAAAGAATCTGCATGATGTTAGGGTACGTACATGGTTCATCAAAAATCATTTGGATTATTTTAAAATGTGTTTAATATCTTGTTAAGAAACTAAATTAAGCAGGAATTTGTTCAAAAATTTTTTCAATTTTCCTCCTTCAAACATTCCTTCTTTTCAGAATGTTCTTGATTTCCTATTTTTCAATAGTTATAAAAAAAATTTCTGTTTTTGTCCTTCAGATATCATTTTTTTCTTATTAGAATTCCTATTTTTAGAGACTGAATTTTTCATTAATTTCTTCTTAAAATCTTAAAAATTCAATTTTTTCCCTTCAAACTTTGATTCTATCTTTTCAGAATGTTCTTAATTTTCTATTTTTCAAAAGTTAATTTTTTCAAAGAATTCCTGTTCTTAAAAGCTGAATTTTACATGAACTCCTTCTTTAAGATCTTAAATGTTTTTCATTTTTTTCTCCTTCAGACAAAATGCCATGTTTTTCCTCAGTCTGCCTGAACTCAACTTTTAAAAACATACCATTTTGTTGTGACTTGAAAAGATTCTTTACCAAAGGGTGGGCTATAATAGGAGTTTACCAAAAGCATTGAAAATATTAAAATCTTGTATGGTTTTTTTAAAATATGAATAGCCATTTAATTATTAAAAATATGGTTTAAATCTCATTGCAAACTTCATACTAATGATGCATTAATTATATAAATGTTTTTAGACAATTCTTGGTCTTAAAACTTTTTTTAATGTTAGAAATAATAAATAGTAAATGTTTCTCTGTTTTATTTTTTTTTAATTGAACTCAAATAGTGTATTAAAGTTTGTTTAAATCATTATATTTTTTAGGAATATATGAAGTTTTTAAATTTCTTTAATTTACCTAAATGTTTTCAAATCAATTCCTAAATATATTTAGAATTTTAGTGTAGTAAATACTGTTTTTTACTGTTGCATATGTTATTTTTTTGCCATTAAAATTACTGAATCCAAATAATTTGAATTTTATAATCTTTTGGTAGATTTATATTCCGCAATTATAAAATTACATTAAATATGATTATCTCATTGTGAAATTTTAAGATTTTTAAAAGACAAATTGAATAAAATGTTTTTAAATAAGGCTTAAGACATTATTAGCAAAAAACATTCCAGGAATAGGTATTTGCATGTGTGCACATATGTGGTTAATGTTGTTATATATCTAGAAACTTCTGGTGTTATTTTTTTGTGTAACTATTTTAAACTGTGGTTTTCTCTCTTACTCTCGCTAATAACAATGCTATTGTAAGTTTAAACTTTGAACTTTATGAAATGTATTTAAATCTGCCATTCCTTATGAATGTTATTTTGCATTTTCATTAATTTATGGTAGTTATGTTTGTAAGATGAGAAAAAAAGGATGAAACTAACAAAAGCTCATTTATACCTTTTAGTTACAAAAATCAAGAAATAAGCAATTAAAGGAGTTGTTTGAAAATGGCATTGCTATCCATCATGCTGGCATGTTACGATCAGACAGAAATTTGGTAGAAAGGTATTTTAGAGAAGGTCTTATAAAAGTATTGGTTTGTACATCTACATTAGCTTGGGGTGTCAACCTCCCTGCTAGGGCTGTTATAATAAAGGTAATTTTTTATTCATTAAAATTATTATGATTGTCTATATATGTATGTACATAATTGTGCAAAAATAAATCTGGAGCATTTGTTGAATCTATAATTTTCAATTGTTAGATTTCAGCATACAGAGCTTAGAGCCGAGAGGATGATAAATGTGCTTTAAATGTTTATAAAGATTTTTAGTTGAGTTGCTATCTCAGTAAAATAAAAAATACTTCCAAGAGATGTTAAAACCTTTTCAACTATGCCAATTTATCTCTTGTTACAATTAAACAAAATATGCTTATTATATAATAATGAACTATTTATATAAGCTAATATATATATATATATATATATATATAACATATGTTTGCTACTTAATTATTTATCATTTTAAGTATTCTCTTTCGATTAAAAAAATTGTAAAATTTGTATGTATTAACAATTAAATGTAAAGATATTAGGACTTATCCACATGACTGATTATATGACTTTGAAACCAGTGGAATTTTTTTGCTGCAAAATCTCAAAATGTTAAATTGATAAAAGATAAAATGTGTCACCTTTATAACTTTTAAGTAGCAATCTTGAGATTGGTTGTAATTGCATATGTTATATTATGAAAATAGAAAGAGATGTGATATGTATAGAATTCAGGAAATCAGTTTTTGATTTAAGGAAAATTTGTATTAATATAAGTATATTTGTACTTGTTTTTCCTATTCAGGGTACAGAACTTTACGATTCCAAGAGAGGTGCCTTTGTAGATCTCAATTTTTTGGATGTGATGCAGATCTTTGGTAGAGCTGGTCGTCCACAGTATGATAAAAAAGGAGAAGGAATAATTATCACACCTCATGATCGGCTTGCTCATTACTTATCATTACTAACAAGACAACATCAAATAGAAAGCAAGTTTGAAGACAAAATTGCTGATAATCTTAATGCAGAGGTAATTTTTT
Source organism: Trichonephila clavipes (assembly GCA_019973935.1). NCBI lineage: Eukaryota > Metazoa > Arthropoda > Arachnida > Araneae > Nephilidae > Trichonephila > Trichonephila clavipes. The sequence continues at coordinate 3,282,580 of BMAU01021379.1, forward strand.
TAATGACTTTGTTGGAGAAAAGTATAATATATATATATGTAAGAATAACATACCTGACAATTTTTATGCTTTTTAGCCTTTCGTCATTCTTTTAGTCCTAGATAGTTCATTTGTACACACGTTCACAAAATTTCAGTCATTTTCTGACTGTTTCTCATAATGACAAGAAAACAGGTAGACAAAAAGTATAAAACTCATTGCAATTTAGTAGTTTAAAAAAAATCATGAATTTTGTCTTCCATTATATTGTATTTCCATTAGCTACTGGCTTCTTACTCATTTGTATGCACGGTTTCATTAAGCATAGCATTATTTTTTTTTATTTCTCTGTAGAACTTTCTAGAACTCAAACCATTTTGTTCTTTGCATGTGTATTTTCTATGCTTCATATTGCCAAATGATTTATTTTTATTGATTGTTACTATGATGTCTAACAAAGGCAAAATTGTATACTTTCAAATGTACAAAGAATGCTATAAAATTAATTTTCACTAAATTTTGTTTAGATTTATTTTAATTGATTGATTGTAGCCTTTTTAATTATGAAATTAAAAATTGAAACTTATTCAGGAAATGTTAATGTTAGTTACATATATATATATGGATAAGAAAACAGCAGTGTATAATAGAATTATCGAAATATTCTCTTGTAATAGCCTTTTTTTTTGCGTGATTTATATTTAGTTATAAAATAAGAAATAGTTCCACCATGTATCTTATATAACAGAATGTAAAAGAGCCTTTATCTTCCTTTTCTCCTCTTGTGTTTTGATCACAGATATAAATGTTGCTAACAAATTAACATGTGTTAAATCGTATCCAACTTAACTGAATATGGATCTATACTAATAAAACCAAAGCTTATTGCATTTTTTTGGTGACATTTTTTAACAATTGTCAATTGATTAGTTAAGTGGTGTGATCAGAATAGGCACACGATCTCTCCTTCCAAGAGCAGCTGTGTCCATTTTTGCAGAAAGCGTAACCTACATCCAGATCCTCTTATTCATATAGGAAATGTACAAATACCTGTAGTCAGTGATGTGCGCTTCCTCGGAGTAATCTTTTACTGTAAATTGACTTTCCTTCCGCATGTCCTTTACTTGCGGAAGAAGTGTGAACGATCCCTCAACATCTTAAAAGTGCTATCAAACACCTTATGGGGAGCCGATAGTCTCGTTACTCCGGGTATATCAAGCACTAATCCTTTCACGTTTAGACTATGGTTGTGTAGTGTATGGTTCTGCCCGTGCATCTGTCTTAAGACGATTGGACTGAATACATCATTCTGCTCTGGTGCGTTTTGCACATTGCCGGTGCAGAGTCTCTACATCACTTGCAACCAACTTCCTCTGAACCTAAGACGAAAAAAGCAAGTTCTTGCTTATTATTTTAAGATCCTGTTTGTACGTTCACATCCTCTGAGAAGTGGGAATTTGACTATAAGCATGAGAAGAATTTATGATGCTTGGTCACATAACATACATCCATTTATGGATAGAACGAAGCTTCTGTTATCTGAGCTCGATTTACCTGTTGTTGATATCCACCAAAGAAACTTTTTGCAGTTCCAACCATGGAAATACAACATGTTTCCATTTCATCAACCCTTACGCTACCTACAGTAAATCCGCCATAGCACCAGTCGCTTTTCAACGCATCTTTGCATACCATCAGAGTCGATGTAGTGATTATTCTCCCATCTACACAGATGGTTCAAAACGAACATATTATGTTGGGTGTGGAGTTGGGATGGAAGATAATATGCATGGGTATCGACTCGATAATTTTTGCAGCATTTTCACTGCCGAAGCCATCGCCTTGAACTGCGCACTTCAATTAATTGACCCCAAAACACCTCGTAAATACTGTATCTACACTGATAGTAGGAGTGTCTTAGAAGTGATAGAAAACTACAACGATCGGTGCCATCCTGTGGTGGGTGATATAATAGACATTACGAGTCGACTATATGGCAAGGGTTGTGATATACAGTTTTGCTTAAATACCAACTCATGTGGGTATTACAGGCAACGAGCAAGCGGACATTGTGGCTCGGTCGGCAACAACAGAATTACCGCTAACAGTTCCCCTTTGTGACATGAAGTGCGTCATCCAACATCGTATTCATAATGCCTGGACGGAATCATGGAATTTGCAAACTACTAACAAACTGCATTGCGTGAAGCCTGTCATTGGAGCTTTGCCTATAATGACGATGCGAAGAACCGATGTTAAGCTAACTCAACTTCGCATTGGTCATACTCGTTTTACGCACAGGCATCTTTTATTGGGTAAGAATGCCCCAGAATATCCTTCATATAAAGTCCCGTATTCTGTTTATCACATTTTAATAGATTGTCCAGTTTTTAGCCATCATCGCATCACCTTTTTTCATACATCTGTTTTAACCTTATCTGACTTGGTGGGAGAATCTCCCCACCAAAATCTATTTGCCTTTCTTTTATAAATTGGATTTTTATATTTGATTTGATTTGTGTGTTTAATTAGATTTTTAATGTATTATATGTATGTATGCATGTATGTATACATATGCATGTGTGTATGTACTTTTATGTATTTAAAAAATAACCCTTTTTCTTTTTAACACACACACAAGTGTTTGGTGCAGCTTGGCCGAAGTTGGCCCTTGCACCATTAAAATTCAAATTGGTGACATTTTTAGGACCAAAGGAGTACCTCTTTGGTGCTGTATGTATTTATTTCAAACTTCTGTACTTTTTATCAAATAGGAGCTGGGAACTGAACCTCAAAATTTTCAATTCCTTATGTGTTGAAGCGAGTAGAATAAATAATAGAGCATTGTAATTTAACCAATACTCAGTATTTTGTGTATTGTTCCCATTATTTACTACTGTGTATCTTTAGAATGATGTTAACCTTTAGAAGACAAGTAGTTTTATGAAGGAAATATTCTTAACTGTAGAATTTTTGACTATATTGCCTTTCTCCTTTTTGTCAATGATTAATGTTCATCCTGAAGCATCAGACAATGATAACGAAATAATGTATTGCTCACCTTAATAGAGTAAGGATGTTTGCTTTTCAAAAAAAGTCTAAAATTCCACCTTATCCTTTTTTAAGAATATACATTTCTTGGACTTGTGTGTAATAATTATCTGACTAATTTCAATTAAAGAAATTTTTAGAAGTGTCATAAAACTCCTTTTAATTTTTTAGTGTCATTATTAGAACATTATGTTTTGCTTGGTAAATTAAATGATTCCTATTTGATAACATGAAAAGAACTTTAAAAGAATATTTTACTTGCCATTATTTTTAATGTATGGTTGACATATTTAATGGGGAAAATGACTTCATTTCTCTATATAACTACCATCTTTATTTAAATGTTTGCCATATCTATTCATGAGCTTCAGAATTCCCAAGTTATACTGTTCTCTACCAGTTCATTAAGCAAGATGTTCACTACATTCGATCAAAAGACCATTAGTCTTGACCTTGCTCTTAGTGGTTAATCTTTTCCGTAGGGTGAAAGGCTTTCTGGATGGTAAATGATTTGTTAAGGAAGAGTTGGAGAGTGCAGCAACTACATGGCTTAAATGTGACTATGTTATATTCTGCTGTATCCTGGAAGCAGAAGAGTATAACTTGGAAACTCTGAAGCTCTCTAGAACAAATATTTAAATGTAAGAAACGATTGTGTGGAAATGTGAAAGGAAGGTTCAGGTGTGTAACCAGACTGAGTCTATAAGTATTGCTTTTCATTTTGTAGTAATTGAATGGTTTTTAAGTTCTCAATGGCCCTTTTTTGCATTCCTTTCAAAAATATAAATGTTTTTAAAATAACAGTGCTGAAATTAACTGGTGAAATATTTGAGAAATGAAAGAAAATACATCACTCATCTTCTCCTTCTAGGAAATTATTAATGAATTTTAAAAAGGAGTCTCTTAAAACGCAACATTTTTGCATAATTCTGATCAAAATTGTAAATTATATGCATAAATTGATAATATGCGACAAAATGAATTCATACAAAAGTAAATTTGAACTATTCCAGAAATATTTCTTTTGTGATAATTCTAAGTGAATTTACTCTTCATCATAGTTTTAAACACTTAACTCAGTGGTGCGACAGCCCATAAGGGCCAAGTCTACTGTACCCAATTCAGTATACACGACCTTGGGCTCTGAGGTGCATGAGCAGATGTTCTGATCAGGTGGTCAGTCTAACATGAAACCCCCAGTGTTAAGTTACAAAGCAAGCTTGATACTTATTTTGTTGACCCACTGAAGGGATGAATGGCTGAGTCAACCTTACCCAGCCCGAGGTTTGAACCTCAGACCTGTAGTGTGGAAGTGGGATGCACTAACACTCAGCCACTGGGCTTCAGTTTTAAACACTGCATTAGCAAAAGAATTACATAATCAATTTTTGATTGTGAAAATTGATGTCAGAAAGGATAACTTAATTGTATAATGATGTCAGATATTTTCTGTGTATCAGTAAATTTGTTACAAATTTCAGAGAAATGTTAGAAAATTCATAATACTTTGTATGTTACAAATTCAGAATGCAATTAGAATTTAATTTGTTTTTAGGCCTAAGTCAAGTAGTTACCGTATTATCCTGTATATAATCCGCGGATTATGTGTTAAAAAAGTTTCAAATTTCATTGTGCGTATTATACACTGCCGCAGATTATCTGAGAAAAAACATTCTCCATCAGAAAAGCGAACAATAAAGTTTTGAAAGAAATGCCGTTTATGTTTTATAAAATAAATAATAGATGGCGATTTCATGACTCGAATGACGTATTTCAGCTATAACTAGTTTTTGTCCAATTACATTCAAAAATGAATTCGATTCCTCGGAAGGAAAAAATAGTTATTAGTTGTTGGTGCCATTTCCAATTTGCTCTTGACTAGAGCTATTACGTCCTTCGAAAGTTTTCATCATGTTGAAGCGAAAGTGTTAAGTTACACTGCAAACTTCAAGTTAATAGGCTACCAAAATCGGGAAGCTGCAAGGTTTTTCAACATTAGCGAATTGAATATTTGTTTGTGGAGAAAAAACAAGGCAAACTTCGAAAATTGTGATTGACGTTAAAGTACCGATCATCGTGGTAAACCTCACTGGCCAGAATTAGAGGAAAAAATAAATAAAAGGATTTTAAAAGAAAGAGACAGTGGGAAAGCAGTCTCAAGCTTAATTTTTTTGCTGTTAACTTGCTAAATTAAAAAGAAAGATTTTTTCCGCATGTAATGTTTTGTTTAACAACTCAAAACATAGATGGCAATAGCAAAGAATTTTTTTGTTTTATTGAAATTATCGTAAAAAATATTATCATACATATTTGAAAAGACATTTCGTAATAAATTTTTTTTCCTGTACAATTTCTTACTTCTATTTTCAATTATATTGTGTATTTTTCGTCTTATACGACACTCATTATCGGCAGTTTATATTTTGGATTATTCGGCCTAAAAACTGCCGCTGATTATACGATGTTTTTTTTTACTCGAAAAAAAGGCGTTGCGGATAATACGCCGCTGCGGATTATATACAGGAAAATATGGTAAATTAAAGAAAGGAATCCTTTTAAAAAATGTAAATATATATCCTTATTGGGGCTCGGGGATTTTTTGCAAATCAGTCACAAAGAGTAAAACAATTCTTTAAGAATGAGAATTTATTGCTGAAAATCTAATCCTTGAAATACAGGATACAGCAGCAATATTCACAAAATAAATCTCGGAAAGTCTTCACACCTTTAACAGCACTCAGACACAATTATCAGTGTCTTAAATACGCATATGTAAAAGATTATTCACAAGCACATACGAGCTAATCAGTTATCACATTCAAGGCAAGTTTACTAATCGCTAGTCAAAACAATACTGATTCGTTTCAGTGAGCATCTCTATTTATAGGCAGAGCGGATCCTTTTAGAAAAATCCTCTTGTGTCATAGATCGTGAAATTAGTGGCTTTCTCCACTAATTTCTAGAAGAATCCCTAAGGTCCCAAACTCACCTGAAATGATGTTAACTTGACTTTATCGCCAAGTTCCCTTAGAATCATCATTATAACGTAAGGAAGGGATGGTGTTGTGTGCTTGTGAATATTACAATTTTAACATAAAATAAATATAACATAGAGTAATATAAATGCTTTACACATCCAAATACAAATTATTTACACTATTTTACACAAAATTCGTAACATAATTTTTTAAAAATTTAAATTATAATTTATTATTAATATTTTTATTTATTTGTTTTTTGTTCAATATCAAACTCTGAATAGAAAATATAATTAATTCCTTTTAAATTGAGTGTATTTAACTCATAATATATAAGTTTTTTTAAGTTAAATTTTTCAAATTTATAATAGAATTATATAATTTCACATTTATGAAATTTTCTTTTTTTTTACATTTTTCCATTTGTTGTGTATTATTGTTTCTTTTATGTCAAAAGGATAAATAAAAATTAATAAAACAGAATTTATGTTTAGATTGCTCTTGGTACAGTAACAAATGTTGAAGAGGGTATCGAATGGCTGAGTTATACTTATTTGTATGTGAGGATGCTTCGGAATCCACATGTATACGGTTTAAAGCCTGAACAGATTAAAGTAAGTATTCATTTTTATGTAATGTCTTAATTGTACAAATTTTTCTTTCCTTTTATAATCTTTTATTAAAAGTTATAAAGAAGTATGTATACTATCTTTAAATTCATGTTATAAATTCCAATAATATTTTTCTATTACTGTTTTTTCTGTATTCTTGACTCTCTATGTACTTCTTAATAATTTTTTGTTTTAAATTAATTTCCAATGTTATTTTTGATTGAATTTTTATTAGTGATTAATTGTACTATTTAGAACATAGGTTCCCAACCTTTTTTGAACTGGTGCCTCCTTTTCTAGTGAATATTTCGATACCCCCCTTTCCTCCTTTATTTGTATTACATATGAGATATATCATGTGACATTGGACGAAATGTGAAAAGTTTTAATTTAATATATAAAATTTACAAAACCACTCAATTTAATGTAGGTCCGAATGTAATGTAATCTAAGTTTCTCATCCATTTCCCAAACTATCAAAATACGGGAATTTTCGCACACGTGATAGAAACGATTTAAATGCATACGCACAATCAACATAAGGTAACCAGTATTAAAGTTTACTTTAGTTAATATATAATTTGCTTATTTTGTAGTCTTTTTTAGACTATATTTGGTTAATCTTCCTATGTCCCACCATGCCGTTTCAACGACCCCTTATTTTCTCTGGGTCTTTTACTGCCCCCTAAAAGCCTCAAATGCCCCACGAGGGGGGCGTTATCACCCACTTTGAAAACCTATGATTTAGAATTAATAATTTATGATAAAAAACTATTGACATATAACTCTACATCCTTCGTGAAAGAATAATTTGTTTTTGAAGTGAAAAATGTTTTTAAATGGCAATGAATTATAAGTTTTTTTTTTTTTTATTGAATAATCATCCCTTCTTTTTTACTTGATATGGTTGCAGAGATGAGAATTTTTTTAAATGTGACAAAAAGCAACAAAAACTTTTAGATTTTTTTAATAATTTTTGCAAAAATTGTTTTATTTTGCAAGTTAACTAGCTATTTTGACCTGATTTCTTTCACTCTCCTTAGAATGATTATATGCTATATGAACATCGAAAGTCTTTAATTCACAGTGCTGCTATGAGACTAAATAAAGCCCATATGATTAGATATGACCCTAATAATGGCTTTTTGAATGTGACGGATATGGGCAGAACTGCAAGTCATTATTATATTAGTACAGAAACAATTACTCGCTTTAATGAAAAACTGAAAGGTACTTTCATGTCTGATGCTGAAATTTTTGCCCTTATTTCCCAAGCACAAGAATTTGATCAGCTAAAGGTATGTTTGCTTATGAAATTATTCTTATAGAAGTTATTCTCAATTTAATTAATGTATAATGTAGGAACTGCTTCCTTTCTCATAAACATTTGAATTTTTCTATTGTGTTTAATAGCTGTGTATTTTTATCCTTGAATATCCTAGTTGTCAACTGAAAATTTTTAGAAAACCTAAAATAGGTCATAAAATTATGCATTAAGATCAGTAGGTTATTTTAAACACTACAGATAAGTTATTCAATTTTAATTGCTGCCAAATTCTTTCTAATTTATAGAAACTGGATCAGTTATGTTCTTATAAAATTCTAATTCATGAAGGAAAAATTGATTAATTTAATACAAGTTATTACAGGTGACAAAATATTTGTATTCAAACAATGGATAATTAAATTTTAGAATACATCGGTAGATTAAAAATTATTATTATTTTTGATTTTCAGCAATTTTCAATGAATACAATTGAAGCTTCAAAGTAAAAAAAATAATAAATAATGTGTGGCGGTGTGATATCTATATAAACTAGTACCAACATCACGCGACGACAATCGTTTTGGCGTGATCGGTAAAATACTCGCATTTGTTTGGAACGGAAGGTACCCAGAACGAACCTTCCTTCCTTCAAATGTATTGATATATCCTTCAGCATTTTATGAGCTCTCCCCCCCTCCTTCTCTGAAATATGAAAGAATCAAAGAAGTTTTATATAGCAATGCTAATTATCTTTCTGCTGAGGCAGTGATTACAGATTATTTGTTCCAAACAATCAAAGTAAAGTTTAAGTAGTTTATTGAATGTCGGAATCAGTTATAAGAAATTTTTGCTTTGGATCGCAGAGTTAATTAACAGGACAAAAATATAACAAGTATCAAAGATATATATTTTGATTAATCCTACTTTTTTCTTCAAAAATTATTGGAAGTATTTTATTTATATATTTTGTTATATTATAATTCAGTGCATTATCTATCATGCAGTAGATTTGTATATTGTACGCAAGATTTGCATCCAATTTTTATAAATTATTGCTTCAGTTTCTTCAAAATTTCAAAAATATTTCTTGAACAATCTTATTATGTATCAACTTTGAAAAGTAGAAAAACTATTTCTTGCATTCTAGAAATTAATGAATTCTCTTATAGAACAATATATAGAAATAAAGGGTCACTACAAATTAGAATTTTATTTTTAACTTTTTACTCGCATTTTGTGGTTTAATGTGTTTATATAGGTACATAATTCAATGACATTTTAGTAAGATCTTAATTTGCATTTGAGCATTTAAAGCAGGGGTGTCAAACTCGCGGCATGCAGCCCATGATAATAAGTAATAAAATATCAAAGTTTTTACCTAAATAGGAAAAATAGTGGCAGAGAAGAGATGTCAAGTGTGATGACATGAACCTGAAATTTTCCTTTTCTTTTATATATGTTTATTATGATGCATTATTCCAAATAAACTTACGTTTCTATAAATTTGATTTTTTTTTTTTTTTTTTTTTTTTGCGGTCTACCAAAATCTAAACTTTGTTTGTTTGGCTAATGTAATGAGTTTAGCTAAGCCTATGTGAGTTTGACAACGCTGATAAGATACAAAATCCTCATTTATTTGGTAATATTTTTTTAAAGTGTTAATTAAGAGGGGTTTTTTTTACAATTTAATCCTTTTCTCACTCAATATTTCTAGGTAAGAGATGATGAATTAGTAGAACTAGACCATCTTCTTCATGAATGTTATCATAATGTTCCATTGGGATGTGAGAATACTGAGGGAAAAGTTAATATCTTGCTGCAAGCAGCTTTATCAAGACTTCAAATTGATGGTTTTTCTCTCATATCTGATCAAGCTTATGTTTTGCAGGTAATTTTAAAAAATTTAAGAACACCCAAATTACATGAATATATTTTATCTTTATATTAATAAAATTGTTTCTCTTTCCTCACAGGTTATTTTATCGCATAATTACTTACTGGGGTATGAGTTTTTTATCTAGTGAGAGAGAATATTTTCCTTTCTACCATGTTAAATAACAAAATTTAGAAAACACATCAAATTCAGTTTCAATTATTAATATTTATTATATTAAAATTGGAAGCCCAGTGGCTGTATGGTAACGTATCACACTTCCATGCCACAGATCCAGGGTTCAACCCCGGGCTGGGCAAGGTCAACTCAGCCTTTCATCCCTTCAGTGGGTTGATAAATGAGTATCAAACTTGCTTTGAAACAAAACCCATCGAATTGACCACCTAACCAGAATGTCTGCTTGTGCACCTGAGATGCTTGTACATGAAAACTGAGATGGGCACAGTAGGCCTTGATCTGCCATGGGCTGTTGCGCCACTAAGTTTAGTTTAAGTCTTTGATTTAGTTACATTACAGCAAACTTCTGTTAATAAACATACTTAAGAAAATATGATCATGCTCTCAAGTATATGAAAACATGAAAGTACACTAAACATAAATTACTAATGTAAATTAAGTTACGAAAATATCATATTACATTTCATTATGCTTTTTATAAATTAGATAAAACAGTATCAAACTGAAAGGGAAATAAGAAGTGAATAAGATTGGAATAAAATTCCTACTAAGTTCTCTTTCTACTCTCATAAATGAAGGAGGATTCTTCTTCATAAGCTCAACAGCCTTTTGTAGGCCAAGGCTGACTCACTGATCCTCCTCCAGTTGACCCTATCAATCACGATAGCCTTCCATCAATTGATTCCCATTTGTTTGAAGTCTTTTTCAACATCGTCTAACTATCATGTAGGTGATCGTTCTCTACGTCTGGTCCCTTCAATTTTCAAAAAAGTTACTTTTTTGGTAGGAATAGCATCAGCATATCTGTACAGATGGCCCAGCCACCTAATACGTGGTGCTTTTATAGTTTTCACAATGTCAGTTCTGCTATATGTGTCATATTTCCTGTAAATTCCATTATTGTAAAGAATTTCATTCATTGTTCTCTTGAATCAGTTCAAAGGTTTTTCTTTCAAAAATGAACAACTTTTCTTCCTCTGCTTTATTGAGGGCCCAACATTCACTTCCATATAGAATAATAGGCCTGATTAAAGCTTTATATATGCTTAACTTCGGGCTTATAGAAATAAACTTAGACTTGAATTGGTTTCTCATGTCATGAAAACTTCTATTAGCCAAACAAATTCTATTGTTCATTTCAATTTCCATATCGTTGCTGCATGAGATCAGAGTTCCTAAGTAAGTAAACTGTTTTACAGTTTTAAAAGTATAGTTACCTATCTTCTCAGGAGACAAATCTGGAGATTATTAGTTGAAATAAAAATAAAAAAATTTTTGCCCTTATTAATAACAAGTCCCATCTCCTTTGCTGCTCTACAAAAGCATCAATAACAGAGCTTTTTGATCTTTCCAATGATATCTGTATCATCAGCAAAGGCAAGAAGTTGAACAGTTCTTTGTAAAATAGTACCACTTGTGTTTAAGCCAGAGTCTCCAATTGCCTTTTCCAAAGCAATGTTAAATAGTAATTAAGAAAGGATTCTTCCTGTCAAAGACCTTTTTCAGTAAAAAAATAGTACTGAGAGATTTAACAAAATTTTTATTCTACAAGAAACTCTTTGTGGAGTCATTCTAGTAAGACTGGCCAACTTCTTTGGTATGTTAAACTCTAACTTAGCTTCCCAAAGTTTTTCTCGGCTGACACTATTATCATAGGTAGCTTTAAAATCAATAAAAAGGTGGTAGGTGTCAGTATTATACTCCTTGATTTTTTCCAATATCTGCCTAATAGTGTGTAGTTGATCCGTCCATTTTTTTTCTTCTCTGGAATCCGCATTGGTAGTTTGGAGGTGTAGGTTTCTAACTGGTTGAATAAAGTAATGGAGAAGATCTTGTAAGTGGTATATTAAGTAAAGAAATTCCCCTGTAATTACCAAACTCTAACTTGTCACCTTTCTTGTAAATAGGACATACAAATCCTTCCCACTCAGTGGGCATTTGTTCCTGTTTTCAAATACTGCAAATCAGAACAAGGATTACCTTACTTAGACTCTTTTCATTAATTTTAATGAGCTCAGCTTTGATGCTATCGGGTCCAGCCAACCTATTGTTTAGCTTCCTAATTGCTACTTCTACTACATACTTAGTTGGTGCATTATGCTTCAAGTCCTCACTGTCAAAATTCATGGTTGGCAACATGCTACAAGTGGTTAGATCTTCCATCTTATCTTTACCCAGTTATAGTTCTACAAAATGCTCACACAAATAAACTAAAGCTTCTTCCAGGTCTCATGTAAGATTTCTGTTTTTTCTTCCTGCAGTTGGTAGTTCTGGGATTAAAATCAGCTCTAACATTATTTACAAGTTGATAGAATTTTCTGGCCTCCTTTTAGGTTTTTAAATTTTCAATATCTCATAATAAATCTTCCATATACTCTCACTTTTTTTTTCTTATGGGTTCTTTTTTCCTCTGCTCTTTGTACTATTCCTCTGCAGCTCTTGTGTAGTGTTTCTAGATCATAATTTTATATGCCTCATTCTTCTTTCTAATATCATTAAACTCCTTGTCAGACCAAAGTTTAGTTTTCTTTTCTTGCATCACTGGAATTGTCTTTTTAGATGCATTGATGAGGATCTGCTTAAGGTTCTGCCTCTCAATTTCCACTGTAGGAGCTATGTCTCTCATCACTATCATACTATGAAGGAGGATTATGAATTCGAAAAAGATGAAATGTTTGGTTATACCTTCAACTCTTTTCGAACAGGGTCTAAAGAGGTTACTTCCTTTGTGCTAGAATATTATTCAAAGCTGTTTGAGGTCTGCTGCCTCCTACACAAAGTATAGCCAAACTTGGCTCTTGTGCCATAAAAATCAACACTCACGTACACAATGTTATTAAAATGTACTGGAAGTTCAATACTTCAACCTTTCTGAAAAGGAGTTGGAAAAAAATTGCATTTTGTGAGTTAAGCTGAATAATTAATCAATTTCGATCTGTGTTAGGTTTTAACTAAGGAAAATGTAGAAAAATTGTGACTTATAAGTCGTGAAGATTATATTGTGTTTAAATTAAGTGTTTGTGATATTAATTTTTATTTTATTCAAAAACTTTAATACTTTCCTTCACTTTCCATCGGAATTCTAATATATGGACGCTGATTATTACACTCTGTAAATTTTAGATACTAATATTTCTTTAAATACATATAAAAATGACATGACTAGCATATTAAATTGTCCATTTTAATTGAGATTTCTATGGAAACTCATGAAAAGAGTGATATTTTTACTGTTTATACTGTTGTGTTGTACTATTGACTTAAAAATTTTTTTAAATTAAAATGCACTCTTGTATTTAAAAAGCCATTTTTCTCCATTTAGTGCTTTTTTTTTTTCAGAATGCTACTCGTATAGTCCGTGCTTTGTTTGAAGTTAGTCTTCGTAAAAATTGGGCTATGCTTACTGCTTCCTTCTTGAGAGTCTCCAAGATGTTAGAAAAGCAAATGTGGAGTTCAAAACCTCCTACTTATTACAGTCCTCTTCATCAATTCCCAGAATTAAGTCGTGATGCTTTAAGTAAAATTGACAAATCTAGAAAGCATGTAGATTTATTACTAGACATGGATGCTGATGAAATTGGTACATATTTTGCTCTTTTTCAATTTGTATTTTAGGTTTATTTTTATGCAATATATTAACATAAATTTAATAATTTTATAAATGGGTTGGCAAGAAAGTAGTTTTGATTTTTTAATGTAAAATTTTTCTTTACTAAAAACAATCTTTAACCAGTCAAATATCTTCCCTTCTGTTTGATTACCTATTGCCATTTTTCTGGCATTTTCATGATTCGAGCTGATTGAGTTTCTAGTCCTTATCATCAAAAAACTCAACCAAATGCATTTTGAGGTCATCATTTTTACTGAAAAGGTTTCGTTAACTTTGATATGAATGATAATCCTATACTGCAAGGTTAAGGATGAAGAATGGATGGTCTACAATAAGAGTAATCAAAAAAGATTATGGTCCAGACTTGATGCATCTTCAACATAAACTTTAGCAAGATGTACGAAATTATTGGAAATTTGTTGGGAGGTGATGTTACATCCTCCGTATAGCCCCAACCTTGCACCATCTAATTATCATTTTTGAATTTTGCTGATAAAGACCTGAAAGTCAATGAAAGAAGGAAGTTATCAGAAAAATGGCAACAGACAATTGAACAGAATGAAAAATATTTGACAGATTAGAAGGTGGGCTTTTTTTTTTGTGCAGAAAAATTTTACAGTTAACTGATATTACTCCCTTGCTAACCCAATAGTATTTCTTAATGCAATCAAACCTTATCTGTTATCAAACTCCTGAAAATATGTGAAAATTTTTTTAAACCTTGGATTTTGGAAAGTTTTTTTTCATACTCTGACTCATGAAGAAGTTTCTCAGTGCTAAAAAGGTTGATTCCGACTACAAACTCAGAAAGAAAATGTAAAAGTGACTAGTTCGACAGAGTTCTATGAGACCAGAATTTTCAGACTGATTTATCATTTGAACAAAGGTCTCAACATGCATGAAATTAGGTGGAAAAAGTAATAAGTGGATAATACTTTCCTTTTTGTTACATGTTTTGTTATTTTTTAATATATTATTACATTCATTATTTATTGAAATGCCCATAACTTTTCCTGATAATACTAGTTTATAAATGTATTTCGTACTAATTATTTATATGAATTATTAATTATGTATGAAATTTGATATTTTTAATGTGAATAGAGTACTCTCTCTCTCTCTTATAATATTTTATGTCAAAAATATAATACTGTTACGAATTTTGTGTAAATAATTTGTATTTGAGTGTTTAATGCATTTATATTACTCTGTGTTATATTTATTTCATGTTAAAATTGTACTATTCACAAGCAATGCCGCCCCTTACTTTATAATGGCGATTCAATGAGAACTTGGCAGTAGAGCCAAATTGACATCATTTTTGGCGACCATGTTGGCGAGTTGGGAACCCTCTGGAATCTTCTAGAAAGTAGTAGATCTCTCCACTAGTGTCACGTTCAATGACACGAGCGGTTATATTTCTGGAAGTTCCTGTCGCACATATAAAAAGGATGCGCGCCGGTACGGCGGAGAATCTTGATTAAGCCAGCGATTAGCTCGGATGTGCTTGTGAATAACCTTTACGTACGTGTATTTTTAAACACTGTTATTGTGTTTGATTGCTGTTGAAGGTGTGAAGACCTCAAGCGAACGGAAGTAGTCTCTCATCCCCGAATCGTCACCATGACATTATAGCGATTTGGGAGGAAAAGGGGAAGTGGGAACACAACATGACTTGTGTCATATCCGTGTAAATGTTGGAGGATTACTCACCTCCAATTGGTCAACTTGCCTACCTTCCTATTGGGTGTCCTTTCCCCCTAACCTGGGAATATCTATCAACAGTTGTATGAGATGCAGTGACATGACGGTGTAGACAAAATAGCTCTCGCAGTTAAAGCGTGCTTTTTTTAAATATTTTCTTACATTGTTTGCTACATGGCGAAATTTTCGGCGGCTAATTTGCTTTTTTGTCAGAATGCCTAGATCAAATGCACAAAGAGGAAGTTGTTTCGTGAAAGAAAGAACAAAGAAAAACTGCAGCATGTCCAGTAAAAAAAGTGACAAGAAAAAAAACAGAAAAATATTGCAAATTTATTAAGTGCTACTGCGGAGTCTCCATCAGAGTACATGAGAGAATATCAAGCATGGAAAAGAAAACACCTCAAAATACTCTATCTTACGTTACAAAAATTATGATTCCCATAAAAATGCTCACAAAGATTTTCAAAAGCAATTCATTGATAATCGTTCAATTGATACGGGCATTCAATTTATGATAGATTATGGTTTAGAGATGATTTGAGAACATCTGTTGCTGAGCACAAAAAATATTTTACAAAATATTTACCCAGAATCAATTTAGAAGACACATTAAAGCATGCTACAATTGCCAACAAAGTTTAAATAGGAAAAGTGTACGAAATTTATCAAAATATAATAATATTGTATACCCAGAAATTCCAGGACATCTTTCTACTTTGGATTTGGTATCAGAAAGACTCATTTTTTGCTATGAATACCTTTCACGCAAATTAGGCAATTGATACATGTGCTCGGTCAATTTGGAATAATAGGGTAAATATAATCAATATTCCAACGTCGCCAAAGAGGTTTCACTTCTATCATGTGGCATTCCACATGCGCCGTTTTTTTTTTAACACTAAACATTGTAAATCCTCTAATAAATGATAACTTTTGTTCAAACGAAATATCATTTCATGAGAATTACCGCTGTTCTTCGTTTGTTAAATAATCTTCAGTATCAAAAACTACCAAATCAATCATTAGAATTCAAGAAATTGGGGAATTCATTTCTGAACATTAACTAAAAGTAGGGAAAAGTTCTAAAGAATTGCATATTCACATTAATCTGGAAATTCAATGAAACAGAAGTAGTGTCCTAAAAGAACTCAAAATTTAAAACATTGAGAATTTATCCAAATTTTAAAAAGATGCATTGTCATACCTCTGCTTTTGTTGTTGTTGCTAATACTACCTGTTTGACAGACTCAGATTGAGGCCCACGAAATTCATCTTGGTAACGAGCTAGATGTACGCCTGTCATTAGCTGTAGCTTTGAGCACCATGTAGGGGACAGTACGTTTTGCCTGGGTTCCACCCCAATTTTGAGGGAGAACACCCTGGAGGTGGTCAGGTGCCTTCCACCAACTTCACAAGAGGACTTGTGGCTCGACGGCTCTTTAGAGTGCCTCTATGCCTCAAAAGTACTATACATTTACAAACACCAATGCCTTCTCCGGGATTCAAACCCCGGCCCTACGGTACAGCAGTCAGTGTCACTAACCACTATACCAGATGACCTCTGCTTTTTAACCTGCTCAATATTTGTGTTTGTCAAAATTCATTTGGGTAATTTTTGAAAAGATAATGTACAATTTGATTTAAAAAATTAGTTATTTTAGTAAGTAAATACATTTTA
The DNA here is from genome assembly GCA_019973935.1 of Trichonephila clavipes. Lineage (NCBI taxonomy): Eukaryota > Metazoa > Arthropoda > Arachnida > Araneae > Nephilidae > Trichonephila > Trichonephila clavipes. The sequence goes on from BMAU01021379.1 coordinate 3,299,529, forward strand.
TACAATGACCCGTATTTGCATCCATCATATAACTTTTTGTTTCTATTGAATTTCAAATGGAACAATTTTTTTTTATGAAGCAATGATTTTTAACTTATAATGATAAAAAAAGTATTCTTATTTTATTTCATTGACCTATAAACTTGTATCTTTAAATTATGCTAACCTGAAATGATTGTATACTTTCTACATTGAAATGAATATTTTTTTCAAGCATCAATACTGTAAAATATTGTAATAGAAGTATTTTGTGATAAAATTTTTAATGAATCTTAAAGTTTTTAGTAAAAAAATTAAAGAAGATTTTGCGGTAAATAAACTAAGTATCTGATTATATATTGAACTTTTTTTTCTGTTTACTTTATGCAAGGGTGAAACTTTGATATGTGTTTATTAGTCATTACCTCACTATAAGACCTTTGTGACTTATGACCAATTTTATGTGCATGTTTGCCTAAAACTTGACAAAGAGGAAACTCTTAACCATTGTATATTATTCAATGTCAACACCCTGCTGATAAATTACTCTTTGTGTTTCTGACTTGATTAGTTCAAGACCATAAAAACATCCATTAGAAATTCATTTTTATTGCTTGCAGTCTGTTTCTTTACCTAAATTGTTTTATGACTTGGTATTGAGAAAGTAACCTTTATGTCAATCCTCTGAGCTTCATGTAAAATCTTGATTATTTTCCATTTAATATTCAGTTCTAATTGAATGTCATCTAATAAATGAATCATAATTTGATTCTACTTAATAATTATGTATTCATCATGAATGCTAAATTACTCTCGACTTAAATAAACTTATCTTTCTGTTTCATATTTTCATTTTAGGTCAGACACTTCATTGTTACAAGGAGCGCCATATTATTAAAGATTGTTTAAAACGAATTCCAATTTTGGATGTTGATTCTACAGTGCAACCAATAACTGACAGTATTTTAAGAATAACTCTATCTGTTAAACCTGATTTCAAATGGTCAGATAAACATCATGGGAGTGGTTCTGAAACATTCTGGATATGGATTGCTGATCCAGATAGTGATCATATATACCATTTTGAGTACTTTCTCCTTCCTAAAAAGCAGGTATATTAGTTAAATCTATTTATTTTAAGTACTAATTGAAAATGAATTTTCATTCTAAGTAATCTATAATTTAATTTATGGTCAAAGAAAAAGTAATATTTCTTAAAAGTAAAAATCTTTATGTAATTTTCATTATATTAGCACTTATTTAGAAGAAAAACGAATTATGAGTTAGTAATGTAAAATCACTGAATATTTGCAATAAATTTTCAAAACGGGATTTTTTTTTTATGGAAAGACAATGAAAAAAATTCATTTTTCCCTAGGTGATTCATAAAGAGGTGCAGTCTTTAGTTTTTACAATTCCTCTTCGAAAAGATGAGAGACCAAGTCAGTATTTAATAAGAATTGTTTCTGACCGCTGGTTAGGTTCTGACCGAGAATTTCCAATTTATTTTCAAGATGTGATTCTTCCTCAATATAGACAGCCTCACACTGGTAAGCTTCTAAATTTCTTACTTTTGCTAGTAAAATTTTTCTATTATTTAGTTTTATACAATAATATATTATGAATTGTTTTCTTTAATTATTGATGAAAAAATATTTTAAAATTCTCCACATTCAAAGTAAAATCACTATCTATTAAACTTACTCACATAGCATTTGCAATTTATTTAACTTATACAAATATTTACATCTTTTTTCCTCCTGGAATATGATTTGCACTGTTATTGTTGTTGTCCAAAATAAAATCAATCTTTATAATCATATTTTCTTCCAGTAAGGAATTATTAGAATTCCTGTTTATATCAATTTTATTTTCACTATTATTTATAACAACTTCAAGCAAAACAAATTAAAATAAAATTGTGTTGATTTCTACAAAGTACAATGATTATTTTACTGCATTGAAACTAGTATGATGTGTTTTGGTAAATAAAAGAAATTCTTAAGCAATTTAAATATTAGGATCTTTTTCTTCTAAAACAAGAAATTCTGCTTTTAAGTCTTTGATGGTTATGAACGAGTTCAGCTCGCAATCGAATCGTGCTTCATAATGCGCGGAAATGAGTTTCGCTCGGGAGCAAGATTTCAACCAAAAGGGTTAAAAACGAGCACTACTCGCATAATGAAATTTTTACCCAGTGTGCACTGACAAGCTGAGCTTGTTCATTATTATTCTGCATTGATTATGTTACAAATGAATCCTACTCGTGAAATTTAGTTAGTTTTACCGTCTACAGATGGCATGTTCCATGAATTTCTTTTCATAATGAAGAGAAATTTTTTTTTTTACCTTTTTCTTTTTAAGTGTATTTTGGCACATTTTTTAAGGTGTTTGTAAAGTAAAATAGCTCAAAATCAAAAGTTAGATCATTATGATGATGATTATGATTTTGATACAGAAAGTTTATCAAGTTTTGAGTCTGATGAAGACTTTGTTCACAGTATATCAAGCTCAGAAGCCGATTAAAGCGATGTAGAAGATTTTTGAAGTGTTCGCAGTGGTGTAAAATTGATTCAATTTCTCATACTCCCAGCCGATTTAGTTTTACTGATGATGTGGTCATGAAAGCTTGCGGGACAAATATTTCTGATCCAGTAGAGTACTTCAAGCTTTTTTTACTGATGAGATTTTAAATCATATTGCTACTGAAACCAACATTTTTGCTGCTGTAAATTTAAATAAATTTAAGAGCAAAGAACATTCCCAAACTCATCATTGGAGTGAAACTAATGTAAATGAATTGAGAGTATTTTTTGCAACATTAATTTTCCAAGGAATAAATACGAAACCAACTGTAAGAATGTATTGGTCAAAAAGAAAGTTAATTGAAACTCCTAGTTTTTCTAACCTCATGAGTTCGAGAAGTAGCTGTATTTATTTAGTCCTTTCAATTTAATATTTGTCTTATATTTATAATTAACTATTATTATTTATATAATTTATTATAATCATTTATAATTTACAATTTAATAATTATCATTTATTAACTATTTTAAAGTACGTAAAAACTGTTATTTATCTACTACAAATACTTTAAGAAATTTTTTAAATGCATGAGGCGAGCTATCTATGGCATTGCCAGAGGAGTGCGATATTTTTGGAAGAATGACAGGGGGGAAACAGCTGCCACTTTTGACTACTCTTTACTCATAATACTGTGCGAGTTAAGTAAACAAAAACTGCTCATTTCCCTAACAACCATCAAAGGGTTAATGAAACAGTAACTGATATTTTAAAACTTTCAGTTATGAGCTCTTACTTCATTTGAATTTTTTAATCCAACATTTAAGGTTGTTTTCGGTCAATGTTAAAGGATAGGGATGAAACGGCAAAGACATTTGTGGGCAGGAAAAAGCTCCAATAATAATAAAAAAATTTATGGATATAAAGAAAATAATTGTTTAAAGGATAGTGTTTTTTGAATTTTGATTTTTTGGAAAATTACAGTTTTCAGCATTTTTGCAAAATAAAATTTGACTTTTCTATGTTAAAGTATAGGAGGTGGAAACGCAAAAGACATTTTAACAGAAAAAAAAACATTTTTTTTTCTTAGAGTAGAATTAAATAGTATATAAGAAAGCAAGCTTCCCTCTTTGGACTAGTGTAGCCAGAATTAAGTTTTATGTTTTTCTTAATTAACTTTTTTTAAATTTTAAGTTCATTCTGAATTATTTTTGGCGTAGTTAGGACTATCTCAAACAGATGGCACCACCATCGTTTGAAAAGTGAATTTATTCTTGGCTACGAATACTTATTTTTGGCGTTATCTTTCTGAAATATAGTCGCCAGCTGAAATTATGGTAACTTGCAAATTGTGACAAATAGTGGACAATGGAAAAGGTTTATGATGTACAGAGATTTAACATCTCAAATCTGACGAACTTTCCGATTTAGGAAAGTTTTAAATATTTTCTGCATGTGTGCTTTAAAAAAAATCGTTTATAATTATACTGCTTAGATTTTTTTTTTTTTGTCTGTTATTGAAGGAATGTCTGTAAGAATATTTAAATTCTGCGAAATGACTTAACGAAGAATGAAAGTATACTTACTTTATACTTGATCGAAAGTTGTGAATTAACTCTAAATAACACAAATTACTACTCCTTACTCACAAATTAAAATTTTAATCTAAATATTGTAATGCAATTATTATTAGTATATTATTTTCTTTTTAACTAACAAAAATTTTTTTCCCATCGATTTTATATTTGACGTAAAACTTTACCATAAACCATTGGAACAATTATTAACGCAAAATATTGTTTTTTAATTTAATTAACAGAAACTTATTTTTTCAATTAATTACGTTCAGATTCTAAGCCGCACCCCAAATTCTCAGCACATTTTTGTGAAAAAAAATAGTGTAAAATATATTATCGATATATGATATATTTACAGAATGAAAAGTGGCTGCGATACCCTAGTGGTCAAGGTAACGTACTCGTGGCTGGCGTCTCATGAGTTCGAGCCTAGTACCGCTGAAGTTCTGTCGTGTAGGGGAGCGATGAACGTTAAATCTGAGAGCTCAAACGTCCTCTCATTGGTGTGGTAGTTAGGAGATTGGAGGTGCAAGCTCAGGTGTCGTCCTCGTCACATGACTATGGTTCAAAGTTACGAGGTCCGTCACCAAAAGCCCTCGTGTAGCTGATCAATATTACGTTTATATTCAATCACTAACTAAACGAAATAAAAAAAATATTAAAGGTGAATTAATAAAAAGTGAATAATTAATTTACTTTACCAGCATTAAAAACTTTTTTCAGTCTTTGAATCTAAGCTGCACCAGAATTTTTGTAGCCTAAGTATCGGGAAAAAAAGTGCGGGCTTAGATTCGAATAAATTCGAAGAAAATTCAGTGTAATGAATGTTCGCTACATGTCTAAAGACAAATTCGCCTCTTGTGAAAAGGTGACTGCTGAAGTTATGAAAAGTTACGCTCAAGAAGAAATAATGCAATCATCAGGTTTACTAAATGCTATTCAATATGAAATAGGAAGAACTTTAGTAGCTTGCAGTAATATTTTAATCTGGAATGCAACTAACAACCCCGCAGAAACTTTTATGAGCCAGTTGTGTAAAATATGCGGAGGAAAACGAATAGACTTCAGTAAATCTGGTGGTTTCAATAGGAGAGCTGACATTGCTGTCTTAGCTTTTCAAATTTTGAAGCTTCACTGGGACTATCGCCGCCCTCGTCATTTCGAACTTCGATCAAGTGACGAGGACGAAATCAGAGCTGGAATCCCAATTTCCCAAAATTTCCTCCAACAGCAACATATAGTATCATCTACTTCAAACATCTGCTTTGAGGTTCGGCCTTCTACATAGCAGATCTTCAGCAGGGACACCAGAATTCAAACCGACGATGCAACACCACGTCGATCACGAGTTCGTAACCATGAACTCTTGCCTACTGTGACCTCCTATATCTTCTCAAACAGGATACCGTAAAAACTGTCCGTGATATATATTTTTATAATTAAGTATATTACTTAGCCATTTATTTGGATTCCTACATTGAATGAAACTATTATTTTGTTACCAAATATGCCCAAAAATTAAACAATAATGCAATTTTCTTTGATTTAAATATAATGTTAACTTCCAAATTGAAAAATTGTTATTGACATATATTCATTAAATAAACATAAATTTCTTAGAAAAAATAAAAGCAATGTTTATATATTATATGCTGGATTAATTGTACTTGATAATTAATTGCCAGCCTATTTTCTCTCCCTTATAATGAATGATATTTTAATCATTCTCTAAAGTTACAAAAGTAATTTTAATTTCAAAATATCTTTCTTTCTTCCTTTTTTTTTTTTTTTTTTTTTTTTTTTGCTGAACATGAAATAATTTTGTAATGCTTATTTTCATTTACGTACAATTTCTTATAAAAATATTTTTGAATTTTGAAAATTATTTTACAAATATATGTAAAATAATGGTCAAACCCATAATTAACCAGTTTTTTTAATGAAATAGCTTCATACTATCTTAGAAAAATATCAAAATTGATAACCTTTAACTTTTTTAACATTTAAAACTACTTTTTTAAAGAAAACTCTATTCAAAATTGTTTCCCTTAAACCTTTAATAATGTAATACAGGTGTAAGTGTATACCTAATTGGAAATTTCTGAAACATTTTTTTTTTTGTACATAAGAACTTTATTTTGTAATACTTTTAGAAACATTTATTATTCCATGATAAAAGAATATTAAATCGTTTTTCTTTATATGTAGTGCCTACTAGATTGTGAATATTTCATTGTTTACTGTACCGGGACCAACAAAACAAATTTATTCACGTTAATACATTGTTTTTGCTCAACTAAATCGTTTTGTAATGGAAAATGAACTTTTTTTTTATTTGTGGATAAAAACACCTATAATCAAGGAGAGCAAACAACTTATTGACATTTTAAAAGACATTTGATGGTAAAATCTATATTAAAACAAGAACAGCTCCTAAAATTTAGATTGCAAAATACATAGGATTTTTTCCATAGTTAGAAACTAATAAGCATTCATAACAAATTATCAGAATCCATGAGTCGAAAAAGTAAGAAAGCCATTTTAGATCTCTCTCATGGTCAAGAGTCAACACTATTTTACCCCCCAAAAAGAACAAGTATTTTGTTTCACAGTCGTAAAGACTGTGGCCCTCTTTCCCCTGCAGAGAAAGGGGAGGATTCTATTGAAGGAAGTGCGCTACACACACAGAGAGGAATTTTTCTTGCCTTTTTCGAAATCAACCAAAAGCGGAGAGCAGAGTGCACGCAATCTTCTCTTTTCAAACAATTAAATCTCACCAGCAATGACATCCAATAATTCACAAAATAGCTGTAAATTTATGTTTCGAGATATCTTTCCGATTTTTTCGAAATTTCGCAATTGTCCATAATTCTGGAGATCTTCGTATAATAAGGACCATTATAAATTTATCATCTTCCATCCTCTCAAAACTTGACACATTTGTTGAGTAATTCAGAGTACCACTGAGAATTGTATCTCTCGTGAAATAGGTTGCCAACCCCTGTTCTATTGTATAAAAGTAAAATTGTATCATACTGTTTGTTCATTAAAAGGTGAAATTTAATTTTTCATTGCTTTAAATCCACCTATTCTTCCTTTAAAAATCATTTGTTCAGGAAAAAATTAAAGTTTCGTTCTGTACATCATTTATCTAGAGAATTGATCAACAAACTGTGTTCCACGAGTCCCAAAAAAAAAAAATGGGAAAGAAAAATTACAAATATGTATGCAAAATGGATTTATGTTCTCATGAAATTCGTTTAGCCACAATTATCTAAAGATGATCTCATAGACTAAAATTAAAAATTTTATTTATACATAATTTGAAAAACTTTTTTAACTTTAATTGTAATATAATAAATGAATTTTAAAACTTTATTTTATGCAGTAGATTGTGAGTATACTATTGTTTGCTATCCCGAGTAAGTAATTTTATACTAGTTAGTACAATGTTTTGAAACCTTTTACATTTGTGGGGGAAAAAACACCTATAATGAAGAAGATAAAAAAAATTTATCGACATATGAACAGATTCGATGCTAAAATTTAAATTTAAGCTAGAAGACCTACATTTTAGGTTACCAATTCATGCCATATAGGCAGAATTTCTCACACAGCTATGAACATTTTCATGCCATTCACAAAAATGTATTTAGAAAGTGAAAAATATTTTTACCGCGATTGGCAACAAAAACAAGATACAAAAACGAATTGAACACGGAATATGAAATGCTACTGCAGATAATTTCAAAAAGCTTATACGTCGATAGTTTGTGTAAAAAATTGTGAACACATATCTCAGTTACTAAGTATAATGCATGCGTAGGTGACATTTGGATCACAATTTTATATTATCAATGAGTAAATAACATTAAAATTACATCATAAAGTTTTTAATAAAAAATTTTTTTTTTAAATTGTCTTTACATATAATATCAAAAATATGTTTATCTATATACTTTAAATATTATTTTAAGATATATTCCCTTCAGCGAGGAAGGGGTTTCCTCAAAAACATGTTACAGTTCTAGGGGGTCCAAGAGTTGAAAAAGTTTGACGATTGACCAATGTCCGGACATGAGAAGTCTTTCATGGTCAAGATTCACTCTGCTGCTTTAACCCCCTAAAAAAAAAAAAAAAAAAAAAAGAGCTAACATTTATTTTACCAGTTTGACGACTGTCACCCTCCCTTCGCCCCCCCGCGTGTTCCCTTTCCCTGAAGGGGAAAATTTCATTGAAAAGGTTACCTGAGAGAGAAATTTATTGCCCATCTTGGAAATCTTGAGACAAATATTTGTGACAAAAATTTCGCAATAGCCAACGCCATCTAGATGTCATGTAAGGTGTTAAACTAATGGCCCGCCATCACCTTAATATACAACTGAAATAATCTGGTCATTGAAGTCCATTAGGTCTTAGTTATTATCAGCCAAGAGATGTTGAAAAAAAAAATTGAGTGCCATTATAGTTTAGAATACCTTGAGTAATTATGAATTTTTAAATTCTATGCATTTGCTAATTTGTTTATGTGAATATTAATAAAAAGTAAATTAAGAAAGGTATAATTCTTACATTTATTTATTTAAAACATTCTGTTAATCTTTCCCAAATGTGAAAAGAAAATGATTTTGTGTAATTTTTAGTGCTATTTGACATTACTGTGTACCACCATTTTAATTTTAATATCACTAAATAGAGAACTTCTATTTTATATATTGTTTTCATAACTTGAAAATATTTCTATTTTGCAATTATTATAACACATAAAATATATGTGCCAAAAAATATCTTAATTCTGCTATTCATTGCTTATTTCAGATTTGTTGCAACTTGTTCCTTTACCTATTACTGCTCTGAAGAATCTAAAGTACGAAAAATTATATAAGTTTGACTACTTCAACCCTATTCAGACACAGATTTTCCATACTTTATATCATACTGATCATAATGTTTTACTTGGTGCTCCTACTGGATCAGGAAAGACCATAGCAGCTGAAATTGCAATTCTTCGTGTATTTAATGAATATCCAAATTCAAAGGCAAGTTTATTGGAAGTCTTTAGTCCATTTGTTGAAGTTTCATAAAAGTAGTTCAATTATACATAATATTTTATATTTTAATGGATTTTATCATGCAAGTACTGTGTTGTAGTCTATGAGACTGATTGTACAAAAATGAGATAAAAATAATTCCTAATTTTTAAATTTCAGTTGAAGATTTAGCTAAATTACATTTTATTTCCACATTTCATTTTCAGAATAAAAAAGTGCAGAATCTGTGATACTATTAACAGCAATTACAGATTAACTTAAAGATTTTAAATTTTTGAAATATATATTGAAAAATAAATTAAAAGATAATTTTTAAACTTGAGCTGTGAAATAATGACATAATTAATATCAATGAATTATTAGTGCAGTCAGACCCTAATTTACCAAACCCCTATTTAATGAATTTCGCCATTTGCCAAATTTTTGTCCACCCCCCCTCCCGAATTAAAATGAAGGCAAAAGCCCCTATTGAATGAATTATAAACCCTAAATTAATGAATTATTTAATCTGCTAAAAAAAAATTTTTTTTTTATTAGTTTGAAACAGAAAAAAAATGTATTTCTTTTCAAATGAGCATATCCTCTTTGTTCAGAACAGAAAGACTTCCTTTGTATGCAGCAAATTTCAACGGGAAAAATTGTAACCCATTATTAAACTTTACAGGTGTAGATTAGTCATGAGTAACCTATCACAAAAATTTTGAATAGGACATGAAGTTCTTTTATCTCATCTCACTCCACAACACAGGGTATATTTCTTTACCATTTGTTCTTTTTCTTTAGAGAAGTGAGGTTTATTATATTCATAGTTTTGCAGAAAATTCTGTGCACCTGATGTTGAGGAAATTGTTAATTTCTCAGAACCAGTGAATAGCCATTCTAATGCAGAAATTGATAATGAAGCTTCTATAAAGACTTTTACTTTTTCTAATGTTATGCATTGTTTAGAAACTATCAAAACATGCCTCTTGTAGCAGGATGTAGATGATGCAATATCTTCTTTTCTGCATAAAATCAAAGAACTTTTCTCCAAGTCAGGTATAAAAAAATTGTTAAACGACTATTATTTAGGATTTTAAAAAATTTTCACTTAACTGGTGTATAATAATTTGCTAACAGTAATATTAGCTGCTGAATAAAAGGTGTGTTATTTCTAACTAAGGATATTTTTTATGTTATTGCTTATTAGAGAAATTCAAAAAGGTAAGTGCAAAAAAATTGCTTATATATATATAGTAAAATAAAATAATAAGTGACAAAGTTGTACTACCTACAAGGCCAAAAAAGAAAGAAATTGGATTCTTAGAAACATTTATACGTAATGTTATGAGATAGTATTCATTTTTTGAATTATAGTTGTGGCCGCAAGAAAAACTTTTTGATATTGATCACAACACAGTTTATTTTATTAACTTTAACTTCAGAAAAGAAAATTGTGCATGCTCTATGCTAAAGTGCCAGGCAAGCAGGAAGATGATTTTTTTTCTACATTTAAATACACTAGGGAAAACAGAAAAATGTAATTTAAAAAATATGATTACATGTTCAATTAATGGGAAATATTAGTTATTTTTAGAAATTACATCAGTATTTTAGAGGGAAAATTTCCACCTCTCCTTAAGGCACATGTATGAAATAATTTTTTTTTTACTAGAAATCATTTATCAATCTGTCCAAAATTCAAGATCTAATCCTTTAATGCAAGATGAATGAGACACATTTCAAAATGGGGTATTTGAAATTATGATTTAAACAAAGAAATACACAAGATTAGAACATTTTAAGTAAACATTAAGTTATTGCTTATATGTTTAATTTTTATTTACTTTCCCCTCTTCAGGTAGTTTATATTGCTCCCTTGAAAGCTCTAGTTCGAGAAAGAATTGAAGATTGGAAAGTTAGATTCCAACAGAACCTAGGAAAGAAGTTAGTTGCATTTCCTCAAGATTTGAGTAAAATTATAAATTACAGATACTGCATATGTGTGTTTTCTTAATAAAATTTTAAGCATTAATTTAGGATTAATTTAACTAAACGATACTAGATAGATTCAAGATACTATCAAACATTTTAGTTACTCATATGCTAAGTTTTGATTTTTTTAAAAAATTTATAAATGTATTTGAAAAGAATTCTGGTTAAAATCAGAATCTAGTTTAAATGTATTATGAATTTTAATTAATATATTTTCCTACTTGTGTTCTACAATATATCCATTTTGAAATATTATGTATGTGATTTAATTTAAGTCATATTTTATCTGTCTTAGAATTATTTTTTTAATTATTAAACAAATAAGTTTTATTGCATTTTTTTAGTTTTTAAGTATGTAATATATATATATGTGGGAGACAACAAGGGGTCCAAGACGTTGGTCTTTCTTCTATTTTATTTTAACATTAAACAAAAATTAATTAAAAAGGTAGAAAAGTTTTTACAGATAAGTTTGACGATTGTATTCAGAAGGTAACGCCTGCTCGCGCACCTCTCGCGTTCTCCTTCGCTGCTTCTCTCTAATGTTTTAAAAGTTTTTGTTTCACTTTTACTAATTCACAAGTTTCAGTTCTGCTTTTACTTTGATGCGCCTGCGCGCGAAGACTGCTTGGTTTTGGCTGCATGTCACAACGGCCAGCCTGACCGTACGCTGTCCGCAGCGGTATTTCCATGGAGACCAGAGGAGAATCTGAAACATACAAAAAAAAACGGAACAGACAAGGACTATACGACAAATATACAGAGATTAAACATATCAAAATTTTTCTGAACTAGACAGTTTCTCCATCATGTGAAGGCATCTCTTCGACATCCGGAAGGTTCCACAGGAAAACATTGTGTTTCACCGGCATAAGAACATCTTTTTCAACAAGTTGATCTTTGGTTGAACGCATCGATATTTTCCTCTGTAGAGTTCTGGACGTCTGTTTAAAACGATTTCTCTTTTTCCTTCGCTTCCACTGCCAGGGTTGAAAGATTCGTCGGAGCAACACAAACCGTCGATAATTACGTTCCATTGGTGAAGGGGTAGGTGAGCGGGAGATGAATTCCACGGAACTCGTTTTCATGGCACCATTGGCTTTCTTACACAATACTATATCAGAACATTTTTCTCTTACAATACTCAATTTTAACTTAGTAATCTTAATTTTATTACATTTATAATCCTTAATTAGAGAACTCAAATCATTTCTAATATCAAAGTTCTTAACATATGGCAAATCATAACTAGAGTTTTCTATCACATTTGAAACAGAAACATTTGGAAAAGAAACACTTGAATAAGCATAAGCATGAGCACCTAAAGAGGATTCACTTTCATTCAATAAAACATCGCTCTTTGCGTGGCCTAGTTTCTCTATTTCAGAATATACACTGGGATGTATAATAAATTCTTCGGTCAAGGTCGGTGATATTGCCGTTCCAACACTTAAGCTAGGAGAGTGTTGATTAAGAGAAATATTTATGGGTTTAACTTCTACCATACGCTGTTCGCCAAAACATGAACTTAATGTTATGATTTCTTCGGAAGGTGTTTGCACTCTAATTAGTGAGGAATTTAAAACTGGGATCTGGCAACCTGAATCAATCAATGCTGTGACGGGCTGATTTTCTACAAAAATGCTTACGTATTGAAGATTTGCGCATTCTTCGCTATTTTGTTTTTCGCTCTCGATTTTCAAAGTATTCACGTTTATTTTATTATGGATGTGATCATTAGATTCTTTAGGTTTAAAACGCTTCTCACAGTCTCTTGCGCAATGAGATGAATCACCGCATATGTAGCAATTTTTATTTTCTCTTTCAAGATATTGGGGATAGTTCTCTTTAATCTTTGGTTTAAAGTTTTGTGATCTATTTTTAAAGGGGTCTTGGGTATATCCATAAGTAATAGGAATTTCTTTACGTGATCCGCTTCTAGATGAAATATAAATATCACACTCTTTAGCTAAATCAATAGGCCTAAACCAATCTTCTGCTTCTCGAATGCCAATATGAGTTGCAGTTTCCTTATTTAAAGTTTCAAATAATTTATCAGAAATTATAAGATCACATAGAGATTCAAAGGAATTAACTTTTCTTAACGAACAATAATATTGGAAGTTTGCCGTCAATCTTGCAGCAAATTGGATGTATGTCTCGCCTGATGATTTTACAGCATTTTTAAATGAGTTTAAACACTCGCGAGGGGTTAATTGGAATTCTCTGAGTACTATAGATTTTAGTTTTTCATAGTCATTTAATTCCTCTTCTTTAATATACAGTAAGACGTTATGAGCTCTTTCGCCCAGAAGATTTATTAAAATTTCAGATTTATATTCGTCATTTATTTTCTTGGTTAAAAATGCGCGTTCTAATGATTGGAAGAACAGATTAAAATTTTCAGATCTGGTGGGAACAGGAAGAGATAAAGTTTTTATACTTTTTTATCATATTTTCTATGTTAGTTTCGAACTGTTTTTCTTCGACTTTAGCTGCAGGATTTAAACTTAATGCTTTTTATTTTTGGCTAATTGAAGTTCGATTTCTTTTTTCTAATTTTGCCAACTGAAGTTTCGCGAGCTCAATTTTTTGTTCTGAAGTTACCTCTCTTTCGTTTTGCGATACTCTCTCATCTATACAGTTTTGAATTAAAGTTTTAACGAAATCTGGATCACTTTCAAATGTACTACTGTTCTCAATTTTAGTCTTTAGTTTAACTATAGTGTCAGTACTTTCGACAATACCGTCTAGCTCCTGAACTACTCTTATGAGATCCTCTTTAAGAGCGTTTTTATACATTTTAGAAATGGAAAGATCCTACCTTTTTTTTCTGGCTCCCTTGTTGCTCGCACGTACGATGTATCCAATGAAGAAAAAATTTCGATTCCACTGATTTCACCTCTTCGCAGGTAATATAGTTGAAATTGTGGTTCCGGCCTCTACACAGGCGGAATTTTCGACGATGGGTTCCAACCTCTACACAGGCGGAATTTTCATGTTGAGTTCAAACCTCTACACAGGTTGAACGAAGTTTCCGAAAAATGGTGGCGCGTCTCCTCCACGGACGGCTTTTTTTTTTTTCACGTTCCAAATTTTGATCAAAATCGAAAATTTTTTTTTTTTTTTTTTTAATCGCCTCTACACAGGCGGAATTTTTATGCTGAGTTCAAACCTCTACACAGGTTGAACGAAGTTTTCGAAAAATGGCGGAGCGTCTCCTTCACGGACGCTGTTGTTCATTGTCCAGACTTTGGTTCAAAATCGAAATCTTATCGATCCTTCGCGGCCGAGCCCCCATAATTTTTGGGAGACAACAAGGGGTCCAAGACGTTGGTCTTTCTTCTATTTTATTTTAACATTAAACAAAAAATTAATTAAAAAGGTAGAAAAGTTTTTACAGATAAGTTTGACGATTGTATTCAGAAGGTAACGCCTGCTCGCGCACCTCTCACGTTCTCCTTCGCTGCTTCTCTCTAATGTTTTAAAAGTTTTTGTTTCACTTTTACTAATTCACAAGTTTCAGTTCTGCTTTTACTTTGATGCGCCTGCGCGCGAAGACTGCTTGGTTTTGGCTGCATGTCACATATATATAGCTCTTACACCAAAAGAATCACCATAATTATTTATAAATTGATTTTTGTCATATTACTGATGATGCATAACTTAACTACATTTCTAGAGTGGAAGAGTTAACTGGAGATGTTACTCCTGATGCTGCTGCTATTGGCAGAGCAGACATAATTGTTACTACACCTGAGAAATGGGATGGTGTCAGCAGAAGTTGGCAAACTAGAAGTTATGTCAAGGCTGTAGCTCTCATTGTTATTGATGAAATACATTTACTAGGTTTGTCAAATAAAAATATTTTCTATTAAAATTTTGAGTATTTCTCTAAAGTTTTGATAATTTAATGTTCTATTTCAATATACTAGAAGACAATACATGAATGAGGCAATTTTTTTAAATATGTAATCAAATTTATTTGAAATCTATATTGTTTTGATGAAAGTTAATCTTATACTATATATTAAGCTAGTCTGTATTTCAATAAAAAACGGGGGTTTTTTTGTTTTTATTTACACATTAAGTAGTCATTGTTAAAGTAAATTAATATTCTGGTTAAGTACTGATGATGAAAGATCATTAAAAAATAGGTTTTTTTTAAAGGCCGGATTTGAAATTTAGAAAATAATCTGTGAAGTGTAACTGCAAAAGTTTACATTGATAGCAAAACATTTTAGAGAGTAACACATAGGGTGGAAACCCAGACTTTAAAAAGGAGCAAATGATCTCCCCCACCTCTAGAAAACTCGAATTCTTTGAAAATAAAAAAAAAGAAATATTTCTTTAAAGTAATGACAGTTTTATGTGAATTATTTGATATTACTTTTTTTAGTCGATACAAAACAGTTGAATGCAATTTGTTTTTTATATTAATCTTTAATTTTTCATGTTTAATTTTTAATAGTCGATGAGGAATATAATTCCACATTTGTTTTTAGGGGAAGACCGAGGTCCTGTTTTGGAAGTTATCGTATCTCGTACTAACTTCATTTCTTCTCATACCCAAAGAAATCTAAGAGTTATTGGATTATCTACAGCTTTGGCAAATGCATGTGATATTGGTCATTGGTTGGGAATCAAAGATGTATGGAGAAGTATATATATGTATATTGACTCCTTAACTGCCTTGAGCATATATATTCACTTCGCTCAGCCAGTATGTTAACTGCCCTTAATATATATACACCTTTTCAAAGCATGTTTCTTTGCATTACACAGCTATCAATGAGGCTATTTCAAAGGCTTTAAAATGCAATAGAATGACTTTGACAGTGTTTGCAAAGAATTTATTTATTTCATAAAAGAATTTACTATTTGTGCATTTTGTTTTTCTCCAATACATGGCTTAACCATGCGAGTTTGTACAAAACAAGGTGGCACTGGAGAACAAATTGTGTAACTTTTCCTTGGCAGTTAAGGGGTTATCAGTATTTTAAAAGATAATTTTTGTGCATTTGTCTAGATGATTATTTTTAAAATATGCAAAATTGGAATCTATAATTATGGTTTTAATTAATAGTTATATAGATGTATAATAACTAATATTTCAAATCTCATCCTTTTTATCGACTTCATTATGATAAGTCAAGTTTCAGTTTTATATGTAATCTAAAAATACAATACATTTTTCCTGTCACTTAGCTACTAAATCAGAGGAATTTTTTCCTCCTTAATTGCAAAAAAAAATTGTTTTGTTAATCTTTTTAATTAATTTCACTTCTGTGTTAAAAAATTATTTCCAATGTTGCTTAATTTATTTTTACTTGTTAAGTATTTCTTTATTATTCTTCTGAATGCTACAATACTATTTATACTTTCATGTTCATATCTTAATGCTAAAATATATTTATGAATAGCTGTTTCCTTTTTTATTTTTAGGTTGGTCTCTACAATTTCAGATCTTCTGTAAGACCTGTTCAACTTGAAATTCATGTTTCAGGTCATCATGGGAAACATTATTGTCCTCGAATGGCTCTTATGAATAAACCTACATACCAAGGTATAAAAAAAACCAGATTGTATTTATTGCATTAATGAAAAATATGCATAATCATTTAACTTGTGTACTTTTCCCCTTCCCAGCTATTCAGACTCATTCTCCAGATAAACCAGCATTGATTTTTGTTTCATCAAGACGACAAACACGCTTAACTGCTATAGATTTAATTGCCTATTTAGTTGCTGGAAGTAACCATCAACAATGGATGCATATGGAAGAAGCAGAAGTAATTAAACTTATGGTTGTTAAAATTTGATTTAAGTAACAGATATTTTTGTAGAATACTTAGTTTTTTATAATTTCATATTATTGGCTGTATTTCCCCCTATTTCAATTTAATTATAGTAACAAGACCTAACTTCTCTAAAATCTAAGACTGTGGTTAATATTCTTGCTATTAGTTACAGAATTCGGATAACGGTTTACTGCTTAGTTGTCAGATTTGTCACTGTTCTTAGTTTAAAAGTTATACATATATCAAACACCAGTAGTTTTCTGCTTAGTTCCCAATGTAACAGTGGAAACAAAACAAACATATTGCATGACTTAAGTGTGATAATCTTCACGTCACAAAATGTTATTTAACAGGATTCGAAACTTTCTAAGTACATATTAAATATCTTTGATGAGAAATTACTGTACATTCCAGCATTTATAAATGTATTTGCATTCATTAATGGTAAAAAAAACTATAGTATTAAAGAAAATTAAAATATGAATTAGTCAAGATATATTTATATTCATGATTTTATGAAAATAAATTAAAGAACAAATAGATTTGTAGCAATGCATCAATGAATTTAAGTGTACCATTCATGGCTCTTATTTCTCTATAATATTCCTATGAATCATTAAACAAAAATTATTTTCCCTCTTGTTAAAATATCTAGTTTAGCTACTAAGGGTGTTTTGGCAATAACAACTAAAACACATGAATTTGTGAAATTTATACATTTTGTCTATCATAATTTATATATAATGAAATATCATTGTGCATATTTTACCTATTGGGTGTCAAGGAAAGTTCTGTCATTTTTCTCTAAAGAAAAAGTGAAGCTTTTTCTTCTTTTTACCTTTTATTTATAGTATAATCAAAAATGTAATAACCTTTGTTAGTTACAACTGTCTACCAGCATTGTGGCAGTTTATCTAACCCCTGGAAAAGAAGTTCTCTGCTTTGGAGACAAAGTATTCTTCCACTTCTATTTGAACAACTTCATAATTTATATATTCGTCTCCATCAAGAAAGTTTTGCAGCAACCTGAACAAATGATGGTCATATAGTGTAATATCAGAAATATATATATATACTGGCTGAGGTAAAGTTTACCAGCCCAACTCTGCAATTTTTCTTGTCGTGTGTGTTTTAGTATTGTCTTGATGAAGATTTATACCCTTTCTGATAGCCATAGATGGACGTTTATGTTGAACTTCTTTATTCTAAACATCAAGTTGTGAATAGTAATTATCAGCATTGACATTTCATTTTCTTTCAGCTACTCATAGTGCACTATACCCTTGTGGTCCCACCACCAACACAACATAATCTTCTTCTAATGCACATCAGCTTTGGATGTGGACGTTGGTGTAACATAAGCCCATTTGTAAACATAAGCCCTTTTTCTAACCAGGTTTTTATACACCACTTATCATTTTCTGTCGCCAAGTGGTCCAAAAATAGTTCTCTTTTGTGACTAGCAAGGTTTGAAGGACATATCGAAACTCTACCCATTTAATTTTTTTCACTCAGTTTGTGTGGCACTCAGACAGTTTGGACAGAAAACTAAGACTTTCAATGTGATCCGAAGCAGTAGTTTGTTGAATTTCAAGCTTGAAGACCACTTCTGTGAAGTTAACGGGGGATTTGTCGTGATCATATGCATAGCATTTTGTCATTGACATCTAATGCCTTTCTTGATTTGGGTTCATCTTTCAAAGAAAAATCACCCAAACAAAATTTCACAAACCATATTTGGCATGTTATAGCTGTTACTGCAACCTCTTCAAACACGCAGCACAATTTTTATTCTTCTACCTCCATCACTTAATTCCCATTTGGTAATTCATACAACATACAATGTCTTAAGTGCACATTCTCTTCACTCATGTTGACAGTTTTACAAGTTTAAAAAAACTCACTAAAATACGAAAAAAAATGTGTATAAATCATCAATCATATATTAATTAACTGTTTAAACTGATTTCAGTCAGATCCAAATTCTTGCTAAGGATCGACAGTGCATAAATGTGCATCTGTTCAAAAATAATAGAGCTTTTCTCACATACCTAATAAAGTATGTACAGTAGCTTTAAAGATAGATAACATTATGCAATTTTAATATGAAAGCTGCGAATTTCATGTGAGCCAAGGGGTATGGTATGCATAATTCAGCAAATATTACCAATTTCAGGATATTTAATTTATAGATATTGATTTAAAGAACTTCATTTACTTTTCAGATTAGAATTAGTTCAGTAAAATGTTGAAAGGCTCTTTATGGTTTGGGCTTTTGGTTTTAAGTGTTTTTAATAGGCAGGATCACTCATTTAAAAAAGTTAAGCATGTATCGTAATATATCAAAAATCAAATTAAGCAAGTTCAAATTGTGTGCATTTTGACATCTTAACTAAACAAGGTCTTGTGAGAAACAAAAGAATGCAATCTTACTTTTCAGTTTTAATTGTTTCAATATTTTCAGAAAAAAATTTCAATCATTTGTTGTGAGCATAATTTTATCAGCACATACGTAGCAAGTTTAAATTTAATATCAGATAGTATATAGGGCTTAGGCATATACTGAATAAATTGGCATTGAGTATTCAAAGGAAACAATTGTTCTCTCTCTCTCTCTCTCATGGACTTATTTCCACTCAGTTTATATCATATCAAACGGTTTCTTTATCAATTTATCCTAAACATTGGGAACAAGGGCAAAATGAATCAGTTTGGAGACTTTGAGTAAAGTACTTCATAATATCCAGGAATCTGTCTTTAGCCATTATCTGGGTGAAAAATGCTGCACCCTAGGAATTTAAACATAAATTCAAAACAAAACCTTTTGTATCCAAAGACCCATGAGGATACGTAAGTGAAATAAAAGCATCCATCTCATCAAGTGAACAACCAGTTGGGATTTAGATTTATTGTGTGCCTCTTTTTCTGTGCACTGTTGAATGTTTTGCAATTACCTCCCTCCCCTTCCTTGTGCTGGTATGAACAACTTTTCTCTGTCATATAAAGTTGGCTCATCTAATTCATAAGATGTTCTGTTGGAGATGTCTCATTGTGACACTAGTTGAAATACTAATTTCCAAACTGAACCATCATTTATTGCTTATTGGTCTCATTAATTTTTCTTGCTTTGAATACATCTACTGTCATTTATTTATTTTGTAACAGCAGCAGGAAAAGAAATAACTTTATGGTATAAATTTGTACTTTCATTAGCTGTTTCCTGAATAGACTCTTCATCAGATGAATTAGATTCACTTAGGGCAGTCCAATATTTGTCAGATAAATTGTAAGTATTTCAAAATGAAATATTTCATCTCAGATTCAAGTTTTGAACTAGAATTTTACTAATGCTTCTACATGACATGATTTGCAGATTACATAAAATACAAACTAAAATACCAAAATTATTTTTATCTAAAAAGAGTTAAATATCTTTATCATAACATTTCTAACACAAAGAAAATGCCCAACACAGTCAGAAGCAGTTTCATGTAAAATAACAAGTGGATGTTTTTCTCCCCATCCCTCCTCAACTCACTTATGCTTTTCTGTGAAATACGGAAATCCCCTTCCCATAGGTGCATCTGCTCTATCACTGTATCAAATAAGAAAGCCATGAAAATAAAGTATGAATATAATTTTGTGGATACTGTCTAATTGATTGGTAGCTATAATTCTTACTAATACTATAAACATGAAAGTTTGTATGTTTGTTACTCTTTCGCACAAAAACAGATGAATTGATTTTAATGAAACTTTACAATAATATAGCTTGTACATCAGAATAACACATAGGCTATAATTAATAAAGATATTGTGTGAAGTTTCCAACATATAACGATAATTGTCAAGTAAGTAGGAAAAAATTCTGCCATCTGCAAAAAAAGATAGAAAGAAAGACAGGAAATAAAAATAATTTTTAAAAAATAAAATATTTTTTTAATCATATTTTCACAGTTGATGCCAACACTTCCTGTTGATATTTTTTTCTCTTAATTGGTTCTTCATTTTTAAAAAAAGCATCGGAAAGAGGATTATTTTTTTAGAGATCTCTTCCTCCATTTTTATTTTAAAGAAACGAAACATAAAGGAAGAATGCAGCTTGATAAAATAAATAGAGAGAGGGGGGGAGAAATTATTTAATTTTATTGAAGATATCATTTTTGATTAAAGAAATTAAAGCAATTTAATTTCTTAATCTAAGCAATCAAGCTTAAATTCAATTAAAGCAAGCAAGCTTAAAGTATACTCAAATTGTTGACTAAGAGTTAAGCCAGAAAGCTTCAGTATATTATGGGAGGGAAAAAATAAGGTTTAAAGATTGAGAAGGAAAAGGGGGGGGGACATAAAAATTCGAAACATTTAACGCTATAATTTTAATTGAATAGGCAGGCATTGCATTTTTTAAGTATAAAAATAATAACTACCGTACTGTATTTTTTGGAAGTGTAGAAAAAGTACCTACTAAGAATTATGCTGCGAAAATCTAATCTTTCCCTAAGCTCTAATAAAACTTGAGCTATAAAAGTAGCTAGACTTCACAAAACGTTTCCACAAGCCGAACTGCGAAGGCTTGAACAGGTGGAGCGTGAGGCAGCTCACAGAGCTGCTGAGACTCCTGAGCAGTACAAAGCTCAACGTCAACAGAACGCTGAGTATCTGGCATCTCAACGGGTTGCTGAGACATCAGCACAGTCCCAAGCTCGACGTCAACAGAATGCTGAATGTATGGCATCTCAACGGGCTTCTGAGACACGCGAATAGTCGCAAGCTCAGCGTCTTCAGCAGGTGACTTATATGGTGTCTCAAAGAGATACAGAAACCGTTGAAGCAACTGAATCTCGCAGACGCACATCTAATATTCACAAGGAACATGTGGGGGTATTTGATAAAGCTGCATTTGAGTATGAATAGTCTCTTGATTATGAATGCCACACGCTTATAAAAATAGAAGCGATGAATAAAGAATGCAGATTTTGCGGTCCTCTTAAATGGAAAGAGGAAGCTGCAGGCATGTGTTATTCATGAGGAAAAGTAGCCCTTCCTTCAATAGACGAGCCAGTTGAACCTCTTAAAGAACTTTTCTCTTATGAAACAGATGAGTCTAATAAACATAAGGAAATACAATACATGCTTCCATATGACATCTTTGGGGGCAGATAACATTGTTTCAATGCAAGGATTTTGCCTGACTTTCACAATCCAAAGGCAAATATACCACACAATTGGCTCTTTGCTTCCTGCTACCAATACGCAATCAAAATTTTTGAAAGTTTATTTCTTGGGCGATGAGAAAGCCCAAGTTAATAGCCGTTATGAGTACGTATAAGGTGTGGAAAGAAACACGGTTCAAAACATACAAGTTCTACATGATCACAACATTTTAGTACATGAATTTAAAATGGCTAAAGATAGGAGTGACTAGCAATAATTACAAAGGTGTGATACACCCAGATTGTGTAAAACGTGGAACGTGTTGAAAGAATGGAAACGTCATTTACAGGGAACACCTGTTGACTGCTGGCCAGGAGTGAAGGCAGGAGATGCTTTGGGGCACATTTACACAGTGCACATTAGTATCTTCGAATGTTACTGTTTGTGAATACTGCTGAATGTAATACAGGGCTCTACTAACTTGGATCTAAAAACATTTGATGGCCAAGAACTTGAAACTTTTCAACTAGCATTTGAGAAGTTGGGGTTGTTGGAAGAGGACAACCACTGGGATGCCACAATGGAAGAGGTTGTGCTGTTTCGCTCTCCTTTGCAAATAAGAGAGCTATTTGCAATATTGATATACATTTGCAATTTATCCAATCCACTTCAGCTATCAGATAAGTATAAAACTGCATTATCAGAGAATATCTTGCGCATATTTGGAGGGATGGATCAAGTCATCAATGATCTATGTTTGAATGAAGCACTTAGAATTATAGAGGACAAAATAATAATGATTTCCGGAAAGAAATTGTCCCACTTTGATATGCCCACACCACAGCATTGAGGAGAGCTGTTGACCGATTTGATCAAAGAGCTTAGCTACAATACTGCTCAGGTCAGCAAAACTGAGCCATGCCTGCTAACCGAGCAAAAAGACATTTATAACAAAATATTACAACGAGTTGAGCTTAGTGAAGGCGGCTTTTTTCCCCCTTGATGCCCTAGACAATACAGGCAAAACTTTTTTGCTTAATTTGCTAAGCAATTTTCACATCATGTAAATTTTCTATAAACTATTTTAATGATCCAAAATTTAAGATTCCTTAATGTATTTGTTTATCTATATATATATAAATGGATGTATGTATGCATGATCTCGCTTCACTCCAACACCATTCAACCGATCACTATGAAAATTGGCATGTATATGTATTTTTTTATGGAGAAGGTTTCTGTATTGTCTTCATTGCAGTTCCCCACCAGGTGGCGCGCATATCAACTTCTACACCATTCAATCAATTGCCAACTTGACTCTATCTCCTACATTTTGCTATGTTTCCTTTGAATCGCCATTATAATTTAAAGAATGGCGTTGCTTGCAAGAATTACATTTTTAAAATAAAATAAATACAACAGAAAGTAATATAGTAATATTAAGCTTCTAGATATAAATTATTTACATTATTTTAAGTGTTCATTACACAAAATTTGTAACAGTGTGTTACTTTAGCTGAGCAGAGATGAGCTTAGGAAGGTGC
The DNA here is from genome assembly GCA_019973935.1 of Trichonephila clavipes. Classification (NCBI taxonomy): domain Eukaryota; kingdom Metazoa; phylum Arthropoda; class Arachnida; order Araneae; family Nephilidae; genus Trichonephila; species Trichonephila clavipes. The sequence goes on from BMAU01021379.1 coordinate 3,323,132, forward strand.
TTTCAAAAATCAACCCACAAGAGAGTTAGGGGGCGTTATAAATACAAAAGAATCCTTTTTATCAGCTATTAGATCTACAGATTTGAAATTTAACAAACATGTTTTTTTTTGTTCAGCTGAGATATGAAAAAAGCTTTATTTTGTTTAATTTGTAATTCATGTAAAATTAACTCATTAAAAACTTCTTTATCCTTCAATCTGTATTGTTTAATTTTTCAATTCACCCATGCGAAGAACTGGTATACCCAGCTAGTTCTAGGACTGTAAGGTTGGCAAAAATAATTATTTGAAATGAAAAAATTATCTAATCTCACATAAGTTTTTAGGAAAAATAAAAAAAAATGTTAAAAGTATAAATAAATGAAAAACAGTTATATGTTAAGTTAAAATAGATTTCTGGTCAAAATAACTGCTGGCGTATTTCTAGTGTTAAGATTTGTACTGATTGATTTGACTGTGTAAATTTCTGTCGATAAAAGCAATTTCTGTGTTAAATTTATAAGTTGTGTAAACATCCAAATTTTGTTTTGAAAATGATAAAAGGAATTCTGATGTTAAATTTTTGTTCTTGTTCTCCTTAAGTTAAAAAAAAACATTTGATTTCTAATCAAGTTATGGAAAATTATGTTATGTGTTGGCAGTCCTAATTGTAATTAATATTTCAGATGAGATCAGTTGTTGATCTTATTCGAGATCAAAATTTGAAATTTACTATTGCATTTGGTATCGGACTTCACCATGCAGGTCTACATGAGCGAGATCGTAAAATTGTGGAAGAACTGTTCTTGCATCAAAAAATCCAAGTATGTATTTTTGAATATAATGTTCAAATAAAATCAATTATAAGTTATTAAATGTATTATTTAGTATTTCTATGTGAATATTTTTCATCACACAAAAATATATATTTATGCATACGAAATAAATGAAAGTAAGCATGATCATATTAAGTAAATAAGGCTTTAATTTAAGTGGAAAAAGGTGTGAAATTTTAACAAAATACAAAAGGATTGAATTTTCAACAATGGACAATTTAAAAAAATATATAAATTGTTTTACATAACTCTAAGGTTTTCTTTGTTTTTTCAATCTATATATATCATTGATATCTAATCTGTGTTTGAATCTTTGAAATTGTTTTTAAAAATTCATCTAGAAATTGGGTTATTTTAAAAACAATAATCAATAATGGTTGTATTTGATAGGTGTTGATAGCCACAGCGACTTTGGCATGGGGAATCAACTTGCCTGCTCATCTTGTTGTCATCAAAGGAACCGAATATTTTGATGGAAAAGTACAAAGATACGTAGACTTTCCAATTACAGGTAAGAAAGGGTTGTAACCTAAAATGTAAAAAAAATTATTTTTTTACTTATAATTTTATTGAATTGTGAATAAATTTCAATTTTTTTTTACACATATAAAATATGTAATCATATTGTAGTTTTGAAATTTTCAAATGAATCCTTTTTTAAAATACTTTTATATCTTTATATGTCAAAGATAAAATTAAATTTAAATTACTTCAGAGAATTAAATTATTTATAAATATTTCTTTTAATAGTATTAAATGTGCAATAAAAATCTAAAATTAAATCATAGTTTTCAAAAAATAAATTCAGATTGCACCAATCAGAAGGTGCTATAAAATTAGTGGTAATGGTAAATTCTCATTAATTTTTCATGCAATGTTCACCTTTCGCATAAAAAATTTAAGCTTCACCACACACAAATATGTGGTATACAGAAAGGGTAAAAGATAGTAGACATTATTTTCTTTCAAAATTTCTTCTCAAATAGTTTCACTTTTTTATTATTGCTATGAAATCAATAAAGTTCAACTAAAATAATCTGAATTTTATATTTATTTTAATAACAAAACATAAAATTGCAATTGGTCTTTTTGTTGTTAAAAATGAAAGTTCACATTTTTCATTATTATTTATTTTATATTCATCCAACACCCGGGCTTGGCTTTTTGACCATTTGACACAGAGCCTTCCAGTACCAATTGATAACGTAGTCAGTAGGATGTTCATCAAGTCCTGTACATTGGAACAGGTGGTTGCCATCCATTCTGGCATGGCCACAGAGCAAGCAGACCAAACTAGTGGAGGTATACTCCTAGGAAGTCTTGTCTCCAGGTGCCTCAGAATAAGATCTAATGTAGCCAGGGTTTCCCATGGCTTTCCAAACTTTTCATTTCTTGGGTTGGGGCAGTACATTTGTCAATGTATGTGGTTATCATCCTCTTTACTGTTCTGAGGCTCAAGGGAACTTCCGGTTGAGACCACTCACCTCCTTGCTTGTCCTTTTGGTTGGCTCTCATTACCAAAGATCTCAACATGATTTGGGATGACACTGTTAGGCCACAGTCCAACCATATGAAATGAGATATGCAATTTTAGTAGGACACTGAATTCTGTGTAGGCAGTTGTTTGGTGTGTTACTGTTTAAGGCTGAAATTGCATCTTGGGAGTCAATGAGGAAGACAACTTTTGTAAGTGCCAGGCTAGCAGTGAGCATTTATGTTGTAGCTTCACAGACAGCCAAGACCTCACCATCATTTTTTCTCACAGCCAATGAATTTTCAATTGGCCGGCAAAACTCTCCCACACCAGCTCAGTTTGATTCTGGTAGGTATGAGCTGTCAGTATAAATGTGTAGCCACTCATTTGTGGGACAACTTAGTTCACACACACACAATGGTTTCCAAAATGTGGGATTTTAGCTCATCAGAAATGGCCTCAGCCTTATTTAATGTCAGGCTAATTAGGTTGAGCCATTTAGATGGAAAGACAGGTGCGATTGTAGAGTAGTACTCTATAGGAGCATTATGAATCGTCAGTAGTAATAGCTGGTATTTCTTAAGAAATTCCATGTGTAAAAAAGAAGTCTGAGTCTTGAGTCTCTGTATTGCACATCTGTACTCATCTCAGTTACCTTTAATCCACTCTTCTGTCTCTCTCCCAAAATTTGAAAGTGAATTTGTCTCTTATGACTATCAAGAGGCTCAATGCCAGTCTGGAGTTGTATTGCTGTAATTGGAGTTTTGGCTGCACCGGTTATAATTCTTAGGGTGCTGTTCTGATTGATGTCATACTTTTCAAGGTTGTTTGTGCTTGCCAGAATCACAGCCTCACAACCATAGTCCAGCACTTGACAGGCATACGTTTTATGTCCTGTGGATATAACATCTTGGGTAGCTCCCCACTTAGTAGCAGTTAGCCTTTTCAGAAGGTTTAGGCCTCTCTTTTTCTGATATGACTGTGATGCAGGTTCTCTCAGGGAAGCTTACTGTCAAGATTGACTCCAAGGTATTTGGACGAAGATAAATGTTTAAGAGGAAGTGTTTTATATTGCAGGTTTGGAAAGATGCTGCTTGGTGGACACAGAGTGTAGAGTTGGGAAACTGTTTTCTCAACACTAACATCCATTTTATTTGTCATTTTGATTACAATGAAATTTTCATATAGTTTTAAATGAGAAACTTAAAGCTTCAAAATTTTAAAAGTTAATTTATAAATTTACTTATGTTGTAATCAGAAGCAGTAAAAATTAGGTAATGTTTATGTATTTCATAAATAATATCAGTGATGTTTCTTTAATATTTTTTCATGTTATTTTTGCAGATGTCATGCAAATGGCTGGTAGAGCTGGACGTCCACAGTTTGATACTACTGGAGTTGCTGTAGTTTTAGTACATGATATTAAAAAGAACTTTTACAAGAAATTTTTGCATGAACCCTTTCCTGTAGAATCTAGGTAATTCAGTATTTAAACTATATTCTGCATTGAAAGAGAGTGTTTGTTCTTTGTATTTCTTCTAATACTAAAATTGTAACTAAAAAGTTAGTTTTTTTAAAAAAAAATTGTTTTAAGCTTTGTTGAATTTAAATCTCATTTATTTGGAATTGATAATTGCCTTTTTGCATAAGGACTGCATTAACCAAGTGGTCACTGGTATTTTTAATAGCTTACAATATCAAAGTTGAGTCATGTTTTTAAATTCTGTATAATTAAACCTAAATTTCGTTCTATGAAATAATTGTATTTGAAGCATAACTGGGTTTAAATTCCCTCTCATGGAGTAAAAATTAAAAGACTGACACATTGGCTCAAGTTTCTTCTTTTTTACTTGGCCATGGTGTAAAGATGGGGAGTCAAAGTAATCAACCATTTTTGAAGATGTGAAGGTAATGAATGAATTACATGAATTTTAATATGACTTGTGTTTTATGGAAAGTACCCTGATAAGACAAATTTTGAACTTTTTACCTTAAATACAACATAAACCTGGTTAACAACAATGCTTTACTCAGGACCAACTGTGCTACTTACCTTGGGATTTCCCTGGATTACAGACTAACTTGGACTAAATATATACCTAAAGTAGTCGAGAATGGTACAAGTAGGCTGTCTCTGTTTAAAAAATTGCTGGTGTTAAGTGGGGATCATCCCAATGTGTTTTGACTTCCACTTTTACATCTTACATTAGTCCTTTTATTGATTACATCTCTGAGCTTCTTGTTACTGCTTCTGACAGTGCATTATCAAAGTTGGACATTGTTCAAAATAAAGCACCTAGATTTATCACTGGTGCAGCCACTTCAACCCCTATTGCTGCTATGCAACTGCAGACTGAAATTTCTTGTCCTTCTGAAAGATGTCAATACTCTGCTCTTTCTCTTGGTGAGTGATTAATGAGAAAGGAGCATTTCTGGCCTGAATACATACCTTCCCAAACAAGACTTAAAACTCAACATACTTTCTTGTTTGAGTTCCAGTGCCTTGCAAATGTTTTTGGTGTTTCCAATAATGGACTTCCCATCTTTAAACTGACTACCTTCCCAGGTCATTTGAGATGTGCTTCTGCTAATCTGGATTTCGTCCTGCTTGTTCATGAGCATAATACCCTCCTGGCTGAGTTAAGGTCTGCAGCTCTGGCTACTATTCATGAAAGATATCCAAATCAAGATTGGTTACATATATTTACTGATGGATCTGCCACAGCTTCCTTTGGTAGAACTGGAGCTGGTGCTTTCTCCAACTCCTTTCATCTTGAAGAACCTCTTAGTGCCTGGTCAGACAATTTTGATGGTGTGATTTATACAATATTTATGGCTTTTAGAGTCATTAGTGCTACTCCTTGCCAAAATATTGTAATATTCATAGATTCTCAAGCCACAATTAAGACTGTATTTGACTACAATCTATTCCCATAAAAACTTGAGTGTGAGTGCAAACAACTTATTAACTCATTTCTTTGCACCAGAAGAGAGGTCATTCTCCAATGAATCACGTCTTATTGCTGCATTCAAGGAAATGAACACAGCAACAGGTTGGCCAAAGAGGCTTTAACACTGCATCCACCTTGCCTTCCGATGCCTCTTCGAAACCCCAAGCGACTTCTTAGGAAAAAATTTCGACAGAAGAGAATTTCCACTCTTACAGACCTAGCTGTTGGCAAATCTTGGTCTTTTCTGCTCAATGACCAAAGACATGCTCAGCTTTCTGCCCTACTTAGGGTGGAGGGTATGGCATGTTTCAGAGTCATCAATGGACATGATTACTTGCAAGCCCATCTGTTTAAGATTGGCCTGGCTGATTCATCACTCTGCCCTCTCTGTAAATCTTTGCCAATGACTGGGGAGCATCTGTCTGATTGCCTCACTCTACTTCATGTTTTCTCGCAAGACAACTGTGGAGTTCTCGCTGTTAAAGCGACATCTGCTTTATATTGGACTGCAAGACACCTTATGTCCAAGAGGACATTGGCGGGCATAATTTATATATATATATTACAAGATCACTGAAAACAATGCATCCTCTCATCAAAGTTGCTTAATTGGGTCATAAGCTTTCTAAAAATAAAGGATTGTTAATTTCAAATTTGATTCAATAGAAAATATTTTTCCGAAAATTGAAACTGTGGCATATTATATTATGATTATAAGGCTACTTATAAGAGTATGACAAGTAAAATTTCATCTTGGGCATTTCCTTATTTGATTGTAGATTATAAAATAACCTTTATATAGTTTATGTGCAGTTTAGTGAAAAATAAATGTACAATTTATTTTATGCCTCAGCTATTAGTGCTGTTACTCATTTTTCTAATATTTTGAAATATGAATTGATGAAAAAGTTTCTTAGAGCTGAGAAATCTTTAAAATATTTGTATATCATGTGTTGTTTCATAATATTTAAAATTTTATGCATTATATTATGCTTTGTCATTTTCAAAAGTTGGCAGGTATAGCAACATGGTTAGTTTATTTTTTTTGTTCTTTGTTGCAGAATTCTGATATTTTTCTCATAAAGATTCAGAAAAAGTATTCTTTTAAAAATTCTCTGAAAATTGTTTAGAAGATTATCAAAAAATGTTTCATTATTTGAAAATTATTTTAAATGTTTGATATGTCATTAACTCTTAAATTATTTCAGCCTCATTCAAGTACTACCCGAGCATTTAAATGCCGAAGTGGTAGCCGGTACAATTGGTTCCAAACAGCAGTGTTTAGATTACATAACATGGACCTATTTGTTTAGAAGACTTCTTCAAAATCCTACGTATGTATTGATACTATCTATTTATTTTTTAAATTTTTGATAAATGTGATGTATTTTTTAGGGTTTTCTGTAGAAACTTATGTTTTTAAAAGTTGTGTTATATTTTATGAACAAAAAATTTATGCATATCTAATAACTATAATTTAAAATAATTATAAATAATAACAGTTTATAAATTACAGATACTCATAAACAACAAAATTGGCTTTGTGACCTAATGTCTATATTGAAATTCAGATTATAAAATATACTATTATGAAATTGATTTAGAATTTCTTGTATATAATATTACTTTATCACCATATAACTTATTAACTTTTCCTGTAATATGCATGCAACCTCCCCTCCCCCTCCAATATTCAAAACTTTTAAATACTTTCTGAAAAGATCTCATTACCTGTCAAGTTTACCTTTAGCAATTTTGAATAATTCATGTTATTTAGAAATAACATGAATACAATATTTTATATTCTCCAAAAATGCATTTTTAGAACTTTGTTGAGTCCATTGATAATAATAATAAAATAATGTAAACAATAAAAGAGAGAGCTCCCAAAATTGGAGAGATGGACGCAAAGGATAGTTTGACACACTTCTCACCAATATTATGTAAATCAAATCATTTTGTTCTTTTGGTTTACTAAGCTAAACCCTTATAAATTATTGATTCTTAATTCAATGCATTCACCATAGAAATTGAAAAAAAAAAGTGATGCCCATATAGCAGAGACAATCAAGTTTTACAATAAATCAAAATTTGGTGTATATATAACCAATCAAATAGTCAGAAAACATAATGCAAAAAAATATATATTAATAGGTATATTGAAAAAATACCTATAAAAGATGGCTTTCATAGGTATTTTTCAATATCTTACATTTTGCTTGATTTAAAACTTAGACTTTATGTAAAAAAGCAGTGGGTGGAGAAATTTCAAAGCAAGTTTTATTTCATTTGTCAGAAGAACTTAAAACTGAATATCAGAAAAAAATAGACAACTAATCAGTGAATTTTATTTTAAAAAAAAAAGAAATTAGATATTGTGAAGTCGGTAAAATTTGTGTAAAATGTAAAAATTGTGTATGTGAAAAATGTGCTATGCAAAATATTGTAATTTCTGACAAAATTGCACGGAAAACTCTTAAATGTAAATTAAAGTTTTCTGAAGGAATGAAAATATTTTTTTAACTTCCTGTTGTCTAAGATCTCATTCTACATTAAGATACTTTTTTATGTGATCATTTGATTACTCACAATAAGAATAGTATACATGAAATATCAGCAGGTTTAGTATTAATGTTTTTGTTGTTATTATTTCTTCCCTATAAATTTCCTTCTTCTCCCTTCTCTTTCTTTTTTAATTTTTGTTTCCACAATATGTTCATTCTAATAATACTCAGATACTCTAAATTATGTTTTTTTTAATTAAATCTGACAATTTTTTTAAAATATTTGGATGTGGCTTTTTACTTTTGTCACTTGTGTATGTTCACAATTATGAAATCTATTGACAATAGCTTTTTTTTTTAATATGACTTTAAAACGCAATAATTTTAATTCATGTGAGGATTTTGTGCTCTTAATATCTTTAAATAAATGTTATTAAATGCATTTGTATTACAATGAATATGTAAAATAATATGTGTATATCAAAATTTTCCAAAGTTATATGGTTTTGCAATAATACCTTTTACCCATTTAAATTTTTCCCTGTTATACATGTTTGATTTGCTTCTATCTCTTATATTAGGACATAAATGTTTAATTTTCACTTTTAGTTACTATGGATTAGAGAACTTAGAAGGTGAACAAATCAATTCATTTCTATCAGGTCTCATTAACCAGTGCCTTGGAACTTTAGCTGAAGCTGGATGCTTAGTTGTGGATGAAGTAAGTTAAATTCAATAATAATGTTTCTTTTTAATGTAGATCATATTTATTTAAATTATTTAGAACTGTTTCGGATGTTTTGAACACTTGTTTAAGCTATGAGACTTGTTTTGTATGTGTAATTTTGCTTTCTAATCATTAAATCAATTGTCATATGCAAATTATTGAATAAAATGTGTAACTACTTCATACTTTATAAAATATTTAAATTATTTTTTAAGAATAATATTGCTAATATAAGTTCTATAGCTAATCAACATATAGATCACATTAACTCTTAATAACTATGTTTTAACTGTGAATTACATCATAAAGATAGCAGTATATTTGACAATATTTTTGTGAACTCGTTTGAAAATATGTCTCTTATATCTAGGATGAAAGAACTGTATCTCCAACTGTTCTAGGAAAAATTGCTTCTTATTATTATTTAAACCATAGAACAATTCTTTGGTTTTCCCAAAAACTTCATAAAGATGCTAACATAGAAGACATGTTAGATATACTCTGTGGTACTCATGAATATGAAGAGCTTCCAGTACGTCACAATGAGGATTCCGTAAACAAGTAAATGCCATTATTTGTTGTTGGTTTTTTTAGCTGTTGTTGGTTACTTCTTAGCTAAATAATTTCTTCATATAAATGTTGCAAATTTGAAAGGTTTCTCTTCATATTTTTTTAAAGGAAGAAAGAAAGAATGTTTTGTTATAGTGTTTTCTTGTATTAATGAATTTAATTTCCTAAATATTTTATTTATTTAAAATTAGTTGTAGATTTGTCTGCTTTTTAATTTTCAGTGCATGTTGTGTGAAAGATTGATAAAGAAATTGAAAAGTGAAACCTGATGGATTGATAAATTTAATTTCTTAGATTAAAATTCCAGTTGATCTTTTTAAAAAAAAATGTTTTATAAATAAATATGTGTGCATTTGATCAACTTTTTCACAAAATAAAAATATAATTATAACTGATCTCTAAAGAAAAATCAATTAAAAAATTAGAACATCTTATAATTTTGTGTAAACATTTTTTATACTTTTAGAAAACTATCTGAAGATTGTCTGCTTTCTGTTGATCCATTCACATTTGACAGTCCACATACTAAAGCAAATTTGTTGCTCCAAGCTCATTTTAGTCGACTTCAATTACCCTGCACTGATTATTACACTGATTTAAAGTCTGTATTAGATCAAGCAATCCGTATCATTCAGGTAACACTTTTTTTTTTTTGCTGGAAATATATTTATCTCCCACCACCACCACACACGCCTTCCTTAAAATAAGAAATATTGTAAAGAAAATGAATAAAAAAAAGTGTGTGCTTATGACCACACGATAGAAGTGATAACTGTAAATTTTGTAATGTTAATTCAGGGATTAGTTCAGTGAATAAAAAACAAGGGGATATTAGTATTGTCCTATAAAATTATTTATTCATATGTCTGTACTCATAAAGTAATATTTTTGTGCAAAATATACAATCATATTGGTGAATTAATTGTATTTTAAGAAGAAAACAATAGGTTTATGGTAGCTGAAATAGGTTATAAATACTTGAGATGCAACATTTTATTTAAATATCTATAAAAAAACACCGTCAAGCATTGTTCCGTACTTCGTCAAGCATTCATTTGGATCATTTGACATAATTAAATTAAATTTTGATTTTTTAAAAAATCAACTAAAGGCTTTGATTTGCTTTTTGAAAAATCCACTTTAAAATTCCCACTTAAAATCAATTGTAATTTGCTTAGAATACCTGATCCAGCTTCATGAATTTTGGTTGTAATTTAACTATATTCAATTCTATCCATGAATTAATTTAAGCAAAGGGATAGTAAGACAGGTAGTTGATTGGGAAGAGAGGAATCTTGGTCAAAACCTTTAAAAAAGGATTTAATCAGAATATTTATATCACATATCTAGCTTTATATATATATATATATATACACTAGCTCTTTTGTCATTGTATGGCAGTTTTGTACAAATATATGGTGTTGTTGCAAGGTAAGTCTTCTTAATTATATTTTGTTTTCTTGTATTTAAATTATTTAATGTAACCTTTTCTTAATACCTGTATACTTAATTTTGTTATTTTACATTTTTAATTGTTTTAATTTTCTTTTTAGACTTGAAGTATATTTAATTAATGTGTTTAATAGAACTATTTGTTCATTGCTTTTTTGACTCGCTTAGAAAAATAAATTTTTATTCTTAAATTCACTGCAATATTGCTAATGATAATTATACTATTTACTTAGTTCTATAAAAATTTTGTCCTTTTTCTACATTTTTTTTAATCTTAGTGTCGATTTCTTTCTCTCTCTAAGCCTATTTTTTTAAAAATATTACATGTTTCATTTTCATGCTTCAACTAGGATTGGAAAGAATCAAAGTAGAAAGAGGTGATGAGGGGGGGAGCCCCACTTAGATCAAAGCTAGGAACTTTACTTTTATGGCATATTGGTAAGGGGACAAACTATTGTGTTTCAGAGTGGCGGGGGGGGACATTCCTTTTCTTTTCAGTGGTGTGTATGTCGTGTACGACCTTATATGAATAGGATTTCCGACTTTTGAGACGAAAAAAGTTGAAGGAGCGTTACATACCCGAGCATGACATTCATTCAAGTTCAATCTCCAGCAAAATGCACCTATAAAATTTATCACTTCAGAAATGTTAAATAAGGTTATTACTTATGATGAGAGATTTTTAAAAACTGATATAATTTGTTATTCCTTTTTTTTTTTTTCAAAAGCCTGATTTCTTGATTTGAAATTTAAAAAAATTGTTCAAGGTTTTTGTTTAGTCACTATAAATTAACAAATTCCAGAGCAGTGTTATATTTTTACATTGTTAATTCTTGCATATTAATATCACATAAAAGGAATTGTTGCTGTCAAAATTCAATTGGGATTTTAAAATATGACATATGAGTAATTTTTAATATGTGATACAAATTTGTTGCAAATTTCAAACAATCACAATAAGTTGAGACTTCAATGATACATTTGTGTAAAAAAGTAAAATTTGTCATGTTCTTTTTAATTTATTACTTGAATTTTATAATATGTTATAAAATTAGAATTAAATACATTAGTTTTTATATGAAAGTTATAAAAATAGCTAAAACACTATTGACCCAAGAAAGGAATCAGAATTGTACTCACGCTCAAATTTAATACTCTAGATGTTTTTATTAAAAATAATTTGAATAACTCATTTTTTTCTCATTCACCTTAAGAATACATACTCTACTATAATACTTAGTCCCTCAAATTGGCTATAGAACCACTCACATTTCCAGGCATATAGAAGCACTCTCTTCTGTTATTTGTAGGGTTTCTTTTCCAGGAAATCAGAAACCCTGCCAGTGATGACATGAAGTTTATTGATAAACAATATGATTCAATTCAATTTCAAATTACAAATGAAAGTTCATCAAATTTAAATGCAGGATTATGTTTTAACTTGACACTAGGTAAGGGTAATATTTCATAAAAACTTCTCTTTCTTTGATTTGCTTGTGCATGTCGATATATTCAAAAAAAAAATTTAATGCATATTGCATATTTATTTGATCTAAGAATTATTAAGGCTTGTGCTCAAGTTAGTGAAGTCCAAACTATAGAATGTATGTTTAAATTTAATAGAACCTCTTAAAGTTGACTACTCCTATGAGGTGAAATAGGCCCTGTTAATATGTTGATCATTTGAGCTGTTCTACACCAAAGAGTAAAGTTTGAGAGAGAGAGAGAGAGTTTTGCTCCATGAATTACTTTATTTTCACAAGAGAAGATTGTCTTCAATGGCAGGTACATTCTATGGTTCTTAAAACCATATCTGGTTTAATAATGGAAATTAACATAAAATTACACCTGATCTGTAAGAATTAAAATTGAATTAAAATGTCATATGCATTTGATTATGAAGATAAAACTATAGGCTTGATGAAACTTTGTGTTATGTTGAGAATAATCTAGTCAGAGATAATTAAACCTTTTCTATTTATGTTTATAATAAAAACAAAAAGCATACCAGTGTTGACCCACCTCACCCAGAAACATTAACTTAAACCAGTGATGGGCAATTTTTTTAAGGATGGACCAAAAATGAAAAATTGTAATGGAGAAATGCAATAAGGAATAAAAATCATTCATATTGAAAATTCTTTATGAAACTATTGCAATGAATAAAATTATGACTATATATATATTTCAATTTTCTATACTTAAATATAAGAGCAAATAAAAATATATTCATATATATTTTTATAGGATCCAGCTACACATTTTTTATACATGCAATTTTTTTAAATTAATTTTTATATAAATCTACAATATGCAGAAAATGGAAAATACCTTTGAATGAATTTTTTTTAAAGTAAAGAAATAAACATTTTAATTGAAAGGTTTTATACACATCTGCTTCAGAATACATGGCAACCTGTTAGAATTTCTAGGTGGACTATGATTTGTCCCCCATGAAAACAGTAATAAGTATACTACTTTTGATTTATTTTTTAATTATATGAACTTTCATATCATTCCTAAAATTGTACTTGTATAAATCAGATAAATAGACTCATGTTGGCCACTTCTGTCTGAACATATTGTTCTATTACTTCAGTGTCTCAATGTACAGATTATTCTACTGTATACACTATACTATACTAAGATTTAACAGTATTTAATGTTATATATATATATATCAGGATAATTAAATTAGATTTAAAATTAAATTCCATGTATCACACTTAACCTTTTATTTTCCATTACATCTTCAAGTCTTAAATTAAACACACAATTATTTATCTGAACAGATGGTCCAAACAGAACACTTCTAATCCCAGATCATTAATCCATTTAGACTTTCACTTTGGCGTCCTTTTTCTCTCCTTGCCAGACATATAGATTGCTCGCTGAATAGAATTGTTTTTAAAAAAGCTTGGTGTGTTGACTTGAAACATGACATTTATGTTATGTATAGTAATAAATTAAAATAATAAAGGACAAATTGTAATTCCTTAAAAGCTAAGAAGGAATGAAAATGGATTTTAAAAACCTATAAAAATCTGCCAAAATATTAATAGATATTTAAAAGTCAGTAGATCAAAATGGAAAACTATTATGTTTTCTAGAACTGTCACTGTATTAGGACAGTGAAATAGGGTTAAGCTTGCTTTACAGAATCCAACCTTCCCCATCTGGCAGGAAATTTTTACATAATAGCACGATAGAAAGTGAAGAAAAAACTTAGAGAGAATAATGAAGCCAAGCCTAATAATAATATGTGTAAGCAAAAAAAACTATATATGTATGTCAGGCTTCGGACGACTGCTGGTTAATGAAGGAAGTCGTCATCTTCAGATATCCGTGCTTTATTATTGTTCTCGCATAACTATTCCAACATGGCGGCCACTTGGTGCCTAATCGGATAGAACAAAAGCTATCACCGCAGCAAGGAGTCACCAGCATCTTTTCTTGATTATTCTCCTATCTACACCAATGCCCTCTACCTTAAATAGCCCTATTGACCCTAAAATATGTAGGTAGTGGTATAGAATTCGCTCTATATTTATTTATTATTCAATTAATTTTTAAGTTTAACTTTCCATACCTGACACATATATGTATATTTATATGAACATCATTTTTAAAAAGTAAATAATAATTTTAAATTGATATTACAGATTTCTATTAATTACAGTCTTCACCAGAAATGCGGGATCTTAAGCATTTCTGAAAATTTATTTGTGAAATTTTTAGATTCATTATTATTATTTTTAGGCTATGATTGATGTTTGCGCTGATAAAGGATGGCTTGCTTCTACTCTCCTCATTATTATTTTTTTTAGGCTATGATTGATGTTTGTGCTGATAAAGGATGGCTTGCTTCTACTCTCCTATCTATGACTTTGCTTCAAATGATATTACAGGCACGATGGCATGATGATAATGTACTGCTTACTCTGCCTCATCTTGAAAAGAACCATTTAACATATTTGAGGTAATTATTTATAAATGAAATAACTAAATTACTGATTTTTTCTCATAAGGCATGTGTGTATGTATTCAATACTTTCAAAAATGTCTTTCAAAAGCGAAAAAAGAATCTTTAGGTTTGTAATTATTTTATTGTTACTTGAAAGATTTCAAATTCAGTATAATGGGAAATTTATAAAAATGATTTTAAAAAATGAAGTAATTTACGTTAATATTTTTCTAAGAAATTTGTGTAGTAATAATACACACTAAATAAAAAAAAAATACCTCTGTCTCGAATAATGAAAAGTAAACTAATTTTAGAATGTAAATACATGGCAAAGATTCTGTGAGATATAAAGAATTTTTAAATGTGGATGTGTGTATTATATATAATTATTGTTGTTCGCCAGTTATATTTTAACACATAAAAGTGTATAGATATAATGAATGAGAGACAAAAACATGTTAAAACAAAGTAACAAAAGATTGTAATAATGTTCTATAAGTATACATACAGATTCACCAAGATGAAAATAGCATGACTTTCACCTCAATAAATGAACTTCCCCATCCATCTGAGGCCAAGACAGTTTTTTGAACAGAGTGACCATATTTCTCTTTGATAATGAAGAAAAAGGGCAAAATTGAATAATTTGCTGTGCACAATAAAGTAGATAATCTACTCAACCAGTTTGTTATTCCGTACTTTTTTGAAAGTGAGGTAGTAGAAATATCAAATACCATATGACTTAAGTGGAAACCTCAGTTATTTTTGTGGTAAGCAATTTACAAATATATTAGCATTTTAATGCTTCTGAGATGGTTCCCTCTTTCTCATTTCCCCCTCTTCTTTCAAATGGGACTGGGGAGAGGTTATTAACATTGCAGATATAGTATATTCCCCAGGACCTGGTATTAGTTTTTAGTTTGGCACCATATAGGTAGATACCAATTGCCACAATGTAATTGTTATACTTTGTTTTCTCACCAGAGAGAGACACCTAAGCTCTGACAATACAAATTGCACAAGGAATTTTATTTTCCCAAGGGCACCCAATCTAAACAGGCACTCTAGGGTTCTTTACCATGACGCTCGTCTATTTTTTGCATCATTAAAATCTACCAACTTGGGTTGGGGTCAAACCCACAAACTTTGGCACACAAGGCCAGCGCCTAACCAGCTTCACCACCTAACCGGCTCTTTACTCATTTTATGGAGTGGTATTTGAAAATTTAATCAGCTATTTTGTTTTCCTACTTAGCATCTAGCCTCATAATGACAATTTAAAATAAGTGCTTATTATATTAAAATTTCTCTCTGTGTGGGAATTTTATTTACTTATTTTTTTTTCTTCACTAATCAACAGGTTTAGCACAGATGTAAGAAATGAAACAAAAAAGGAACCTATTGAAAGTTTGCCAATGTTAATTGAAAAAGTTGCTAAAAATTATGAGTTACTGGAAAGTGCACTCTGGGATGTTTTGGAAGAAGGGCATATGAAAGATGTAAGTATATATGTCTCTAATTATTAATGGCTCAAATATGCACTAAATCACCCAAAATGAAGTTTTGTGATAGTTATGTGTTGAAGTTTGTTTCAGTAATATAAAATAATATTTGTTTGAAACACTGGTTTCACTTCATTTTATGCCATATTAAGAAGTCAGTTCATGGGATTTGTATTATGTACTCATATGTGTGAATTTCTTCTCTGAATTGAAATCTGTCTTTTCAAAGGTATTTTCAGCTTCATGGGCAAACACAAAATTCAATTCAATAACATTATTAAAATTGTTTTGCATTTTATCAAAAGTAAAAAATTTGTTATTACTCACACTTCCTATCTCATTGGCAACTGGTGGCCGCGGAAACCGAGTGGTATAGGTATCAGCTTGCCTGGTCACGAGTTCGAACCCAGTACCACTAAAGACTTGCCATGTAGGGCAGTAATGCATGTTAAATCTGTCATGAGCTGAAACGTCCTCTCGTTGGTGTGGTGTGGTAGTTAGGAGAAGGGGGTGCCAGCTCAGGTGTCGTCCACGTCACTTCACCATGGTTCAAAATTACGTGGTCCGTCACCAAAAGCCCTCGTGTAGCTGAACAGTGCGACGTTAATATTCAATCAATCAATCAATCTCATTGGCAACTCTAGGAAATAAATCACTGGTGTGCTAAATTTGATTTTTATTAATGTCAGACTTTGAATCTATGTAGTGTACTTCATAATTTTAAACCATAATCAAGTGATGGTGCAACACCTAAATGGCACCCTATTGTACAAAATTCCATGCCACACTAATATGAGAACTTTGAGTTAGAACAAATTTAATGTTCCTCACATTGGTCCCTTTGCATGGTGGGTCTTCAGTGGCACAAGACTCAAACCCATAACGTGACAATGACAGCCCAAGTTTGTGACCTTAACTATTTGGCTACAGCTTTATGTGCTAGAGTCACATTGATGCATGTTACAAACCATACCTTCCTAGTTTCATTTGTTAATGTACAAAAAATATGGAAAAATTTAATTCCAAATACATCAGGCATTGCAAATAAATTTTTGCCTATTGAATGATTAGTGATTAAAAATACAGCATTAATTATAATAGCAAGCAGAATTTGCTGTATCTTTATAAATACCATTGTTATTTTTTTATTAAGCTAAGTGAAATAAATATGTATAGTTTCTAAACATTAAAGCAACTTTTCTTTTATATCCTCACAAAGTTGATATGTCACGTGAATGGAATGTCCAAAGTAGTTAAGAGGAAGTGCATTTAAATAACAATGCAGTAGAGTCCTGAAAACTCAGCACTCGATAACTCTGTAGAACGGATAACTCGGCAACACCCTTGCAGGTCGACCCCCCTTTCCCGACATTTCTTTCTTTCTTTTAAAAAAAGTAACCAGTTGCTGCAAAGTTGGCATTTTAAGTTTCTTAATAGACAGCTTTGTGCCTTCATAAAGTATTTTTCTGAGGTCTGTCTGATCAGGTAAGTTACTGTATACTATGCATTCATTAATTTTTATCTTCATATTGTAAATGCTCTATGCCTTCATAAAGTACATACTTTTCCTTTGTTTCAGGGTATTTGAGCTGTGTATTTTCTGTTACATTCTCAGGCAAACAATACATACAAGTGTAGTACAACATTTTTTGAGGAAACATGCATACTTTTTTCTTTTTTAACTACTTAACTGCTGAGGAAAAGTTACAAAATTCACCCTCAGTGCCACTGTTTTTCCCACAGGCAAGCGTTGTTACGTGGTTTATTAGGGAGAAAGAAAAGGTGTGTGTTTTCCCACCTAAAAATTGCTTACTTTTACTTTGGAAAAAAAAAAGAAGAAAAGGATCAAATAAAAATTATAACTTATCTGTTCTATGATATATCCTGAAAAAACATGGTTGAACACATAAACCAGCATCACATTCAGTGCGTTCGTACAAAAAATTAAAAAGCTCCTTTTGCACACAGAGAACAGAAATGACAGCAAATGAAGAATAAAAAAGAACACATTCAAATGAAGAACAAACAAAAAACCAGCTGATCTATGAATTTCATCATTCCAGGAACATACCCTTTCAAATTCCTTTCCCATCTCTTCTCCAAAATAAGTAAATTCTTTATAAGCACTGTCAATGTCTTTTTATTGTATTCCAAAGGTGTAGGACTAGTTTTAAACAGAGTAGCACAATACAAAAATTCCTCCCTTGGAAGGACAGTATAAACGTCCAGGGCACTAAACGCACCAGCTCAACAGGACGTGGTGGCCGCGGTAGCCGAGTGGTATAGGTATCGGACTGTGGCTTGCTTTGTCACGGGTTCGAGCCCAGTACCACTAAAGACCCGCCGTGTAGGGCAGCGATGCACATTAAATCTGTCGAGAGCTGAAACGTCCTCCCGTTGGTGTGGTGTGGTAGTTAGGAGAGGGTGGTGCCAGCTCAGGTGTCGTCCACGTCACTTGACCATGGTTCAAAATTACGTGGTCCGTCGCCAAAAGCCCTCGTGTAGCTGAACAGTGCGACGTTAATATTCAATCAATCAACAGGACGTGTATACACGCTTGTGGCACTTAAGGGGTTAGTTCCATTCTCGATAACCCAGCATTTTCACAAAATTGCCCCCCCTTTGGTCCACATTAGGCCAAGATTTCGGGACTCTATTGTATAATTTTATGTAAAAGTTAATTATAAAATTGGTTGAAAGAATTACTAGAATCTGGTTAATGGTGTTCATGGGAAATTATTTACAACCCCTATTGTTAAAATAATAACAGCTGTTATATCTGGAATTTGAATAAATCTTTGAATTCTCTGGACATGATTTAAAACTTTACAAAATCCATTACAACTAGAGACTTTAATATAAAAATTTACTTTTAATTTTTCTTTTTAAGATCCCATAATATTTTATTTTACATTACTTAATCTATAAAATGTGTATGTATGAAATGTGTAGAAAATATTTGTTAATGATGTCACAATTTCTAATTTTAAGAATGTATTTCTTGATCATGTTCATTCATAGATTTTAATTTCTGTTTTATCTTAAATTTTAGATCCATAACACTTTAACTTCTCTGCCAAAAATAAGTATTACTGCAGCAATAAAGGGATGGTGGGATGAATCAGCCAATGAAGAAATGAGACCTCTTAACATGAAAGAAAGCCGTAAGTAAAATTCCTTGTAGCATTATTTTTTAAATGAATATATAAAATAGTACATGTTTATTGTTCTAAAGAGGGATTTATATTGTGCTTGTGTTAAAAACTATTTTTCAGTTCTTATTGTAAATAGTAAAAAACATTTTCAATGTTTAATACTTTCTGTGAGTTAGCAGAGCATTATGCATTAGCGGAGGTGAGATATGCAAATGATTAGAATTTCAGCGCAGATAAACATCACGCACGCCTGTGGCGCCACCTCAAAGCACTATTTGATTTCGACGATTTTCAAGTTTGGCAATTGCGTTTTTTTTTTCAAAAAAAGATCAGTTATGTCTCATAGAAAACAGCAATCAGCTTTTGATCAAATATCAGAGTTTGACAGAGGAAGGATATAGTGGCCTACTGAGATTGTGGATTATCTTTCAGGGAAATCGGTAGTCATGTTGGGCGAAACCAAACAACTGGAATGCTGATATGTGACCGTTGAATGCAGGAGGGTACGACGGACTTTAGTGGTCAATCGCATCCACCTTAGTGCACTACTTCACGTGAGGACAGGCAAATTGTACGCATGGCAGTGATGGATCACTCAGTTACATCACGAACCGTAGCACAGCACATTGAGTCTGTAACGCATCATTCAGTTTCTGTACATACCATTCGACGCCGTTTACAGCAGAGTGGTCTGTCCGCAAGACGTCCATTGCTTGGTCTACCCTTGATGCAGAACCACAGATATATCCACCGCTAATGATACGATGAAAAAAGGATGTGGGTGGCAGAATGGAATGAAGTTGTCTTCACTGACGAGTCACCCATCTGTCTGCAACACCACGATGGTCGGATTCGAGTCTGGAGACACCATGGAGAGAGGATGCTGAACAGCTGCGTTATGCACCGTCGCACTGGTCCTGCATCGGGTATTATGGTATGGGGCTGCATTGAATATCACTCTCGCACTCCTCTAGTACGCATTGCCGGTACTTTAAACAGCCAGCGCTACATCTCCAAGGTGTTGGAGCCAGTTGTCCTTCCTAAACTTCAGGGTTTGGACACAGCCATATTTCAGCAGGATAATGCCCAACCATACGTGGCACGCATTGTCCAAAGGTTCTTCGTCAATCACCAGATTGAATTGCTTCCCTGACCAGCTCGCTGTCCTGATCCTTCGCCAATATGTGGTCCATGGTTGCTCAACGATTGACCCAGATTACACCCCCAGCTGCCACGCCAGATCAACTTTGGCATCGTGTGGAAGCTGCTTGGTCTGCTGTACCCCAAGAACACATCCAAAGTCTCTTTGGATCAATGCCGAGGCATGTGGGAGCGGTGATCTCCAACAATGGCAGCTACTCTGCTACTCATTCTGGCAGGAACCACACTTCACAGAAGTCTATAAATTTAATCATTTGATACTTGGTCAACGTGTTATCTACAAAATAAATTTTGTTGTGCTATCTCTTGTCTTTCTTTCTTGGTGTTGCATTTACGGTGGCCAGCAGTGTATTTGAAAAAATTTAACTGTAACATTTTCCTTAGCTGTTCTATGTTTCTGAACTGACGTTGTTCTCATTAACATTAGTACAGTCTAATTACATTAAAAAATCGTATTTTTCCTTAGGTGGTATACGACCTGACTCTCATTGGTTAGATGTACATGCAGACCAAGAATATGTGCTCACTGTAAACTTCAGAAGATTGAGTAGACCTAGAAATGACAGAAAAGCCATTGCTCCCAAATTTCCGAAGCAGAAGGAGGAAGGTTGGTTTCTTGTTTTGGGAAGCATGGAGACTAAAGAACTAATCGCAATGAAACGAGTGCCATATATTTTACACAGGAGCACACAACAAGTAAATATACCTTTCCAGTTATAATTTTTTTTAATTTTATTCTCGATTTTAAAAACTGTGGGAAAATTTTTTTTAACTGTTAATAGACTCAATGAAATATTTTAAAATATATTAAAACCTTAAGTGGTCTCCTGAGGGTGAAAGCCTTTAACCCCTTTGGTACGAATGTCCTAAATGTGAGCCAGTGTGAAACACCGCCAGAGACTGAATGACTCTAAAAGGGGAGACAACGTTTTTCTTCTCCGTAAGCCGAACAACTCACCGTTGTGCCAAGCATTTGGAACGTTTTGAAAGCTAAGTGTTTTGGCAATAGATGGCATTCTACATCCATAAGATTTGAGATACATGGAGATCTGACCTTTTATTCAAAATGAGAAGAATATTACTCACATACACATTTGTTTTGTTTTATAAACATAAGGGGAAGGGAATGTTTTTTCAAATTGAGTGCTTTACGACTGCTCTTGAAATGAACGTGTGGTTTTTTTATAGTGAAGATGAGAGATTTATTTTTGTGCTAAAGCATTTAATTTGGGTTTGCAGTCTAGTTTTTAATGGATAAATTAGATCTGGTAGACAAAATTTGTCTTTTTTTTCTTACTTTTTTACAAGGTCGACTTTTACAAATGCTGATAATAAAATGTTTAAAAGCTTGTACTTAAACAGAAAATGACTGAAGTAAATAAAGTATATTAATACAAAATATATAAAGCATATGCCGTTCGTATAATATACAAAAAAATATTGAGCAACACGTTCATATTTCGGTGTTTTTATAAATTTAGGCCTAACTACGCAAAACCCTCCAGCCTGTGAGTGACACTCGCGACTGAAACCTCCGGCCCTGGTGGTACGCACTTGTTTGCGTCCTTTGTCCCAAAGGGGTTAAGCCAGCAGTACTCAACCTGCAGGCCACATGTGGCCCATAGGACCTTTCTCAATGGCTGGTGATGGCCCATTGCCCAAACAAAGTCAACACGACTTTTTCTTTTTGTAACTGTAACGGTTAGTGATAACACAAATAACAGTGGAGTACCAACCACCTTTTGAGTGAAAGCAATATTTAATTAACCCTCATGTGTTCTAAGAGAAAAATATCTAAAGAATATATGTTGCTTCAAGATGATTGGAATCTTGACCATTTCCTTAGAGAGAAATAAACATGGATCAACAACTTATTTGCTTTGTCGTGAAAATGTTATTTTTAAAAAATATAATTTTACTCACCACTATATATACTACTAAGCACAAACCTTTCAATGGTTCTTTTTCTTGAAAATCTCAAGATGAGATAAATTGCTTTTCTTAAATCTTTGGAACAGCAACAAAATAATTTATCAATGCTAATATCACAAAATGCAGAGGTAACAAAAGCGTCCTATAAAATTTGTTACATTAAACATATAAAATTTTTAAAGATAAACCTATGAGTTGATACAGAAATTGTTAGTGTTTCTTAAATGCTTCCGATGTACTTTTTGATATCTATATTATTAAAATTCGTAGGTAAACAACCATATCTATCTTTCTATCTATGCTTCCCTATTTTCTCATGAACTGCACGACACAGAAACTCGCCGAAGGTACCAAAATTTCGGGAATGACCCGATGAATCCGTTTTGATCATTTATTTTCCGATATTCCAATTAGTTAAAAAGATATTAATTAAAAACCTTAAAACGCATAATTAGTACCATGTTTCTCCGCCAGGGAACAAGTTCAAACATTCCGAACTTCTTTTTTTTTTTCAGACGTTTTTAAAACACGATCTAATTTTTTTCATGAGACTCAGACAAAAAATAATTACAGATTTGGAAAGATCATTTATTTCGCCACAATACGGTATAATTTATTTTACAAAATAATTATATTTTCTATTTTTTACGATTTTTTTAAAATGAGTCAAAACCGATATGTTTTAATGAATAAGATTTCTAAATTGTTCCGCTTGCATTTTCTTTCGCGCTAATGAAAAAAATATTTTACTTTTAAAAAGTTCATGCTTTTCTCTTTTAGAATCAGTCATTTAAAAAATTTAATGTCAAAAATTGTTTTTTTTATTTTTCAAAAAATACTCAAAATTTTATTTATATACTTAATAACTTCTTTATTTATAAAAATAATCTCATGAAACTTTTTTTCCGTGTGTAGAATGATGTTATATGTAATCTGTACAAAGATTGATAAGTATCTTAAAAATTACGGCTTAAAAAAAAATTTATTTATTTTCGTTTTTTTTTTCCAGTTTTGCGAGAAATATGTAAACATTACTTTTTTAAAAGTTTTTTTGTTTAAAAATTACCGTTGTTTGCAATCGATATATAAAGTTTGAAAGCATTAACTTAAAAATGAAGCCCGAAATTTTTTTTTTACTTTAACAAATAATGAAATAAGAGAGAAATTGAAAAAATCTTCCTTATTTTAAAGGTATTTTTACTGCTCTTCCCCGAAGGAAACGACAGCAGGGGTTTTAAACCCGCTGCTTTATAAAACGGTAGTTCCCAGGTTCAAAACTGAAGAGGAAGAGGCATTCAATTTCGCATTACGCTACTTCTTAAAGTTTAAAATTCTTTTAGTGGAATGAAAAAGGTTAAAATTGAAATAAAATATCAAAATGTTTTTATCATATCGGGGTTTTTTTTAATGTTTTTTTTCAGTACATGCATATATATCTAGGTTTTCCCCCATACTGTTTTTTTTCTAACTTATACATATTTATATGTTTAATCAAACATTCAGAAAAAAGCAATCGTTTCAATAGCTATCTGTAAATTTTTCTTTTATTTATTACTTATAGAAATTTGATTTTAATAATTATATATATGTTTTTAAAAGGATTATTTCTATTATTTCATTACTAAATGAATTCTTTGTTAATTATAAAGTACATCATTTATTATTTTGGATCAAAATACATTTTAGAGACATTTTTAAGCTAACTATATGTAACAATTGATTGATTCATGAAAATCTGAAATCTATTTTATTATTTTAGATTCTTAGAAACTAACTATTATTAAAAAATGATGAACGTTTTTTTGTTTTACTCTTAGCATCAGAATCGTTATCTATTTATTGTTTCACATTAATAATTTTTTAATTCTAATGCAGTATTTTTTTTATGAGTCATACATCGAAATTTGAAGCCATATCTTATCTGTGAGAAGGAGGGGAAGATAGAACAATAATTTTGCACTAAAAAAACCATGTTCGGACTATAGAGAGGGGAAAGAAACCTGTCTTAAATCAAAAATAAGTGGAATGGAACAAATTTCGAAAAAGGGAAATTTTTTGACACAATTTTAGAAATCACTCACATTGTGCACGTACAAACACACACACAGAAGTGCTGGTGTCATGAGGATAGAAGAAAGCCCGAGCAACACCGGGCTAAGCAGTGGAGGCGGGGGTGGAAGTCCTTTTGAAAAAGAGTATTAAAAGTGCTGATTTTGTGAAGTAAATGGAAAATTTATAAAAGTAGAGATAGCCCATGCAAAGCTGGGCCTTGCAGCTAGTATTCTGTTATTTGTTGAGATATATTTTTACTAAAATCAAAAAGTATTTGAATAAATTTGAAATAAAAAATTCTCACATAAGTCTTAACTTATTTTTAAAAAATAGTACTGCTTTCAGTCTGGAATTCAGAAGGAAAAAGAATAAGTGAGGCTTTTTCAAAAGAAAAAATCAAATTGTTAAAGCTCATGGCAGCTTTGTTTTGATGACAGTAGAATGTAAACAAGCGACTTGGGATCATTGATGAAAGGAAATCGAAATTACCCCATTGCTGAGTAAAAATGTGTGAAACCTACTTTTAGTCAGTTGAGTATGATAGTTTAATATAGTCTTAAAATAAAATAAAAAATTTAAGTTTTAATATTTTGATCAATTTTCTGCATTTTAAATGTTCTTGGTCTTTTACCCCCCATTAATCTTCATGTTCCAGCCCATGTGAAACAGTTATTATATGTATGTGGCCCGGTGGAGAAAAAGGTTGGGTACCCCTGCTTTAAACCATTAATTTCAAATATCTTCATTTCAGGAGTATAGATTTACTCTCTCTTCTGAAAGTCTGTGTATTTTACACTATATGTATGCTATTATATGCTGATTAATATAGGTAAAAATAATTATGTTAAAGTTAAAAACTGCAAATATTATAATTATTGATATTTTAAATGTTAAGTAAGTTATTAAAAGTGGTCAAATTAAATATCTGAGCAAAAAATTCAGCAATATTATCTTAACCTTTCAAATTTCAATTATGGGTGTTTATTAATCTGAGAGAGAGAAGTGAAATAAAAAACTACAGTTATTATTCATTAGAAATTAATTAATTACAATTTGATACAGAATTTTTATGTAATGTTTTATTTAACCTGATACTGGATAGCAAATTTATTAAATTAACAGCAAAATACTTTACATAAAAGTTTAGCTTTCTTTATTGCTAATAAATTTGTTTATTATTTTCAGATCATGTTTTACACACCTGAAAAACTAGGTAGGATAAAGTATAAACTGTATCTCATAAGTGATAGCTATCTTGGCTTGGATCAAGAATATGATGTGTGTTTGAATGTCATCGAGTCAAGTTTGAGAGCTCAAGTAAATACTGAAGTCCTGTCTGATTCAGATTCAAGTTCAGAAGAGGATTCTTGAATATAGTATGACTACTGCATTTTGGTGCTGTTGTTGGGAAAGCTTTTAGAAAATGTTCCCAAATATAGCAAGGTTGTAAATAACATGTAAAAAACTCTTTATTTTAAAATGTTGTACAGCTACTAAGTCTTAAAATTAAGAATTAAACTTGTTATTTTAAATATGTATATTTTTGTTTGTAAAATGTTAAATTTGATAAAAATGCTAACTGACAAAATTTGATAAAATAAATTAACTTAAACAGTTTCTTGAGTAATGTAAAAGCCAATATGGAATAAATCTTAAAGTTTGAAAAAATGTTCTTTTTTCTTAAAAATTTGAATGCATATAATTTTTATGTGTGTATATATTAACATTTGAATAGGTCTTAGTTTAGCTACTTTTTGTTACTCAAGTGCCAAAAGATTATTTAATACTGTTCAAAATACAGGTTTGAATTTTAAAAAAAAAAATTATGAAGTTTTTATTTTCTGATTGCAGTATTGTAA
Source organism: Trichonephila clavipes (assembly GCA_019973935.1). NCBI lineage: Eukaryota > Metazoa > Arthropoda > Arachnida > Araneae > Nephilidae > Trichonephila > Trichonephila clavipes. Next base: position 3,349,250 of record BMAU01021379.1, read on the forward strand.
GAAACAAGAATACCAATTTTGTTTGTGTATATAAAATAAAGATTATACACACATGGGCAAAGTAACAAATATTTTTCATGTATCACATTTAAGCCATAATTGAACAACTAACTCACCAGTTTGAAATACAACATTCTAACAGACAAAATATTTGACAGACAGTTTGAAGTATGCCATCTGAATACATGCATTTTTAGCTAGGACACATCTAAAATTCATTACAAGCAACATTCCATATCTATGGAATTATTTAAATTTCACAAAAATTACTGCTTAAATATTATTTATGTTTTCACCTAATAGGATTGAAATATTTGAATGTGGTATTTCTTTCAATTTACTATTCAATTATCATGAATTAACTTCAATTATACTTGAGGTTTGCTTTATAATGAATACTGAATTCAGTATAAAAAATTCCTAATAAGGGAAAGCTGAAAATGTTATAAATAGATTACCTTTGCTTAGGCAACACATTAACAATGCCAGAACAAATGGAGAAATTTTTATACAAATCGGAAAGCTTTTTTTCTCTCCCATTGTTAAAACAGCATTTTTAACAAAAAAATATAATTAATGTGAATTCAGAAATTCTTTTAAGTCTGCTTAGCAAAAAAGGAAAAGTATATCCTTGAAGCATTAAAAAAAACTTACTATATTGAATAAAATGTTTCAAAATTCTAATAAAATAGTATCTCATATTAATATTAGCAACACAATCTTCAAACTGTGTTCCATAGTACCCTGGAGTACTACAAACTTGCACATAATGGTTTTATATTTTATAATAATATTAAAGCTTTTTCTTTTTCTTCCTACTAGATTGTGAATGTTCTAATGTTTATTTTTCCAGGTTCCACAAAATAATTTTGTACTCATTAGCACAATGCTTTACAAAACCAAATAGTTTTATCATAGAGAATGCACCTTTCTTCATTTGTGGAAAAACACTATAAAAGAGAGGGAACAACTTATTGTCATATGAACAAATTCGACTTTAAAATTGAAACAAGAACATATCTTCAATTTTAGGTTGCAAATTCATACAAAATATTCATACAGTTATAAATTATTTAATGCCATTTATAAAGCAATGCATTTAAATGAAAAATATTTCTCAGGAATAGCTACAAAAACAAATTAAACAAAGAATATGAAATGCGATTGCAGAACAGTTCAATAAAATTGGCTGACAGTTTGTGTAAAAAAATGCAAACGCATATCCCGGTTACTAAAAATAAAGCATTAGTAAAGGTAACACTTGGGTCACAATATTAATGAGTAAATTATAAGACTTTTTTAATATTAATATAATACTCTTTGCACGAAGTACCTGTAACATATTGATCAACTTTAAATGTTATTTTACTATATATTCTTCAAAGTGTGTCTGTGGAATGAGGTTCTACGAAAATTCCTTATAGTTCTAGGGGTTCCGTGAAGATCCCTAACACAAGGACAAATAATTTTAAATGCTCATTTTGAAGAGAAATTAATTTATATATCATTTTTGTGAGGGAAAGGGCTGGTTGAAAACGAGTGATTTTAAATCTTAAAGTAAAAATTATACATTAAGTGCTTTATTGGTACAGTTTTTGTGGGATATGGAGTAATATAAAAGCTGTTATCCCATTAAGTGCTTTAATTTGTTGAGAAGAATATGTGAAATGTTGTTACTTATGCCACCTAATCAACAGTAACATCAGATCAAGGCCCACGAATTCCATCGCAGCTAAGGGCTAGATTTTTACGCCTGTCGTTAGCCTTAGCTTTGAGCACCATGCAGGTGACAGTACGATTTTGCTTGGTTCCAGACCAATTTTTAGGGAGAGCATCATGGAGGTGGTCAGGGGCCTTCCACCAACCTCACAAGAGGACTTGCGGCTCGATGGCTATTTAAAGTAATCCCATGCAGCAAAGGCACTATACAAACATCATGCCTTCTCTGGGATTTGAACCTGTGGCAGCATCACTAACCTCTATACCGAATGGGCGACACATGTGAAATGTAAATTTTGTGATGTAATTCATCCAACTTATAAAAGTATCCAGATTAAAATAATTTATCTGTTCACAAACACAAGGTGCCACCCTAACCTAGTGGTCATGGTCGCGAACTCGTGGCCGGCGTGTCATGAGTTCGAGCCTAGTGCCACTGAAGACCTACCATGTAGAGGAGCTGAAGCACACTAAATCTGTGTGAGGTTCAAAATCCACCCATTGGCTCGGTGTGAAAGTTTAGATAGGGGATGTCAGCTCAGGTGGTGTTCTTTTTGTTTGACCATTGTTCCAAATTACGAGGTCCGTTGCCAATAGCTCTCATGTTGCTTTATATTGTGATGTAAAAAATACTGTTCACAAACAAGTACAGTTTGTAAAAAAATCATTTATATTACAGCTGCTTATGAAATCAAAGTTATTCGTTACAGATCCAAATATTCATGTTTTATTCGTTAGTAAAAAACAAGATATGACTTTGAATTTCTCTTTAGAATAAAATTCAAATATACTGAGAAAATTGGAAGCGAAAATGGAAATGAATTTCCAGTAGTATCTGCTTAACCGAACACAGGCAATGAACCGAAAAATGTTATTATCGGTTTCAGAGGAAATATTAGCTGCGATTTTTTACCACCAAGTATCCATTTCTCAAAATTTGTGCCTGGCTATCTGAAATTTACCAAATTGTCTTCCTTCCACATCTCGCCTCTAAATAAGATAAAACAGAAGCTTAATGTATAATATATTAAGATAAAACAAATATGTAATTTGGGTTAAGAATTTCTTACATATCAATGAAATCTAGAGACAATAGAACAATAAATCTACAAAAATCAATTTAAGGTATCCGACTAGGTTCGGAGATAAATTTATCAAAAACTGATTTTCTGAAAAATTTTATTGTTTTAAAGAACATAAATATGCTTTTAAAAAGTCATAATTAAAATGTATCGACCGTTTTTTTAAAAAAAAAATATTAGTTTTAGCAAAATTTTTTAAGTTAAGAAAAACGTGATAAATAAAAAGAAATTGCATATTATTCAATTTTAACGTCATTGATATACTTCTTGATCCCTCTGAAGTGTCACAAACCGCAGGATAAAAAATATTTTAAGAAATAAATATTTTATTAGCATTTTTTAAAATTTGATGGTCATGATTTTTCGTCAAAATTACTGCATGTTCTAAGCTAAAAATGGCTGCAAAATGTGATTAAATGTAGCTGTTTTAAATTCTGCGGTTTGTTACACTCTGAAGAGCCCATAGCGTATATGTTATAAATTTCATTGCATTTGATTGGATTATTTAGAAGTTAACCCGTTTTTCGTGCACAAATTATCATGAAAAGTTCATTCTTCAAAAAACGAATTAAAAAAATATTTTTACTAGTTAGATAAAGTAAATGCTATAAAAAAAGAATTTAAAAACCTCTCTAGTTTTATGTATTAGTCCTTCTTCCTCAATAGTTAATTTCTTTTCTCCCTAATGACCCAAACAACTAAAAAGCACTTTTTCAACCTAGTCGGATACCTTAATTTTTTTTTTTTTTTTGGTTTTGAGAATTACGGTTTAAGAATCACATGATATTAAAATGCAGAACTTGAGTAATATTCAATTAGCAGTTGAAAACTTTCATTAATCAAATGTTGCAGACATATCAGAAGTGTGGAATTTTTTTATGAGCTGAGTTAGGGGAGCAAATCTACCTTCTTGAATAAAATTTGGTTCTTAATATTTGTTTTTGGTTTTTAATAATTTGGCTCTTTATAATTTTAATTCTTTGGTTCTGGAATTTTTACTCGATGAGTCTATTTCGTACGACGAAAATATGTATCATGGCTATAGTTTCTGATTTCTCGGGGTTTTTTTCCTATTCCCGGGTGTAAGGGTCCGAAGTAAACCACCTGCTACAGGGGACGGTAAGTCCCCCCCTTAGGTGGGGAATGTGAAACATTTCATGTTGTGGCCGAAAGACGCCAGAGAATCTCTCCCCCCTCCTTGGAGTTTTAAAAAAGGAATTCATTCTATGTCTGGATACGAAGGAAAGAAGTCTGTCCTGAGTGTTTTTAGTTAAGTGTGTTTTTCTTTAAAATTAGCTTTAATATTTAAATTTTAGACCCCATGTCTTTAATTTGTTTCCGTGCCCATTGCTTAGAAACAAACTTTAGTTCGGGAATACATCAAAATTTTGAAATATTTAAAAAGTAATTTTTAATTGATATCAATGATAATTATGTAAAAGAAGGGTACATATAAATGTGGTCTGAGAAAACATAAGCAATCTATGCTTTTATCACTCAGCCTATTTCTTAGCTTTGTTATAAATCACCATTCATTAGAAAATGATCTCAGTTTCAGCTGATGTCTGAGGAATTGTTTTCAGGGCATAATCCAGTTTCAGGCTTGAGGATCGATTTTCATTTATCTTATAATCAATCCTGAATCTGTTAATTTTCTAATGAGCTGCCAAGAGTAACGATCACGTTCGTTAAAAATATCAATTTTTATTTTTAAGAAGCTTTATTTGTGTAACTAATTTCCTATTTATGAAATAGCTATATTTTGTTACATAGAAATAACTAAATATTAATGTAAGAATCTCACAGAAAAGTCTGATTTTTTAAAAAAATAATAAACAAGAAAAGTTACAATGTCCCCCCGCAAACAATTTGGGGCTCATTCTCTTCTAACTGCTGATTCAAATAAATAGTTCATAATAAAGACAACTATCCGGTAAAAAAATTTCAAACAACAAATTAATAAATAACAGTTTTAAGTATGAGTATTTATGTTATCAACGAAGACCAATCCTCGAATATGCAGCACCCATTTGGGCTCCATCAGCTTCCACCTCAACAGAGAAAATTCACTCTGTTCAGTACAGAGCATCCAAAATTATCATCGGATCTGTGTCTTCGACAAATAATGAGACAGCTGAGAATGAGTGTGGCCTACCACCATGAAAGGCAGGGGGAAACTTGCCACCATTAAATTTACGAACAAAACCATAAGCTGCGGGGAACAACATATCTCCAACATCACTTTTTGCTCCTGGACAGCTAAGAATAGGCTGAAGAGATCTTCAACACTTCAGTTTGATAAATACATAAGAAACGAAATCACCTTAAATCACACAAGTTGACATCATTCAAGAACCTTGTTTTCCAATCACACACAAACCACCTCCTTCTGCCAAAATAATTTTGGACCTTGAACAAAAAAGGAACCTAAGGATGTATAAAATTAAAAAGAGCATGGACACAGCTATCGACCTTATGAGGCCTCGTTTAGTAACTGCCCATGCTGACGGCTCTTCAGACTCAGAGCGCAATAGGAATGGATCTGGTTTCTTTCTTAAGTACCCTGATAATACAACTTCAAAGCACAAGGTCTCTGCAGCGCAAATTGCTTCCAACTTCACGTGTGAACTCATAGCAATTAGGACAGCCCTAGATATTTACCTTACAGGGACAAGTATCGCTGATTCCGACGGCATCATTGTGCTCTCGAATTGTAGATCTGCTCTTGAGGTCACTCAAGAAATCAATTCTCTTCTATTCTCCATTGGTGCATTGGGAAAATCATGTACCCTCCAGTGGATCCCGGCCCATGTTGACATCGAAGGAAACGAGATGGCCAATTCCTTTGGCAATGAAGCCAGAACACTTGAGCCTGTAACTTCATTTACTACGGTCTCTGATGCCAACGCACTCGCAAAACAAAAACTCTGCTCAAACCCAAGAAAAATTCTCGCTACCAGAATTAAATTATAGCCGAGAAATTACGGCAACAACAGCTAGACTTATGACAAAGCATTTTAAGGGCATGAACATTCTGCCTGATGGTTCTAGATCATATGTGGAATGCAGGCACACAACTGGATCCCAAACACCTTTTTAGCTTTCCTTCCATTGTTGGTGCCCTTTTTAAAACAGAAAATGACTGCAGCATGGACATTCTATACTCGGATCGGGCCGTGGAGATATTGCCATGGCAGTGATTCACGCCTTTGGCAATATTTGACTATATCTTTATGTTTTCTTATTACCACCTTTGCACTTCATCATACACAACAACAACATGTTATCAACGTAAATCAAGATATCAGAACTTTTATAACAGAATAGTCATGCTGGCAGACTACGAAGTGAACTTCCTTTTTAAAACTTGTACTTTTTTAACAAGGTAAATAGTTTCATGCTTTGACAATCAGCAAAAATTTCCACGGCCCTACGTGGGTGTTACTGTTTTTCTTCTTACACTCTAACCCCCTATGGTGAGAGTTGCAAGGCCGTTTTTAACCTCCACACCCTAGGTACTTCAAATTGTTACGTCCCCCCCACACACACTACTATTTCCAGAGCAACCCTCCTTTTGTTTTTGCCTTACCAGTTTTGCTTCGCGCGCGAGAGCTATATTCCCTTAACTCTCTTACTCTTTTTCCTTTACTTATTTTTGCTCTTTGGATAGTCTTTCCATTATCCACCAACTATGAACCTGCCATATACAGGACTGGCATCCGGCAGGATAAGGAAAGGATAGTGACAGTGCTGGTTTAAGCTCATTTCAAGCCCTGGGCGCAGAAAATCTACGGGCTCTCTTTGCACTAGCGGATCGACAGGTATTACCAGAAAACCTGGTTAAGTCTAGCTTATGCAGGCCCTTTCGGGCCCCAGTCCCATGGGCGCCCGCCCCAAGCATCCGATGGATAAACTGGCACTGAATAGTGGCGTGGCTTGGTTACTTTTTTTCATTTCTTACCCTATGGCAGTGCTTCTCAAACTTCCAGCATTTACGACCCAATTTTCCTCACCCCTTCCCCACACAATAACAATGTGTTGAATGTAATAACTATTAAGTAATAGATATTTTAAATAAATTACATTCAAATAATAAGTTTTTTTTTTTTTTTTAAATTCTTTTATTTTCGACTTTTGGATATGCTCACGCCCCACAGTTTGAGAATCGCTGCCTTACGGCATCACGGATCCCCTACCCTTTTGTGAATTAGTGCAGTAAATTTATGAAATAGTTTGCAATTATAGTATAGAGTATGAATTATTGTATGAACTGTTATCAACCTGTTAATTATCATCGCTTAACTCTTTACTATCTTTTACATTTAGACCTCCTTATTCTTTGTTAAGTCACTGTCATTGTACTTGCACAATAAATGTTTTCTTCGAGCTTTGATCATTGCAAAATTGTTAATAACATCATTGTAATCAATTAACACATTGTAATATCATAGCAACATCAAACTGTAAAGCTTTTCCTTTTCCACCGAAAATGTTTTCCTTAGTTCTGCGCACATACACACACAAACACAACGCATACAGGATTCGCCAGGCGATCGTTCGCAGTAATTTTAATTTTTTTCACCCGTTTTTTTTTTTTTTTTTTTTTTTTTTGCGCTCTAGGCAAATGCCTAGTGTGCCTAAGTGGAAAAGCGGCCCTGGGGGGTTAAACAGACATTTCCCCTTCCAAGGAATTTAGGGTGATCGATCGCAAACTGCAGTCAACTAAAATTTATATCGGTGGTCGAAATTCCCAGTTAAGTCAAAACTAACTACCTCGGATTATTTTAGCCCCGTGTCGTTTCCGGGAATTCCTAGGAATGAAGTATAATTGCCGGAAATACAAAAAATATGGAGATTTTGTTTATTTCCCGGTCTCACGCGAAATAAACCTTAATTATGGATAAAAGATTACTACATTCAAAGTAGTAAAGATTTAAAGGAAGGCATCTTGAAATTCTAGTAGGGGGATAAAAAAGAAAGAGTGAACAAGATTTCTGAAGAACATGTTAAAGAGAATCATACAAGAAATGCGAAAGGTAGATTAATTGCTAAAATGCCTCTCAAGGAAGACTTCAATTGTTATAAATATCTAGATATAGCACTTGGAAAAATAATATTCCCTCTAGAATATATCAAGGCAGGGGTGGAAGTTTCTTCTCCAAATTGTTATACGGGCATCGGCACCAAAGATGTTGAATTTGCTATCATCCCAACCTATTTGCTGTCAATATCTAATTTTCTGAAATTTAATTCCAAGAATTCAGTTGGAACAATAAAGCATGGAGGTGGAGGTATTCTTGTGTGCGGGTGTAAATCAGGATTAGGTAATTTGGTATTTTTCCATGGTATCGGGAATCATGAACTCTATTTAAATATTTTAAAGAACAATTTTAAAATATGAGGTTAAAATTTGGGTACTGGAGACGACTTCATTTTTTAACAAGCTAATCACCCTAAGTGCACTACTCTCAACGTACTCCTCTGGTGTTTATAACTGTCCTCAAATTTTGAAAACACCTCCTCAATCACATGATTTAAGCCCAGTAGAACATGTTTGATGTGAATTCGAAAGTAAAAAAAAAAAAAAAAAAAAAACATGACATATAAAAACAAAATGTGAAGTAAAAACAATAATCACAGAAGCATGGAGGAACATGCAGAAATTACAAAATGCTGAAGAAATCTATACCAACACGTTTAAAAGTTGTTGGGGACGTCAGGGATATCTTAAGACTTCTTCAGGCCCTGGGCCCTTACGCAAAAGCAGACCCCCTACTCCTACAAAAAAGTAGGCCCTAAGCCCTACACAAATGTAGGCCCCACCTATGACCCTTAAAAGCAAACAGCACACATCAAACGTTGTCAAACACTCGTACAAACAATAACCCGAAACAAATAAATGTGCATGTGATTTACAATCGCACATACCAGCTCGATCTGATGCTGCCTTTTGACTGAATGAGTAATGATGGTGTATGGTGGTAGGCCTAAGCCAAAACATGGACCACGGTCATTACATGTAGCCAGTTGACATACCATCCGAAATTACAAGTTTTTCGGAGAATACAACCGGAAAAACTTTTGACCGTTGAAATTATTCGAATCATTATCTCATAGGTTCCCAACCTTTTTCGAACTAGCGCCCCCTTTTCTAGAGATTATTTCGATGACGACCCCCTCCCACTCCAGAGAAATAAGAGTGTACATAATACATGGTGAAAACACGAATTAAATCTTGTATATATATATATATATATACAGTGGGTGATCGTTCAAAGACTGTGTTCGCTATCCGAATTGTTCGTTAACCGATCATCGATTCACCATAGACTTCTATGTGAAATCGATTAATTCGTTCTGGAGACCCTAAAAATTAAATTTTAAAAAATGTATAATTTCTTAGTAAGTTCTTTTAAAAATAATACATACATATAGTCTTGCATATTAATCAGTCCTTTTCATTTTTTGCTTATGGGGCGTTGAAGAACATGTCCAATGTCGATTGCTTTTCTCACTTTTTCGGGATTTTCCAGAAGTAATTAATAGCATTGTTGTTGTAAAGATCCCCAACCCTACTGACATCAGCTTGGTTTGGGTGCCATTGCTCTGACATTCTCCCACTTTTTTCAAAAGATCTTTAATGGCAGATGTCGGCATTGGTCTTCTGTCGTTTTCCTCTTGTTCAAAAGGAGACACATTTCGCTGTGTTTCTTGGTGTTCTTCATTCAGAATTTCTTGGAGTTCTTCTGTCGTCAGTTCATCTTCATGCCCCATTATGAGCTCTTCTATATCATCCGCATTCACCTCCAATTCCAGAGCTCTAGCAGTTGTCAAAATTTCATCCATAATTTCAGGAATGCATCCCTGATCACCTCCGAGTATGTGTTCATTGCCCAAACACAAAAAATCTTTCTTGAAAGTGTTCGTTAACTGATCACCCACTGAATATATATATATAATTTAGTTTTTTCTTAAGCCCCCGATTTTTTTTACTAGCAAAACTGAAATAGTTATTGCCACGAATATACAAGTTTAAATATATACAATCAACATAGGGTAACCAGTATTAAAGTTTACTTTTGTTAGTACATAATCAGCGTATTTTTTAAAACTATATTTGGTTTATCTGCTCATGCCCCTCCACACCATCACAAAACCCCCTAACTTATTCTGGGTTTTTTACTGCTCCCTTAAAGACTCAAACGGCCACAAAGGGGGCGTTATCGCCCACGTTGAGAACCTATGCATTATCTTATTAAGGCTGAATCGAGAACGAGACAAGGACCCTATTGTGGTTGAGGCCCTAGACCCACGCTAAGAGATATCTAACTAAAGAAACAAATACAATACTAAAAAGTATGTTGAGATTTCTTTTAAGAGTACGAGGACTTTCACTGTGTGTGTACGTTATATTTTAGTATATAGTTTATTGATTCTTAATTTTTTTTAAATAATAGTTATACTATATTTCAAATATTGATTATGTTATTCCATTAGAACAAGTTGCAGATATGATAAAAATTACAATTCCGATTTATTAATTTTTATTAGTCAAAAAAATTAAATTTTATATGAAATTGCAAGTATACCAACACTTTAGTTGTCCACTGTATGTGTTTCCAAATTTATGACGCTTTTATAAAAGTTGCCTGTGAATATAATGAACCAAAATGTTTTTTCTCTCTCTAAATAGTATCCAATATTTTAAAAATAATTTTACATATAAAAAAAATTTAGAGCTTTAAAAAAAAAAGTGTTATTTTTTCAAAGAAATATTATCCAGTGATTTTCATCAAACAGCTCATTAACTATGTTTTGAGCATCCTTTTGTATAAGTGAGTGTAAAATATTTTATGTATTCAAGTAATGTTATTAAAAAAAAAGGGTATCTAATTGAAAGTATATATTCCAAGACACTAAAATTTATATCCATGTGTAACTAAAAAGAAAAAAAAAATATTTTGAGGTAAAAAAGTTATTGTGCAGTTCTGGAGAATAACTAAAATATTATTATTATAGGCATACAAACAATCTAAGCCAACGATATTTAACCTGCAGTCCACATGTGGCCCACTAACCCTTTTTAAGTGGCCCTCCATTGGTCGAAGAAATTCACTTATTTAAGAACATTGTATTAAAAATTTGGTGGGAAATTCTTTGTCAAGAAACCAAATCTATCAGTTTTGGTTTTTGTTGTCGGTGTCGTACGGGTACGAATTGGTCTTTTTCTATTTTCGACAATTTTATGGGTGGAACTCCTTTTTAACTATCTTTCATACCTTGCAAGCGAAAAATATTCGGGAAAAAAAATCGTTTCAAGACGATTGGGAGGTTGGTTGACTATTTTGTAGTGAAAGACAAACATGGATCAGTGATTGTTTGATTTGTCACGAAAGTGTTGTATTTAATAAATACCAATAAACAAGAATCATTCAATGACACTTTTCCTCGAAGATCTCTTTCAAAAGGTGACAAATAGGCTTTCTTCAATAATCTTTGCAACAGCAGCGAAGTGTTTTGTCGATGGTAATATCACAGCGGTAACAAAGATATCCTATGAAGTTTGTTACATTATTGGTAATTACATGAACCGTTTACTGATGCAGAAATTATGAAGGAGTGTCTCTTATATATTTCTAATTTAGTTTTAGTGACAAAAATAATAATTAAAAAAAGTAAAGCACACACACACAGGAGTTTAAACAATTTTTCACATTTTAAATTTTTAATGTTATCTTGGTCTTAAAGCATTTCTCCCCTCCTCATGTAGCGGCCCGCGAGAAGTAACTAACATATGTACGCGACCCGCACGAAATAGCTGACATATGTATGCGACCCAGCAGAAAAGTAGGTTGAGTACCCATGATCTAAGCTCTATTAGAAGCATTAAAAATATATATCACAAAAATGGAGTCTAAATTTTGTTATATTGAGTAAGCCCTGCAACTCTTAAAAGCTTGAAGGTATGAAAAGACATATGCTTGTACGGATTTAAATATTTTGTTTCTATTTAATTAGATATAGAAAGTTAATAGCATATACAGCCTTCAATAGTTCAACCACTTTTACTTAAAAATATGTTGATGAAATCATAAAATATACCACTAAGATAGCATAAACTGTCTAGAAATAACTAACAAAACAGGAGTTCAAGCTCACTAATACTGTAATATTGCGCACCGATCATATCATAACAGCTTTTCTGAACAAAAAAGGCGGAATTTGATATTTTTATTGTATTAACAAAGATTTACCTTTTCTTCGGAAATCGTCTCCGATTAGAAAGCTCCCGTTTATATTGTATCCATGTACATAAACCTTGTCTTTGGACACCTCCTAGCTTAGGAAGCGAAACGAAAATTAGATGAGACGGGTGCCAGCGAAATAAATCGCTTATACCCAAAATCGCGGAGAAAAGGATGAAAGAGAGACCAGTATCTGAAATCACTCGAGGACGAAACTAGAGTACGTCACGAGGGCGAGGAATGGAAGAGCGCAGGAAGGACAGCCCCAAAACGCGTTCGAGGAGCACCAAAAACGCAGTGGGAAGGAATATGCTGCTTTTTTTTTTTTTTTTTTGCAGCTAGAATGAAAATGAAAGGAGTCTGCAAGGGAAACTTACAGACGACACAGCAGGTGTAACGAAGCTGGAGCCAGCTTTAACACTGATCCCAGTTCTGATGAGAGGCAAATGCATTTGAATGTTGTAAAGTGTAGCAATTAAATGTTTTTGTTGTAATTACGGCGGTTTCAAGGGCAAGCTTAGGAAGCTGTCGCTTTTATTGAATCAACCTAGCTTTATCCTGTCTTAGGAAACCGTCTCCGATTAGGAAGTTCACGTTTTTATTTTATATCCATTACCCTGTCTATGAATACCGTTCTTGCTATGGAAGCTCCCGTTTTTACTGTATCCATGCACCTTTATCATGTCATTAGACACTGGCCTCGCTTAGGAAGCTTACGCTTTTGTATTGTATCGACTAAGTTTTACCTTGCCTTCGAATGCCGTTTCCACTTACGAAGCTGATGTTTTAACTATGTCAGCATAGCTTTAACCTGTCTTTGGATACAGTTTTGGATTGCGAATGAATTATGTTAAGCTCATTTCATTAAAAAAAAAATGTTCGTATTATGTTTGAATAACTTAAGTGTAAGGATTCGCTGAAGTAACCCCATTTGTCAGGTGTTGATCCTCTACCTGATTATTTATTATCTTTGTTTTTGATGTACAGCCGGCTGGGTGGCGTGGTTGGTTTGTCGCTGGCCTTCTGTACTTAAAAGTTATGGGTTCGACCTCGGCACAAGTCGGTGGATTTTCATAATTCTGAAAATCGACAGCGGCCATGTTATATGATTATACGGCATGTAAAAGATCCCTTGAGTGTCTATTTGGCTTGGGTGCTCTCGGCAAATTTAAATCCTAGTACAGGTTCGTATCATCCAGAGCTCAGGTGCCTCCCTCTGCGGGGGAGACTGGGCGTCAAAATTACTTGCGGCGATAGGTATACACCTATATGGTGCCGCACTAAAAAGAGATACCAGCTTCCAGGGAATGTACTAGGTCTGCAATGGTAAAGCACCAATCGACACCCCATTAGAAATAAAAAAAATTGTTTTTGATTTATTTTAAGTCAATGATCAACAAGAAAATGATAAAACAGTTAATATTTTACTGGAATCGTACATTGTTTGCACATGTGTATGTGTGAGAGAGAGCCAATTTCCCATTTTCGATCCTAACAAGCATACAAAATAATAGAGAAAGAAAAAAAAGAGGAAGTTTAATTATAACATCTTATTTGGAACAGTGTATCTTGGCAGTAAAATGAATATAGAATGCATTAATAAACGTTTTAAATGATGCTGTGAAAATGATAAATTTTATAAAAGCAACATAAGTAAATTCCAGGTTATTATTTTTTTTATTATTATTATGAGCAGAACTACCCAGAATTCTGCTTTTACACTTAGAATTAAGATTAAATTTAATGAATTCAGTCATAACAATATGCGTCCGGGAGATCGCCCAATATAATGCTATTAATGACAAGGACTATGTGAACTATTATCTCATATAAATTCACTGGAGTTTATGGTTCTCGATATCAGATTAGATTTGACTTTGAACATGAGGAGAAATGACTTTTGCCCAACTGCTCTTTGTGCCATCGCTTTGGAAACCATTAATATCTGCTATACCCCTGCTTCATATCTACACATATGGTTCACTTTTGAATTTCAGCCAGAGTGCTGGAGTTTTCCGTGATCTGTTTTCCTTTTAACTACATGTCAGCTCTCATATGACAGGGAAATCAAGGTCATTCATCAGCTTTCTGCCCATCTCTCTACTCCTGATAAGGCTGTAATTTTATCAGATTCAAGTTCTGCCCTGCAGGCCATGGTAAGTAGCCAAGACAAAGAAAGTTCCCAAGTCCAGGATTGCACGCAGCTGCTGAGCAGAACTCTAACAAAGGTTGTTTTCTAGTGGGTACCTTGCCATTGTGGTCTTAAGGGAAATGAAATGGCATACCTTTTAGCAAAAAGAGGCATGGGTATTCTCCAATGATCTACTAGAGACCTGCCTCTTCACTCAGCAAAACTTGTAATTAATAGGATTTATAAAAAAATGCTTTTGAAATGCTGCCAAAAATAAATCATGGAGGGTGCTAATGAAACTTAACTGTGTCTCAGACTATCCTCGTGCTTCTGCTGTGGCTGAGTATAGATTATTGACTGGACATGATTGCTTTTGTGCTCATTTAAATCGTTTTAATCTGACTGACTCCCCTTTTGTGTGCTTCTGGGCAAGTCATGGACGTTTTTTTATCTAGACGTGTGCTCTGCACTTAAAGAGTTTGGACTGTATTGTGAAGAAATATTGAATGCATATATTATGAAAAATTAAAGGGAAAAAAATGAATACATTGGTTTTAAGAATTAACAGCAATTTGTATCTCAAACAGGACGATGGGCAATATGTTTTGAAAAACTAACAATTTTCAAATGAATTGAATTTAAAGGACAGTTTTCAAATATATAAAGTGGATCACAATTTTTCAATTAAAAAATATAAGAGAATATTTTCCAGGAGAGAAAACTAAGCTTGGTTAAGTAAGATCAACTCCTAGCATTTTAGTTGAAAATTCATACAGAATACAGAGAAGATTCTCACACAGTTATAAACATTCAAACGTCATCCAGGAAAAAGTATTTATATGTGAAAAATCTTTATCAATGTATGAGGAAACAAAAGTAAAATGCAGAATCAAACTAAATGAAGAACATGAAATGCAATTGCAGATAACTTCAACAAAGCTAGACTTCGACATTTTGTGCGGGGGAAAAAAATGCAAGCATATATATATATATATACATACAGAAATATACCTCTTTCAATAAATATGCAAGGGAAGGCAAAAACTAGAGCACAAAATAATACTATTAACAAGTACATTTATTTTATAAGCTAAAACTCCTTAGTAAGGAATACTTTAATTTTCTTTTACTGCCTTTATATAAAATACATAAAACATGTTGATCTACCTTAAGTATTTTTTAAGATATATTCTTCAAAGTGTAGGATAGGTTCATCCCAAACACCTAATATGTCTAACAGTTCCATGATTCCATAAAGTTTGAAGACCTCGAGGATAGACAGTTGCGGCTCTCCAGACTTCTAATAATATGAATAATTAAAAAAAGAATAATAATTATATCAACTAAAAATTGTTTTCTCTTCTCTTTTTCCTTTATAATTATCCATTGAAAATATTTACCTTATTTGCGTCTAAAATCAAACATTTGATTGGCTTAAGATTTATGTATTTTAAAATGTTCTTCTCAATAACAAAGTTACACGTATTCACACTCACGTATGTGCCTTTTTGATACTTTAGTTATCTTAAAACTCACAGTCGCGCAACAGCCCATGAGGGCTAGGGCCTACTGTACCCATACCAGTATACATAACCATTGGGCACTGGACCCCCAGTGTTTAAGTCCCCAAGCAAGCTTAGTACTCATTTGTCGACCCACTGCAGTAGGGACGAAAAGCTGAGTCGACCTTGCCCAGCACGGGAATAGTGTTTTAGCCCTACTTACCCTAAATATTCTTATCTTCGGCCATAATATATTTTCTTTCTCCGATATACATATGTGTCTTAATTTACTTGAGCATTTTTTAATTAATTTTAACATTAAAAGGATATTTCGTTTAGCAGCCGATAAGCGGTGTTTACAAATCGTTTTCAGTGTTATGCAAAGTATTTTTATTCAAATATCGGGAGGAATGACATCATACATTGATGATGTCATTCTTACGTTGGCTGAACAAGTGTTTTTAGAAAAATTCGAATAACTCACTTCCTTTTTTTTTTCGATGGGAATAGCATCGGAGCTGCTTCGTAAACTTGATTGTATCAGAAAGGGAATGGGTAAATAATTATATTATTTTGTTTTTCTTTTAAGAATTAAAGAGCTACCATAATTTCTTTTTTTTGTAAATAACTTTTTCTTTTTAATATTACTATTTGATTTAATTATTTTTATCGATTAGCTGAAATAAAGAATTCATTTCTTAATGACGTTTGTTCTTTTTTTGACCACTTATTGTGCACTGTGAATGATATGTGTTTTTCTTTTTTTAGCCATCTCTTACTTCAGCAAACACTGCCCTGCCATAAATACTCTGCTATATGCTTTTACCTACTATTGAGTTTTAATAACTCGTTGGCATTTTATGGGCATTTAATTTAGTATACACCAACAAATAGAACCCAGACCTGTGGCGTGGAAGCGTGATATGCTACCAGTCTCGACCACTGGGCTTACCCTGAGTTATCTTGTCTTCCTTAAAACTAAGCTCTGCTCTCCAAAAGTTTGCCAACCACTATTCCATTATATAAATAACAAGAGTTTTGAATGTGGATTCATGAAATGTGAATCCCATTGTGTAGATATATACAAAGTTCATATATTTTCTTTAAAAGAAACAGCAAAAAAAAAAAAAAAAGAAAAAAAAAGGACACACTTTTAAATTAAAACTATTTTAATTTATACATACTTTAATGTACTTCATCAAAAATTAGTCTTTTAATAATTTCAACAGTAAATGTAATGGAGGAATGGCTGTCACAATTTTCAGTGCCAAAAATCCAGCATCGATGGGTCATGATGTAAGTTTAAAATTGCACAGTGTTGAATTAAAATCTTGATGAGAAATGAGCAGCATAAAATTCAACAATAACATACCTACATTTTAAATTTCTTTTTAAAAATATTTTTCATATATAAATTAACCCACACTAACTGAGATAACATAACAAAATAATCACGACCTTTGAAAATAAAAGCAGAAAAGGTCATTAAAATAATAGAATGTCCTTAAGAGTCCATTTCCAATAAATAAATAATTATAAATGGTTAAGTATTAGATAAATAATATTAATTCTTAAAAATCTGTTAACTATACAAAGAGTAAAAAAAAAAAAAAAAAACATTATTTAACAGTGTTTATATTTTCAAAGAGAAATATGTAGAGGTGTCAATCTATTAAATATATGTCTAGTTAAATTATGTGCTCTTCAACCTCTCGGTATTTTTATTAGACACACCTTGGTAAGAAAAGGTAAGCTTTCTCTATTGTTTAAGTTCAGCACTGTGTTTATATTATATTAAATAAGAACTGGAAAATGATAAAGAAGTTTTGAATCAGCATACTATAGGTATATATTAATAATTAGTGAATATCATAACAGCCAAACAGTAGTCACTCATTTTCCACAAAATACACATCCACATTTTTTTTACATAAAATCTCACTTTTTTATATCATTTTTTTTTTCTTCACTGCAACATTGACTTCACTTGTACAGCAGTATACTTTCCATAAGTTCAAAGTTAGAACTGGTAAATGCACTTGATTAAAAGTGCTTATGTAGTATAATTAATAAAAGAAAAATTAAATCTATACAGTATAGATGTACAAGCAGCCTTAAGAAGTACTTGGAAAAATTTCTATGAAACAGCAAAACTGTAATTCCACTAATCAACCCATCATGAAACTAAGATAAAAGATCTGTAAGAAAGGAAATAATATTGTTATTTTAATCAAGGCATACACTTAAATAAGTCATAAAATTTTTACTGTTACTTAAGCACGCTATTTAAAATTTATAAAAAAGAAAATGATTCTTGAAAAAAAAATTATGTTTTAAGCAAATTTTTATTCCATGTAAATTCAACAAAAAAACAAGCAAATCAATCTTATATTAAGAGTTGATTAAAGCTAATAAAAATATCCATAATCTTTCGTATCAACCAATCGAAATAGATATTAGCTTACATTATAAAATAATTATTACTAATAAAGTCTTTTATTATGAATTTCATTTAATTATCTTTGAAACTAACAGCAATATACACAAACTAAACTCAGTGGTGCAACAGCCCATTGCAGGCCAAGGCTTACTGTGCTCATCTCAGTTTTCATGACTCTAGGCACTGAGGTGCATGAGCAGATATTCTGGTCAGATGGTCAGTCTGACGTGAAAACCCCCACTGTTCAATTTCCAAGCAAGTTTGATACATATTTATTGAACCACTGAAGGGATGAAAAACTGAGTTGACTTTGTCCAGCCAGGGGTTTGAAGCCCTGGACCTGTGGCGTAGAAGTGCAATACGCTACCACTTGGCCTCAGCAGAATACATACTTCAAACAAATGCTCAATAGTTTCTTGTTCTTCAAAACCTGAGAATAACAGTTACCAGTCTTTTTTCCATGAGTAATATTTGTATAAAGATTCCATATGATTATGTGGCATGTAAAAGATACCTTGAGTATCAGTTTGGAACTGGTACTCTCAGCAAAATTAAATCACAGCAATATTTAGCATTCAATGAGATCTTGAATTAATATTGATTAAAGCATCAAAATTTGGTAGCAAGAGCCGCTGCTAGATGGTGCCACCCTAAAATGGCTTGCACATTCGGGGACTTGCCGTATCTGCAAAGGCTTGATTGCCAATATGCAGCCCATGAGGATATTTGCATCAAGAGTATCAAATTAATTTAACTCTTTTACATCGACTGCCATGTATATGTGCCAGCATAAAACACACTCAATTCATTATTGTCATATATGCATCCCAGAAAATTTTTTGCTCATACTTGGCTGTCATGTATACATGTTAACATCTTGAAGCATGTGAAGATCTTAATTTTTTTGGCAACAGATCCCATTGTATGCCCATGGGATTTGAGATACATGCAGAATCAAACTTCTCCATAAAATAAAATAAATATTATTCACATGCACATGGATTTAGACTATATAAACATAAGAGGAAAGGAATATTTCCAAATTACACACTTTATGATGGCTCGTTAAATAAATCAAAAATTTTATAGTAAGTATAAGAGTTTTATATTTGCTAGAGCATTGGGTTTGGGATTGTAGACTAGTTTTGTTGTTGTTACCAATGCCATCTGATCAGCAAAGGCCAGAACAAAGCCCACGAAATTCATCATGGCTAAGGGCTAAGTGACGCCTGTCATTAGCCATAGCTTTGAGCACCATACAGAACGATTTAGCTCAGTTTCAAGGGAACTCCCACCTCTCTTCCCCTTCCACCAACCTCATGAGAGGACTTGCGACTCGGCAGCCATTTAAAGTAACCGCATGCCGTGAAGGCACTTTATATTCACAAATATCTGTGTCTTCTCCGGGACTTGAAAACAGTCCCAATGGCACAGCGGTCAGCGTCACTAACCACTATACCGGATGGGCGACAGACTAGTTTTTAATGGGTAATTAAATCTTGTATGATGAAATTTCTCTTTATTTACTCTTTAAATACTGAAACATTGAAAATGTTTAACTGAACTTAAAACAGCAGAAATGATGCAAAAAATTTCAGATATTGATTCTAAATCAGACTCTGAAGATAGTGATAAATAATATATTCTGATTTTTTGGTTTATTAAAAATTTAAAGGTGATGATATTTTGTGCATCTATATACCAGGATATGCCATCTGTAAAGCATATGCTGCTTGTATACTCTACAGAGCATTATTATACAATGTGTTCATATTTCAGTATTTTCATCAATTTAGGTTTAACTGCAAAATATCTTTCGGCGTGTGAGTGACACTCGCAAAATAATATAAAATAAGATTTCCCACTTGGGTTCAATTAAGTTATTAATTGATAATTTCAAAAACAAAACTAAATTGCATTCTTTTACTTTTTTTTCACAGTATTAATTAAATGCTACTTTAACACCATGTACAGAAATTTAAAAGCGTGATTAAACAGCAAATTGAAATTTTTTTTTCAATGCATGCAAATAACCTTCTACTTAACCATATCATACAAATTATTTCAAAGAGTAAAACCTTTTCTTTAATACAAGAAAAAAATATAATAAAGCATCAGAAATAATACATATTGCTAAGATACTTATTATCAGTTGAATAAAGATATTCAGCTAAAATAATAGAGTTATCTCTCTTTTTAGGAAACATTCATTTATAATATAATTCAAAAAATGAACCATATAAAAATTAATTAATTTACAATTATTGATAAATTATTAAAATATAAATTTCTATAAATATTTCTCAAATTAAAAATAAATTAGTAAAAATTACTATGAGCACTAAATGCTATTAATTTTGAGAGATTAACCTTCCAAAAATTTGCTTAAAATATATAATTGAAAAACTGAATACATGTGCATATATATATTGTGTAAAATTGAAAATTTCAATTTCTGGATCAAATACTGTAAAAAAAAAAAAAAACTCACAAAAATTCATATTTTGACACAATATTACATAAAAAATAATATTAATAGATTAACTAACCTGTAACAGATGTGTCTTGCTTTTTCTGTAAACTATCCTCAAATCCTGAGAAAGGATTTCCTGAATTAAATAAATTAGAATTGACGTCATCTACATTGATCAGGTAGTTTTCATTATTTACATTATTATCTAAGGAAGGTTGGTCGACATCAACCAATTTGGTGAAGTCGGAAGATTCACACAAAGTTTTGGAGTTATGCTGTTGTTGATTGCTTTGAATATCGATTAACAGTCCCATGTCAGCATTCTCCTCTGGACTGCAATGTATAATATAATCCCACATTACTACAACAACAATAATCAATCAAACAATTAATCTCATTATAATTCTGATTTGTAATCATATTCATTTTTGAAGTTGCAAGACTATTAACATTTCTCACATTACAAAAAAAAATTACTAATTTTAGCTTATGTGAAGAACCTAAAATCTTACGAGTGCCTTTTCAGATATTATGCTAACATTTAAGATATATCTGGATTAATGTATCATGTTCAAGCTTCACTACCTTACAGACTTATACATTTCAGTATATTATTGATTTATGTTCAAATCAATCCATTCCTGAATAAAATACATTTCCTTTTAATTTTTTATAAATTAACTACTATTTATTTATCAAATTAACCACAACTTTAAGAATGCGGTGCAACAAACAAGTATGCACTACAAAGAGTTTATATGAATATTGAGACATTGCTTTTCTGATTGAAAATTTTCCCTATATATGTTTGGATTCCTTTAATTAAAATAAGATAAAAATAGCTTCAACAACTATACAAAGAAATAGTTTAATTTGAATGTATGTATCAAAGAAAAATCAAAGGTAACCTCATGCAGATCAATGTTGTCAAGGTTAACATTAACTTGCATGAATTTCAATGAAACCTATATAAAATTGTTTACAACCATAACAAAATGAAATACAAAGATTATGGTCATACTCAAAAAAGGAGGATATATAAATAAGTCATCCCAATATTTTCCCTTTTATTATAAAAATATATTCAAGTATTTCGACTGTGTGTTCATTATTTGCTACTATTAATTATAAGAAGCAATTTTCTTCAGTAATTTTAAAAAGACTTCCCCTTCCTCTCTTGAGAGATTTTTTAAAAATATTTAGCACAAAGATTATGCTCCAATACTTTCGTCTGCATGCTTTTTTACCCATAAAAGAAGTCTCTGTAAATCATTTATAAAAGTTGAATTAGTCAAATTAAAGGTGACAATTCAAACATACCTTTTCCCCTCCAGATTATTGCTTATAAAATTTTTCTATGACTAATCATAAGATACTCTTTATCATATGAAAGTTATAAATGGAGGTTTACTTTCCAATTAATATAAATGAACAAATCACTTGCTATCATTATTTATAGTTGAAGAAAAAATTAATATTTTTACATATAAAAATTTATATCAAACCAAACAAGAAAAAAATCATCAGAATTTTTGCTTCAATATCAAAGTTTTGATGTTTTAAATATTTAAAAATATTAACAAAGTATTCAACTTTTTTTAATAGAATGTAGCATAAAATACAGTGTATTTATAAGCATCTAGAAAATTTCAGTCAAAACATGCAAAAACAAATAGCTAAATGAAAAACTTAATAATTTCACACACACACATATAAGAAATATTAACACAATGGGGTCCCTACAGAATGGTATTAAAAGAATTACTTAAGAATTTGAAAATATCTTGATTTCACCTTTATTTTTTTACTTAAATTGCTTTGAAAACATTTGAATAAACCTATTCAATAAAATTTCTGAAATTATTACATGCATAAATAACATATATAATTTAATATGAAAAATTTATTATAATAGCTATTAGTTAATTATTTTATTATGAGCACATAATATGACAAACAATTCTTTTTTGCAATTACCTAGTAGTACAACTCATTTCTTCATGACTACTGTACCCATTTGTCTGCGGAGATGTGTCTTCATTGGCACTCAAAGTTCTGTTTGACATCACGGAAAAGCTATTAGAAACATTTATTTTTGATGATTGCTCATCTGACACTATAAAGGTTCCATTGCTTTTAGCAGACTGATTGGCAATGTTTTCGGAATTAAGTATATCAGGCAGAGGATTGTTGTTAGACACTTGCTTTGACTCAGAAAAAGGCCAAGAGCTGGAATTTGAGACATGATTCTCAGAGGTGCCATTTAAGGAAGTATTTTTTTCTATTGTAAGGTCTTTTACACCATTGGAGATAATGTTCATTTTGGAAACTTCGTTAACAAAGCTGGAAGAATTGACAGAAGTGTTTTCTACATTTTTAAAGTTGTTGCTGTCAGAAGGAGGATTGCTTGGAGATTGTGCAGCTGTTTTGCCTCTCGTACGAGCCATGATTTGTTCAACACGCTATAGGGGTTGAAAAAAGAAACATTATATAAAACATCGTAAATTAAAAAAAATATGCTGCATACTCATTGATTAATGTATTTAATTAAGAAACAAGATAAAAGTAATGTATGTTGCATAAAGAACAGTACAAAATATAAAGTTATATTAAAAATATCTTTGAAAATTTCTTTTCGTGTAATTTGGGTGGTCAATATTTCTAATTTGTATTGTTTACAACAAATGATCAGAGTATCCTTTAAATTTTCAAATTTTAAAAGTAGCTACTATATGTTTTAATGTTTCATTTTCAATCCAATTTATTATCTTCTATTTATTTATTAGCATACCTTACATATATAATATACAGCAGCATTTTCTTTTGGAAATCAACATCTATTTCTTTAACAAATTTTATTACCTTAAGTTCAAATCAATTGAATAAATCCCATAAATAATCAATTATTTCAAATTAAATCTTAAAGTATATTTTTAAAGAAAATCCTCACATATTATTTGAATGTTTCTTTTATATAAGTTGAGCAAAATAATATTGAGTTTTAAGGGAATCTTTACAAAAATAAATAATTCCAGTGATAAATATCGTTTACACATAATTTACCCTCTTTCTTTCTGCTCTCTCTTCCTCCTCTTTCCTCAGCTTTTCTTCAAGTTCTAACCTCTGTTTTTCAGCTTCCTCTCGAGCCTTTCTCTCCTGTTCTTCTTTCTCTGCTTTCTACATAGAGAAAAGCATATTCTAAATATTTATAAAGTAACAAATAATGGAAAGGAAAAAAAAAACTTTCAAGAAATAAAAATTTAAATACTATAATCAAGCATAATTTAATATTATAATTAAAATACACAATATGTAATCCAATTTTTTTAAAAGTTCTTAAATAATTTTAATGAATAAATTTCCAGATTTTTGATTTTTTCCAGATAAATTATAAGTTACATAATGCTTCAAATAACTAATTACACTTAATATAGTTCTAACAAATTAATTTAAGAGTAAAAGGGGGTATATGATATTTTTCGACTGAGTTATTCATATTTAAGATTATATAGCAAATATTTAATGCGCAACATACATCTAGAAATGTCTACTAAGGACAATTTAAATATATCTCAAATATATATATATATATGTAATAATTCCCCCTAACGTCCTTTTAATTAACTCTTTTAATAATATTTAAACAAGTTTTAATTCTTTGGTTCAAAACTAATGCCCTAATCTTTAGTATCAGAAATCCCTATCCCGCTCATTTTAACCAATCAGAGCTCTTATTACAAAATAGTCACATGGTCCCCACAGCCAGGTATATAAAGCAAAGATATCTTGTGATCGCTTTCTTTGTCTTTGTTTTTGTCTTATGAAATATCGCTGCTGCTTGTCACTTCTGTGATATGTGTTTGTTTTCATGTTCTTACCAAATAGCTGTGAAATATAAAGATGTTTGTCCACCTAGATTTCAACGTTATGTGTGTGTAAATAAACAAGATGAAAATTAATTCTGAAGATGTTTTTCCTGAAATCAGAAGTTCTTCGTTTATCCAAATAAACCAAACACAGGCCAACGATATTACATATATATATTTCATTCATTTCTCACAGAAAGAAGGGGGTTGCATGTGATAATTTCACAAAAAATAAAAAAAACTAAGAAACATTTTTGATAATACTCTAAAAGAATTATACAGTATGAATTTTTAAAAAATGAGAGAAGAGCAATTTTTCTAAAAGCTTGCAAGGGGAATAATTTAGCACTACATTCCCTATGGAATATTTATACAGCAAATACACAAATATATTCAATTGACAAAAAGCCATTCTTATGAATTTTCAAAAATCAAACTTTTATTTTTTTTTTTATATATATATAAGCCATTTTTTAAGAAAATATTTTTTTTCCCCAAGAATTCTTTTTCACCACACTAAATCAGATATAAGAAATTTTAAAAATTGCTCAAACAATCCATAATTGAAAGCTGTCTTGATGTAATATATTACACAATAAGATTTAAACTCAAAACTTTTTTTGGATAGAAAAATACTTTAAATTGATATTGCAATCTGAATATTTCATTATTTTTTTCTGGTTAAAACATGTTCTAAAATTTATCTCCTACACCATACAGCATATAATTTACCATTTTACTAATTTCAAGTAAACCGGTGAAGTAGTAAACTAGTACATTTCTTTTCAGCTCTCAGACACTTGACAAAAACAGTCTTAATTACATTGAGCAAAATTTTACCTTAAAAAAATAAAATTTTCAAAAATAAATATATAACAGTATAACACAGTAATAATGAAAAAGGATTTTCAATTTCATATATTTCTAATACAGAGAAGATAAAGTTAAGGACACATTCATAGTACATTAAATTTCATAAAATTTTACCAATTATTTTTACTGTGTGCACAGCATACACAAGTTGAGTCATTTCATAAAAAAAGCTGCCAAAAAAGTAGCTTTCATCAGAGGGGGAAAAGACTAAGATTTTGTACCAACAATTTATGTTTAATGCATCAATATAAATACACATACTTGTCTAGCTTCTTCCTCTTTTCTCTCAAGCTCCTCTTTTTCTCTTTGTTGTTGCTCTTCAATAGCTTTGGCAAGCTTTTCTTCCTCCATTTGGCGATGCAATGCAGCCAGTCGAATTTGTTCCTCTTCCATACGCTTCTGTTCTAACTCCTCTAATCGCTTCTGTTCTTCTTCTTGTCTTCTACATATGTATGGGATATGTATTATTGTATAGAAAAACTTAAAAATAACATTTACTTTCATATTTATTAAGAGTAACGTTTTTTTAAGCCAATCTATAAAATTGCTCTGTTTCATGCAATTACTGTTATTTTCAAACACACACAAATTTAAGTGAAATTTAAATATGTAATTTTAATGCTATTTCTTGATACTATTTTAAAAAACAACCACACACAATCCGCCTGTATTCATTTTGCTTAACTCCCCCTTCATCTCCACATTGTGAAATGTCAACATTTTCCATCAAACTTCATTCCTGGTTTTAACCAATATTCAAAGAATTTGGGATTACAAAATGTTGCAATGAATCCAGTTTTGAAAATAAAATGTTTATAGAATACATTAAAAAGATATATAATTACATAAAAATAGAAACTTTGCTGGAAGAAGATATGAATTTTTAACACACCGCTTTTATTTAAAATTTAAGAGAAAAGTATTACTGCAATATCTGAATTACTAAGAGTGATGACTATCTAATATAAGCATTATGAGATTTAATATAAGTATAGATCAAGTGAAGTACATATCCAAAACTCTAAAGTATTCTTTTAATAAAAAAAAATTAAGAACAGCAGAAATGAAGCATTCTAAAAGAACCTGATTTGATTGTTTTTTTCCTGTGCCACACAGCTGTTGAATTTTATTCAATGTTGTAGAAAATGAAATATATTCCTATTTTTATTTGGGATGCTAAAATTCTGGTGCTTATGATTAATACTTACTTCAGTGTCAACCAATTAGTAAATTAACATTCTAGGATACAAAATTAGGCAGTTTTTTTTAAGGCAGATTATCATTTTAATGCATTTAAGTTAATTATATTTTGTCACCAATGCATCAACTTATTTGGCAATGAAGAATTTCATAGCTAACATTTTTGAAACAATACATTAAAATGCAACTAGAGTTTAATTAAATTATTTTTTTCAATCACTCTTAAAATTGTCCATTTTATTTACATTGATTCAACATTTGAAAAATGTTTTAAAAGAATGCTTGGTCAATTAACTGCAATTTGACAGGTGCATGAAGTACATGTGGTATTTTGCCCCCTTTGAATATAACACACTCGATGTTTATCAAACATCTGATCAATAGAAATTTAAGAAGTCTAGAAAAATAAAAGGAAAAAAAATTGACATAATTCTTAAAGGCTCAAAAAAAAAAAATTATGATGTTAAATGGACTAATTTATTTATCTAACATGATTATCTCCTAAAAATAATTTTCTCATTATTGACATTGACCTTTTATTCATATCTGTTTTCACCTTAAAAAAGTCTTAATTTCAAATTATGTATCATTTTGTTTGAATGTTTCTGAGTTACTAGAATTTAGAAATGAGACCGCAAATGTTAAATATGTCTCAAACCATATTTTAAATTCTCAAAACATCAAATGCTTGAATCCAAAATTTAGTGTATTTCCCCTGAGAAGGTTCAAAAATATTTAAAGTCAGAGTATATACTACATAATAAAAATTAATGATAATTAAGTGTAGATAAAAATTACGAAGGTATGAATCATTTGCACAAAATTATTTAGTAAATAGCCCCCCTCCTTCCATAGCCAATGGTTTCTTTGAACATATGAAGCCAATGAAAGCATTTGAATGAAGTTTGGAATATTTTCTATTTGAATGATTCCTTATTTAATTTTACAAAAGGGTTTTCTTAATGTTTTTTTAATCCTACACCAGACTTAGACATGACTGCCATCAGAGTATGACAGGAAACCCAATACAATTAAGAGATACAATAAAGTCTACAATAAAAATTTTCTTGTGAATATATTACCTTAGAAGTCAAATAATGTCATTAATTAATTAAAATCCATAAACATAAAAATTTAATTCTTCCTAAGCCTTTAACATTAATACCAACTTCGTCTAAGTGCAATGAAAATTTGAAAGCTATTAAGGTCCCAATTTTTAATATTGCTTTAATGATATTAAACTATAATTAAGTAAAACTAGAAAATCTCATCAATATTTTTAAAAAAATTTCATTTGATTATAGTTTTTATTTTGAAAAAGGAAAGCAGTTGTACCTTATTTCTTCCAACCGCTGCCTTTCAAGTTCAGCTTCTCTCTCAGCTTGTTCTCGAGCCAAACGTCGTTTCTCAGCAAGAGCTGCTCTGGCTTCCTCTTCAGAAGTAATTCTAGGTTTGGATGGCACTGCTTCTTTTGGCAGATTTTCTGAAAAACTAGTCTGCATTTGATCTGAAACTTCTGATTTCACTTCCTTTTGTTGAGCTTCACTTGGAATGTTTTCAGCAACATTGTCATTTTGCACAATTTCTTTAGTACTATTCTTATCTGCTATTGATACACTTTGTGAATTAGACGGAGAGGTTACACTGGATTCTTCAATTTTTAACTCAGATTCAGTAACTGATTGACTAAGTGTGTTATCCATGTCAGATCCTATCACAGCACTGACTCTGGAATCATCAGAGTAACTTATTAACATGTCTGAATCGGTTGTGGGTGATGTAACAGCAGAGTTTGGTTTACCATCAACTGGAGGAAAATCCTCTTTCACCTCGTGAATTTCTGCTTTCTTTTTGGGTTCAGTTGTTTCTGATGAAGTTAGATTTTCAAGAGATTTTCCGCTAACTTCAATGGGAACTTTGTTGTCATTAGAAACAGGATGGTTGGCAGGTTTTCCTCTCTAAAATATCATAATTAATTTTTTAAATTAAAAATTTTTCTAGTTAAGAGCAATATATATTTCCACCATGTTAATTAACAGAATCTCATACACAATGCTTTTAATAAAGTACATCTAACTACTTTACAATTCAAGTAAATGTACTTATTTTGACCATATAATCTCATCTCAATATTAACAAAAAATTCAGAGATCATATAATTACTACAATGAATACATTCTCTAATAACATCACTTGTCCAACTGTTAAATATTCATGCTAAACTTTTAAAATTTAATAGGAATAACGTTTCCCCTCTTTTAGGCCGGTAATACTTGAATCCACTAAAATATCTGATGTTGAGAGAGAGAGAACCTAAGTTTCTTAAATATATCTCAAAACAAAGTTAAAACATTAAAACTATTAAATTTCATTGTGAGGTTGACAAAGTAAATATATTTTTCTATCATTTTTTTTTATCTTTGCTGATATTAAAAATAATTTTACATTGCAGTTTAAATAAAAATACATTTCAAATATATTACATATCTAATGAATTGTTGTATTATAATCTAAGACTAAAAAAATTATCAAACGGTTATGTATTTAATAATTTAAACATACCTTTCTTAAATTGTCTTTTATAGGTACAGGATGAGATTTGGCCTTTGCTACTACATCTAATGGTTTTGGAGGAGGTGCTGGTTTCTTAGGAGCAGTTAAGGGCACAGTTTTAGTTTCAACGTTGTCTCTGTTAACACTTCTGGCTCTAGGTGGTTTCTGAGCAAACACTGGAACTAATAAAATTTGATACAAGCAAATTTATCCTAGTTATATATAAAAAGTTAAAACAATAGTACAAATTTACTAGCATCATTGTTTTAAATTCTAACCAAATGAAATTCAGCTTAAAAAAATTATAATTCATATTGCCCTACAGCACACAGTTAAACACATAACACATGTTTCATACCATACTTTCATATTTTAGTCACTAAAACTAAAGTTAATGCAAAATAAAACGAGAAAGAATATTTTAATTCAGTGACTTAATTTAAGAAAAAAATATACTGATTTACCATTTCTTTCTAGCTGTCTTGTTGGCCTATCCAGTTCTTTCTTAACTATTTGAGCTGAAACTGATGAACTATTAACTATTGAGCCAGCAACACTAAAAGGTCGAGGCTTCCTAGGTGCAGTTCTCGGCCTCATATTGACTGCAGAACTGGAGGCTGTACTAAGTTCAGATGTTCCAGACATAGAACTCTGAGGTCTGGATGGAGAACGAGATGTATCTTTACCTATTTCATATAATAAAAAAATCAGATATGCTTTTGATTAAGGATTTTAAAAAAATAACAAAAATGGTGACAACTAATACATCTTTAACCTGCAACAATTTATATGATGATTCTACACCTTAGTAAATATAGTTTGATGAAAATAAAACTATGTAAATTAATAAAGTCCAGCTTAAAAGGGTTAAGACAAGGATGCTATGATGAGAACTCTCAGTAGCAGAAACAAATAATCAAAATTGTATGAAATTTCTTATGTCGATACTGTACTAAAGTAAAAGAAGTGAATGCTAATTTCAAATTGTTAGATCTAATACTATGATTTTTTTCCTTTTATTTAATATCATATAGAAACCTTAAAATTGGCTATAACAAACCATGAAATATTACATCACATCAAATGATAGAATCAACACCAATTACCAGTCTTTAAACTTTCCTATTATGTAAGAAATTGGAGCAATGAAAAATTTAACATTCAGGTAGCCTCGTTAATCATCCAGTCAATGGTCTTACACAAAAATAAATTCCTGGTTCACAACATTTCATTTACCAGACTAATGCTCTATCACTTTACTATTAGTTTACTTGTAATTCTACAGCTATATAAGAACTTTTTTTTTAAAAAAAACCAACTATTACAAAATACAAATAAAAATAACTGTTTAATTCTTTGTAGGGTTATCTTACATATTTTTGAGATCTAGAAATCTTTTCTTTATTTACAAGTTCAAGATCAAAGTTACAAATTTTTTTACTAACCTTAAAACTTCCCAAAAATATTTCTTCCTTTTTTTTATTAAACTGATTAATTGTATTACGCCTATTGTATGACACATTTATACATTGTATATACAGTAAATAACAACACACATACTTCACTTTATAAAATATGAAGTGTTTTTTCCAGGTATAGAAGTTTAAGTTGGCATTACTTTCCAAGATGGCGACTGATTTAACAGCTGTCAAGTGATTTATTCTCAGTTTGGTTTGGCAATTCATCAAAACGATCATCAAGTAAGACGTAGATTCGTCGAATGGGCCCAAAACGAGATTGCTGTTGTTCCCGATTTTCATAAGCAAATTTTGTTTAGCGATGAAGCGCACTTCTGGTTGAATGGCTACATCAACAAATAAAACTGCCACATTTGGAGTGAAGCTAATCTACAAGTGTATGTCGAAACACTGTTACATCCAGAAAAACTGACTGTTTGGTGCGCTTTATGGGCTGGTGGAATCATTGGTCCGTACTTCTTCAAAAACGATGAAGGCCACAACGTTACAGTCAATGGTGATCGGTATAGAGCCATGATTACTAACTTTTTCATTCCTGAATTGAGCAATCATGATGTCCAGGAGCTGTGGCAGCGCAACATGTCACACAGCTCGTGCCACAATCGATTTATTGAAAGACACGTTTGGTGACCGCCTAATTTCACGTTTTGGACCTGTGTATTGGCCACCAAGATCTTGTGATTTAACACTGCTAGAGTATTTATTCTCTGTGGGGCTATGTAAAGTCATTGGTCTATGCGGATAAGCCCCAAATGCTTGACTATTTGGAAGACAACATTCGCCGTGTTATTGCCGATATACGGCCACAAATGTTGGAAAAAGTCATCGAAAATTGGACGTCCAGATTGGACTACATCCGAGCCAGCCATGGCAGTCATATGCCAGAAATCATATTTAAAATGTAATGCCACAAGATTATCTTTCGAATAAAAAAAAATTCATGTCAATCGAATAATACATCGTTGTTTTATTGCAATTTAAAGTTCTATACCTCTAAAAAAATTGTTTTATTGCAATTTAAAGTTCTATACCTCTAAAAAAACACCCTTTACATATATAACACCTTAGCACACAATACAGTTATAATTAATAATATCTAAGGATGGTAAACAAAATTTATAAGTTATCCCATTACCCATCTTTAACGGATTGTACATAAAATATGAGTAAAATCATGATGTATCTGCAACACATTAAATTAAAAAAACTATTCATGTATAAAAAAAACGTATAATAAACGGCAAAACTCTTGGTTATTTTCTCAAGATGCTAGCAAAATATATCAGTTAAAATTTATTTTAAAAATTTTGTTGCTGTTGTTGCACATCCTCGGAGATCAGCAGGACTAGATCAGGTTCATGACTTCATACACTAAGGAAATCCAAAACCATAAATGGATTGGCTATAAGATCCTGTCCAGAGAGTTCAAGCACTCTAGGATTTGTTCTGGAAAAGCAAGTCCAGTAGTACACCATCAGTGTATGTCAAAGATCTCAGATGACCAAAGGTCTGCAGGCAAAGGAGCAAAGTCGGTTTTTTACCTTCAGTGCTCTAGTCTTTCAGACAACAGAAGCTGCTCATTTTCCCCTTCCATTAAAATTTCTTACATCATTAATAAAAAAAATTTGCTAATCATTAGCATTGAATAGTTAATATTTTTTCCTAATATTATTTTAAAATTCCTTTGTTTTTAATTAATTTATATACCTTTCGGTTGTTTTATGGATAAGATTAGATGTAACATTTCAAATAAATAAAAGTTACTATAAGTTTAGATGACATGAAATCCTACCTTTAAAAAACAGCATTGATTACATATATGAATGAAAATATCACTGAATAAATTTAATGATTGGGTAACGAAATGTGAAATGACATACACCACAAGAAATAAACACCAAACATGTGGATGAGATTACATGTGATACTCTAATTAAAAAAAGTTACTATAAGTTTTGATGGTGTAAAATAGTACCTTTTTTTAAAAATTGCATTAACTGCATGCATGAATATCATCAAATGATTGGATAACAGAATGAAGACATATACTACATGGAATAGACACTTTTACTTGGTTGTAAAAAATACATGTAATACTTCAGAATCAGGTAAATTAGGAAACACAGTCAAAACAGAGCACAACCACATAAGACCTACCTTGATAGTATTAATTCTCACTTTATTCCATTGTTTAATGACAGTAAAGGTAAAGTTGCTGCAAAGGACACCACCACCAAAAGTTGGACTAGTAACTAGTATACAATATGGTTAAAATCATTTACAAGCTAGAAATAGTCACACATGCAATAGAAACCCACACAAACAAGCATAAAAATTTTAAAGAGGCCAAAAATTTAAAAGAAAAAATACAAGCAAAAACTAACATCTACAGACGCAAAATGAACATGCAAGAAGTATAGAAATTTTCTATTTACATAGCAATAAGAAAGAATGCTACAAAAATTAATAATGAATGAAGAGACAAAGGTTTATGTATACAATAGAATAAAATTATTAAGATAAAATTCAAACACTTTAAAAAAACTAAAAAATAATATTCAATTAAAAATAATTGAAATATCTGGATAACTAAACCACTATTATTTTGAACTTTTTATATTCACGAAATAATAGAAAAAAATATATCAAAAACATTAGCATTAAAATTACAATTCCAGAAAAATCACATACACAAAAAAGAACTTATATAGTTCTAAAAAGCTACTTAGCATGAAAAATTTTTAATGCAACACAATGCAAGTTCACAGCCATACTCATGCATACCTGGAGACAAATAATGAGAAGTCTGATAGCTTTCAGGCTTATTAAGATTCCATGCAGACACCGTACGACTCCCTGCCAGTGCCTCAGCTCTAAGACGAGCAGCACGAGTGAGTCTCGGTGCAACAGCCAAATGCATCATGCTCTGAGCAGACCGCATTCCACTTTTAGGTAAGGTTGGTGATGGAGTGAGTCCACTGTTCTCTTTCTGAGGCGAATCTGCCAAATGAAGCATGCTTCGAGCCATGCTGCCTTTTGACGACATGGGAGCATGTGCTCTCCTGTTAACTGCAGAAGAGTTAGCAAGATTGCACATACTTTTACTCATACTGGGAGACACTGTTCTAGGGCCCTGGTTAGTGGTGGTGTCTGTAGCATAACTTCTGGGATCACGGTATGTTCGTCGTGGCTGTGCTAGTTGATCGAGACGGGTCATACTCACAGCTCTCATGCAATTATTACCTCGAGGTGTAACATGTGGCGTAATACTGCGTTCTCTTGTCAATGTAGGCATGATGTCAGTCCTTTTCCTTCCCCTGAAGGTTGACGATGATAATGAAACCATACTACGAGACATGCAGTCTTCTCCTGAAATTATAAGTTATAGATTGAAGTGTGCTATTTTCTCATTTATTTGAATACTTTGTGCACAAATTCTAGGTAAAACTAGGAACAGATCAGTCAGTTAAATTTTAATATTTCCAGAGATTTCTAGATAAGTTTTAAAAAAATCTTTCAGGGGGAATAATATTTTTTAAGAGATTTTTTAAAAAATAATTTTAAAAACCTGATTTCAAAAGATAAATAAATATAAATTTCATAATTCTTCAGGAATATATATATTTAAGCATTAACTTCCTCACATCATTCTTTGATAAATAATTAAGATTTTTAAACATTCCACCACAAATAAGAGCCTTGTTGTTGCATATAATTCCACACATTATCTTTTGAGTCTAAATAAATTTCAAACACTGAATAATACTACACAGCCATTCATGCATTTTTAGTAATACTGAGTCAAACAAGTTGATTGTTATTCTAAAAGCTATTTATAACTAAACAAAGATAATTAAAATTAATAACTCAAAAGAAAGATAAGAAAAGTTGAAAATATTTCCACAATTTGATAAAAATTAACAAACAAAATAAATACAAAGGACTATAAAACAGATCATCATAATAAAAAAAAGACAAATAAAAAGATTGAGTTCATATTTTAGCAAAGTAATTAATAAACACAGGCATCAACAGATATAAGTACATGCTAAAGGGAAAGTTATTAGTTACTGGCTGTCCTACAACTACAACATAGCATTAGGGATCGTTTTTTTTTTAAATCCATCATAATATGAAATACCTGAAATATATCATTCTATCTTGTTCATGCATTACTATTCTAAAAATAGCATGCAAAGACATGAATGTCATAATTCAAATGTTCACACTGCTTTACCTCACATGCATGTAATAAATGTGAATAATTAGAACAAGGGAGAAAGGGGGGAATCAATCAATATAATTAACATTTATTTCAATTATAAACCAGTTTTTTTTTTGTTTTTTGCAGACTACTTGTAGATCAATAAAGATTCAGCCTTTCAAATTTTAACTTCACTAAATCAACTGATGTAATTAATTTGCCATAAAACTTGGAAAAAATTTAATTAAATAAGGTAAAAATTCCAGTAATGCATTATATAATGCAATTTATATTCACATTTAAATGTAAAATAACCCAAACAAAGTATTCACATTTGAGTTCAACTCTAAATTAACAAAAACCTCAAAAAATTTACCATATTCTAAAAACTCTGCTGGGAATATTTCATGTATTATTCTTTATTCATTGTCATTTTTAATGAAAGAATTCATATACAATCGATACACACATTTTTAATTTGCTGACTAGGAAGAAAAATCTTTATGAGTTAATTAATTAAAAGTTAAAATTAGACACCATATTCAATTGTTTAAAATAAAGCTTTAAAAAAAAATACCTTAAAATTTTGGACCCATATTATGTATCATGGCAGCTTTTTTCTTACTTTTTTGCAAAGCATTTGCATTACACAAGCAAATTAAAGGACAACACATGCAAAGCTGAAAAAATGGGTTTCAATTATTGAGGAAGGGGAGCTTGCAAGCATTTCTTCACGCAACATGGTGGTTACCCATACATCCCTTACTCACCAACTAAAACCCCTGACCCTACTAGCCAACCAGAGGACGGACTATCAAAAAAATTGGGGTGGCTGTGGACATTGCTGTCCCACATTGAGAGGCAGGCTTTCATGTCATTGGAACTCTTATGCTGCATTGCAATTTGCTTAGATAGATAACAAGGCATCGGTTCAAGGCTTGTTGATCGAAAGTGATCAGGTTGGCCGTAATGTATGTGGTCAGCATTTGAAATATTTTCTGTAAAATACAAAATTAAAAGAGCTGAAATTTAAATGAAATTGTTCTGAAAGGAAAGGAACTTTTGAAATAATACAGAAAAAAAATATACAATGAAAATATATTAAAGCAAAATAATTTGCAATAAAGCTGTATAAAAAACAAACAAAAATACAACTGAAGCACAAATAATACAACATAAAAATAAATAAATGCAATGCTTTGGAGGGAATTTAATATACTAATGTGGGAAACTCTTGCTTCTTATTTTGACAGCTCCTTTGATTTGGTTTAGAAGTGAATGCCTGTATTCAACTTCACTTATGGAGGGAAATTCAAAAATCAATCACATTTTTGAAGAAACCCTGGCACCATAAAATAATAAACATATCTTGATGCTAAAGGAAAACATCAAAGGATTTTTATTGATGAATGTGAGAATCTATGAGGAAAAAATACTTTGATAAAACATTAATATTTTATCAAATATTTTTAAAAGATTATTTCTATTCCTATTCAAATCAGATGAACAAAATCATAAAAACAAATTTTTAAACTAACCAAACTTTCTATCCAAACTGCAAGCAGATGTTGCTCTTGGAGGTCCTAATTCTCGCTCCTCAGATCTTCTACTTACAGATGACATTAGTACAGATCCTGCATTAAGGCTTCGCCCCATTCCTATAGCTGCAAGATCTAGGTCAAATGTTCTGGGTGTGGAGCTACCAAAAGCAAAGGATTGAGAATTCCTCTGCGCATTCCGACGAGCTTCAATTCGTGCTTCCCTTTCCATATTTCGCCGAAGGATGGCTTCTTTTCTTTCCTGTAACAAAAAAAAATAAGAATTAAGCCAATAAATTCAATAGAAACAGACAGTTGAAATATTAATTCCTATCTAAATATGGAGTAATAATATTCACCCCGGTTAATAAAAACATAAAAATTTTAATAGCATGCTACACCTTTTCTTTTATTCCTTGAAATACAAATAATTAGAGCTAGTTTTAGAAATGAATATAAGTAACAAATAGCTAAATTCAAAGTTGATAAAATTTATTTTTACTTTAAATAAAAAGTATAAAGGCTAAAAAGAAACTATTACATACTGGAACATATCACAGCAAGGGGGAAGAATTATATATATAAAGGAAACATTATAGTGATTTTTCAGAAACTTTAACTTGTATTAATTGACATAGATTAATTTTTCAATAAAATAAAGTTTTTAAATGCAAGATATATTTGTACATAAAAACCACCCAACTTAATTGGATACTTATCAAGAGAAGTTAAAGAAAAAAAACCTGTAAAAGAAAGTTAAGTTAAACCACATTCAAAATAACAAAGTCATTTACACTAAGAAGAAATCATAATCTCAGTTTTCACATACAGTCAAACCTCCATACTACGAACCTCAATATTGCAAATTTTTCTATACAGCAAACTTTTTCCTGGAACCAAGAACATTTCACAATTTTCTTCATAAAATAACCTCCCAATAGCGATGTGCATTTTCTATACAAAATTTTTCTCTTGTGATTCAATTTTTGTTCTCCCTATTTTTGAAGTATTTCTGGACATTCCAAGTTCTTTCTTTTAACATATTTTATGGTGGTTATAAATCTTGAACTGGTTTTATTAGGTGCCTAACACACCAAGAGAAATAGAATTCTGGGCGTTTCATCCAAGTACAACCTTTAACCTCCATTGTCAAGTTTACTGGAAGCATGTTCGATATCCCCTTTCATCCTTAGTGGAGTTGTCTCGTGTCCCAGTGTCTTTGAACCAGTCTCTGTTCATTTGTAGTGTTGATACGTCGAACTGGTAACATAGTTTCTTGTAGCTTGAAAATATCCAAACATAAGAGCTTCAGCATCAAAGAAAAAAATTTAACTCTTCAGTAAGTGGATAAAGGCATCAAAAAACTTTCCTTGCAGTTTTTCTTTTATTCTTTTCATCATGTAGTGTTAATGAATTTAAAATTTAGTTTATGTGGTTCATAAAGAAAACTGAAAGATGAAACTCAATATAACGAATTTTCCATATAACAAAACTTTTTTCAGGATTTAGAGACTTCATTATATAGAGTTACGACTAATATAATGTTCCAAATCAGGCTATTGAGCCTATAATGGTGTGCAAAAATTAAGGGTGAAACTGAGAAAACATATGAGAATGAGTGAGCAGCAAATGAAAGATTAATTACACAAAAAAGGATAAGGTAAAATAGGATACATGTATATATGCAGCATGATGTACCGAATAAATGTTGTGGGTATAAAGCATGCCTGTACATTGTCATAGAGATTTGAAGATAGCAAAAGAAACCACAAGATGGAATAGACTGCTGGACAACAGACATAGCATTTTACTATAACCAGGAGACTCACTGCACTAGAGTGGACTATTTGCATGAAGACCAGCACAGAGTGTGCAATTACTCCTACTTTTTGAATACCAAGTGTTTGCTTTGGAAATGAAATTATAAAAACTGGACAAACTCTTTCTTCTAATGCATATTCATCCAAATAAAGTGAGAAACATGCAATAACTCTTCAAACAATATGAAAAAGGGTCAGCTTGAAGGTAGCAGTTTTTGTTTGAGGAGGTATCATGCTTGGTACCCATACTGATCTCTGCATCTTCCAAAGAGCTGATCCAGTTATCATCGCCCTTCATTGTACCAAGGCTCATATCACAAGGTAATTTTAATGTACCTTTGTATCTTTTTAACCACCCAATCATAAATAAATCTTTTTATCATATATATCCTTTTTTAGAGGTCCAATGAGTGCTAAGTTCCTCTTCATGGACAACAAAACTATACCTAATCATACAGTACTAGTCAAAGAGCGGTTGTAAAATGTAGATATTCAACACATGGATCAAATACATGCAAGACATTAGGGACTGTTTGGAAGTACATTACCAACTGCCAGCAACAGTTCTGGAGCTACAATTAGAGCCACTAGCAGGGGTGTAGCTACCGCGATATCAATGATACGGGTCCCCGAGCTACAGGGGCCACAATATGTGTAACTACAGTCCTACTAACAGGGTTTTCATACCTAAGAAAGGGCCCTGAAGGAATTTTGATACAGGGCCTACTCAGAACTAGCTACATCAGTGATCACTAGAGCACCAAAGACACAACAGTTCATTGATGGCATTATACTCAGCATGCACAGACAAGGTAAATCTTACATAGAAATCAAGAGTAAGTGAGTGAATATTAATATTGCCCTATTCAGCTATGGGAGGGCTTTTGGCAATGGACTTCCTAATTTTGAACGATGGTCAATTTCATCCTTAATTTTTACATACCAATGTAAATGGGATTCATGAATGAATTTAAAAAATATTTAGAAGACGAAAATCACTTGTATAATACATATAAAAATCAGTAGACAACAACACTGCATGGCTTCTCCGGGGCATTTTACAACTAATTAAAATTACCTGTTCTGCTTCCCATATTTGTCTTTTCCTTTCTTCTACCTGCTGCCTTCGTTCAAGTTCTTTGACACGAGCTTCTTCTATCCTTCGCCGCCTTTCTTCTTCTTGTAGTTCTCGGTGCTTTTTGGCTTGAAGAAATTGCTGTTCCATTTCCTTCACTCGTTTTAATCTTTCTTCTTCTTGTAGTTCCCGGAATATCCTAATTTTTTCCTCTTTATCTTTCTGAACCTGCTGTTCTTTAAGATCACCTACAAATAAGTATTTAAAATTAAATATATACTGAAGTATTACTATTTTTTTCCAGAACAGGAAGTGAAAATAAGATCCGACACAAAAATAAATGAAAGCAAGTTAAAGAATGATTATTACTATCCATTAGGACAAAGACCTTTTATATAGTTGTTCCTAACTCAATGAAGACTCCAGCTATGGTAGGATAAGAAAATGACACTTCAGTCTGACGATTCACAAATTTTATACAAGAAATTAACAATTCTCTAAAACAACTAATCCAAAATTATGATACCAGTGTGTTGTCAAACGAATTAGATCCATATTATAAATAAATATTTTCTGGATTCTTGAGGTGAAATGCAATGAAGATCATATGTATTATAAGCAAATCAATTTTCACAAATAAAGACCTTTAAGTTAAGAAAATTACTATAAAAACCCAGAAAATTCATGAGATAAAATATAACATAAGAAATTCAGAGTAAATTCAATGTTACTGAATTATACAGTTATATTCAATCAATAAACACATACAAAACAGCAAAATTGAAGATAAAAATATTTATCATTCAATTTTTGAACTGTGAATAAGAAATTCTTATTTTCCATTTGTAATTGCAAATATTATTTCATGAAGTAATGATGTCATGGCCATCCATTATGAATAAAATATGTGTAATATAATATAAATTTTCAACAAACAAAAAATTAAGTAGCCATCTTCATTTATTTTAACACATATCTATTTTTAATAAAATTATTAACACTACATATCTAATAAATTTATTTACTAATTTAAGACAAACACTAGTATACAACAAAGTTTTTAGCTATTCTATTTTGTCTAAATCTCTGTTCACTACAAATCTTGTCAGTAAATAAGCAGAAAAAATGTTTTAATATTCTTTATTTTATTATTCTTATTTCTAATTTCTTAATTAAAGAATACAAAAATTTAAAAGTAGATTATCTCTCCTAGATGCATTGTCATTTACCATATTTCATCATATTAATCATTTATTCCCAGAATTAACAATAGATGTTGGAAACAAAATTTAAATTTACTAATAAATTTACAAATTGTTAAAAAAAAATAATAAATTTATACCTCCTGATTTAGAATCATTGTGTACATTTGGAGGAAAAGCATCTCCAAACCCACTGTGTGCAAACCAATAGGATTCTGAAAATAAAAAAGTGTAATAAGAAGATATCAACATTGCTAACATATAAATAATAAAAGATTCTTAAAAAAATAGTTTTTCAAAACTAAAAACCATTTTATTATATTTAACTCTTGAAATATAAAATAAATAAAACCCTGAAAAAACACCATTTTTTTCAGATACTAAGCAGATAACATGAGTAACTTATTTTATCTTATATTCTTAAATGATTTTTTTAAACATTGGAGAGGGAAAGTATGAATTACTAAATAGATGATATTGTTTTTATGCAATCTTAATTAAAAATATCATACACATTTAAATTGTATGCATAGTATTAGTAATCTTGCATAACTTTTATGCTATTATCTATTTAACTTTTATGCATCAAAATTCCTTTTGATGTAAAAATATTTTAACTTACTGCTTCTTTCCAATGAATTAAAGAATAGACAAACTGCAAAAACTTACAAATTCAAGTTCATTCAATTCTGTTTATGTACTAATACAAAAATAAATACCTGAATTCTGTTCTTAACAAATAATAAATTTAAACACGTATTCAAATATTTGCTAAACTAAATATCTATTTAAAATTTTTTCTCCCTGCAGATTCTATCAAACCATTTAATTTCTTCCATATTTAATCTCACCAACTTGAATCTTAAAATTTTATTTAGCCCTGAACGGCAACTACATCAACATTTAACAAGTCTGATATTTTTCACATTTATAAAACAAAGCATAAGAAAAAATAATAAATGTAAATGTATATAATTCGAGATTCTTATGATCGCGATCGAACGTAATGCAAACCCCGGATTTAGACTATGCACAAGAATGTGAAATGGAAGTATTATTTAATAAAGTAGGATATAAATTCCATGCATAGGTATTCCTCACTATTTATACTTATCCTCTGAGTGATCAACTCATTTAAATTTTATAATAATTTAATTCCTTCCTATTCAATGTATTTTTTCAGGTAATTAATTGAGGCCAGAATTCTTTAAAATTCATTATGCAATAAATATAAAAAAAAATATTAAAAATAATTCTGAAATGCACCTTTTGCTTGAACTTTGTTCATGGGAGGAGAAGTTTCTTTAGACATTCCTGCTGCAGGAGATACTCGTTCATTCTCAGCTTTAAGAAAAGGAAAAATATTACCTTATTAAAAATAGTTTAAGTATAACAATAAAATAAAATAACAACAAAGATTTTACTTGCTACTTAAAAAATTATTCACATTGGCACAACATTGCTTATGCTTATCAAAATTAAAAATTGATTTCGTTTCATAATTCATATTGTAAAACTCCCAAATAGAAAATTTTCAAAAAAAAAAAAATAAATAAGTCTTATTAATGTATACAATAATTAGAATTATTCAATTTTTATAGATTCCTATTTCATATTAAGTGACAAATAACTCTATGGTAAAAATTGAACTTTCTCCACAACTGCATAAAATTTAATAAAGTTATTTAGTAGAATCACAAATACCAATTTCGCGGGCCTCAATCTGACACCGTCAGTAGTAACGACAACAAATTTCATGAAAACAGCAAGATTTTATTTAATTAAAATTATTTTCTTTGTGAGATCAAAAATTTGATCTATTTCAATGCGAACATTAAAGTCAATAGGAATATTTTTAGATGACATGATCATAGAAAATTTCTTGAAAACATAATACTGGGAGAAAAATTAACTTATTAAAACGCAAAGTTCATTTCAAAAAATCCACGAACAAGTGATATAATTTGGATGAAAACTGTGAAAAAAAAGGAGAGATGTTCTCTTTTAAAAAGTAAGAAGATTTAATCATGTTTAAATTTTATTTTTGATGAGTGTAAAAGAAATGAAGAGTAAACATAGCTTTATTTTAGAAACAATAACATAGCTTAAAAATAAATATTTAAGAAACAATACAAACAAGACACACTTTCAATGAGTTGATATAAATAAAAGTAATCATCATAAGTTCAGTATTTAATCAACTGTAATTGCATTTTTGATTGCACATAATACACGATTACATAAACACAGCAAAAATAAAGTGATAAAAATTAAACAGATTTTCTATATGCATATAATTTGAGTAAAATTCTTTTAGAAACACAAACAAAATAAGAAGAAAGGAAATTTATTCAGGCAGTTGTGTTACTGCTTTAATATATATTCAATAACATTTATTAAATTTCATTGCCCTCTTTCATTTATTTTTGAAAAAGCTACAGAGTATAAAACACAAATATTTCCCATGTATTTGTTTTATGCCTCTTAAATATATTTATTTATAATAGACTTATGCTTTTCTCTATTTAAAAACAATATACATTATAAAGACGACTTGAATAGTATACTTTGCTGCTTGTAATGCTTTGATATGAATGACTCAACGTTCGGTAATAATAATAAAAAAAAAAGAAATTCCAGAACAGCTTTATTTGGAAAATGTAAATAAAAAAAAACGTGTTTATAGTTACATTCCCACTTTTATTATCAAAAAATCTTTTAAATAAAACAAAAGATTTCAGTCTGTTGAAATTATATCGTACTTATCGACAATTAAGATTAGAAACCTTGGCAACATGATAAAAGTTCTAAACATGGCGCAAACATAAAACAATACGGCCACAGAATGATAAAATATAAAAATATTTTTGTAATTCAATAACATTTGCTCACATTCTAAAGATAAACATTTTTTTAAAAATATAAATTATTTTCAAAGTATAAATTTGTGTGTTCTCCGTTCAATGATTTGATAGCAAAGAACAAGAGTGCAATTTAAAATTATTTAAGCTAAAGAGATAATATATAACCATTAAACAGGGAAGGAATAATTTATGTTTAGTATGCCTTATGCATTAAAATTTAATACTGAAATTAACGGTCTTTCTCTATTATAATTTAACTTTTTTTGACAAAAAAGTCATACAGGCGAACTGTTAGATTAAGTAGGTATTTCAAGTATATTTCATTAAATCAATTCGCAGGTGCATTACAAAGCATATTCGATGATTCGGTGTAAATTACATGAATTAAAAAAAGAATTAAATTGTATTATATCAAATTATATTTATATCAAAATCAATATGTACAAAATTAAAATACACAGATTCCTTTTCCTGTATTATTTTCAAACGACATTTGTCCATATATTCTTTACTAAACATACACTTATCTTATAAATGAAAATTCCATAAGACAAATTTTAGAAAGTTAATAGTAATTAAAAAACGAAGTTTTCAGTTTTTTAAGCAACAGAAATAAAATCAAGAATTAAAATAAATTATTAACTAAGTAAAGCGAAGTAGATGATAAGGCTTTAGCAGAAATTATATATTTAAAAAACATCGAATCTTATACAAAAACCAAGTAGATACACTGCACTAAAAATTCTCTCACGGGTTCAGTGTAAAATTATTCATATTACTTCAACATGGAAATATTTATATCTTAAAATTTTTATTTATTTATTAAAACTTAATTTTTCTTTTACAAATCATTATTATTTATATCTAACATTATTTTCTCCTTGGAGATCAGATACCCAACTGTGAATCTAATAACGTTTACAAACTTTCATCGAATACTTTTGAACTTCAAAACTATTCAAAAAACATTTAATACAACTTTATTTTTCTAGGCTATGCTTTAACTTTTTCTCACAATATTCAGTATATGATTGGTTTATTTTTCAATAGACAAATCCACTCCCATTTCAAACTACATAACATTCTTTCTGTTGATACATGTATATAAACAGTTTTAATAAATAAACAAGCACGACACTTTACAAACCATACGCTTTTCGCATATAATTATACAACTAAAAACATTGATTTTTACAATAAACAATTATAAAGAGCCTTCATCAAAATATTAGGCAATAATTAAATCGCCCAATGAAAGCAATGGAAAATGACACATTTCAAAGGAAGGGAAAAAAATGCCTACACTATCTCGAGTTTAACCTCGATATCCAAATGCACAATGACGCAATCGACACTGAATACTTCCTTTACCTCATTGCGAAACATCTGCAGGTAAAATCCATCTTTCCTTGCGGTAAATGTAAATTACTCCAAAACTCAAATAAACACCTTTCGATGCGACCCATAGTATGAAAGTTTACATGCAGAATAAACACACAGACAATTTCGGAGTGCTCAAGAGATAATTCCAGTCCAATCTGGTAGAATTCACACTGTAAACAAAATTCTGAGAGCTCTTCGAATGGGTGCT
This sequence comes from Trichonephila clavipes, assembly GCA_019973935.1. Classification (NCBI taxonomy): domain Eukaryota; kingdom Metazoa; phylum Arthropoda; class Arachnida; order Araneae; family Nephilidae; genus Trichonephila; species Trichonephila clavipes. The sequence goes on from BMAU01021379.1 coordinate 3,394,106, forward strand.
GGTTTCAGAGTGTGTGCACAGCCTAAACTACTGAGGAATAGTAATAATAACTAAATAATAAAGCCATCCCTTTTTGGACTAGACAGGTAGCCGTGGAATCCGGGAGTAATGAGCAAATGCATCTGAGCGTAGCGATGGTACAAAAATGATAATAACAATCTGTGGAGCTGTACAAGGAAGAAACCGGTTGCGCTTCCAACACTGCACTTTTCATTATTTTCTTTTTCTCTCTCTCTTCATATATATATTTCTTTTTTCCTATCTCGGTGTTTTCCCAATGGCCGTTACCTCTTCCTCGCCAATGAAAACTATTTCATTTATTACAAAAAAGATGAGACTAGTTTAAATTTTTCTTTTGGAAAAAAAGTAACTTGTTACTTTTAAAAGAGTTCAATGAAAAAAAAAATGGAAAGAAAATAATTTCTAAATTACCAATAGCAGTTGATTATCCTTGAATAACACTAGAATACAAAAAAAGCGGGCCGGTTTTTTGATTTGCTTAAAAAGTCGACATGGATATATAATACAGCTCCATATTCCGTTACTCTAATAATAAGGGCGAAATACAATATATATATGTACAACATAATTTATAAAACTTGTTTATAAACAAATAATTTTCCAATATAATGACACTGCGAAATAACCATTACTTTCAATTTATTTGGTTTGGTACCACTGTTATTTATTTATTTTTACTGCATTATACGGATTCAATTAATTCATACCGACAAATGAGTCACTATCAGATGCAGAGAGCAACATTTAAACCAGGTGACTGACTCCCCGAATGCTTGGGCCTAGTGAGATAAAATAAAATTTAAAGCATTCCTATCCATCCCCTTTCCTATTATTGAAAACAAATCTGCAACTAGATAATTGTTGACTCATTTTAACAGGAAATTAATAATGAAATTAATCTGAGAGATGTTATGTAACTCATTACAGCAATTCTTTACGTTAAATGTACAACAAATCAATGAAGCACAGCTAAGAATTGATAATTTAATCAATGAAGATAATTTTACAACTTATTTTGTTTTAAAAACATTCGATGCTTAAAATGAGAAAATATAAGGGGAAAAAATGAAGTTCTTAAAATCAAATTAACAGTAAAAACTCAATTAATTCAATTATATTCAAAGAAAAAGAAAATTATCAGTCATATATTTAAAAGAGAAAATAAAAACAAATAACAACGCGTTACAAACCCTTACATTAAAAAATTTCCAATTTTTAAACCTCAAAACAACAAAAATAATAATAATAAATCTTTAATAGAGAATTATTTGCTTTGCCAAAATTAAACTATAAATTAATCACAAAGGAAAGACCAAGTATCAGTACCTAAAATTTGAAAGAAATTCAAAGAAAACTGTGCTTTTGATTGACATTCTTGAAGGAGCAATAATCAGAAATAAACTAATGAAGAAACAAAAAATAATAAAAACTTGTGAAGACATGCTGTCTAAATATCCTCCACTGTATTTATTAAGAAAGCATTCATTCATTTCTTTCTTTTCATTTTTTACTAATAGACTGAACTCTGTTAATTAAAAACCCAAATAAAACTAAAAATTCTCAATAAAAAATATTAAAATTATTTTTTCTTCCTTTAAGTATTTCAATCTACTTTTTGAAAAGTATTTTTAACAAACCAAAATACATATATATATCACGTTTTCCACAAAATCATCCAGCAGATTTTTTTAAAAATCCATACTTCAGCAAACTTGTCATTCCTTAAAGGTTCCACGGAAAAGATCAATTAACTGATAAAAGAAAACCTATTTGATGTTAGTGAGGAAAGTTTTACACATCCCTCTCCATTTTATTTGCACAGATGGATACTTAAATACTATAAGGGGAAAAAACCAATCGATTTAATAGTACATACAAGGAAGAACGGGATTCTACGAAAAACCACAGCAAATAAAACGAATTTCGAATATAAGTTTATGACAATACAGATTTATTTCAAACTTTGGAAAATTTTATGCGTTATTTGTGAAAAGAATGAAGTATTTACTTATAAGATCATCGATAACTCCAGAGGATCTCCAATTTCGTCTCAAAATTTAAATAATGCATAACGATTGCTATCTTTCTTTATGGACTGAATGTTTATTGACTTTGCATTAGTAGCTACACATTAGAGCTGCGGTCGTCACACATTTTGACCTCACGGACCAGTAAATTCGTAATTTAAATCCCGCGGACCACTAATAGGATTTTTTAAAGCGTTAAATGTATTTATAAAAAAATTGTGATCTAAGAACACATAAAATGTACCTAGTTAATAAAATGAAACAGTAACTGTAACCAAATAACTTGAAAGCTTTATTAATAAACCATAATAAAATAAACAAAAACTTTAAGGTAGGTGAAGTACTATTAATGTTATTATTATCGTTCTCAATACTTTTTGAATTACTAAAGAAATGCAGTATATTCTTTTGCTCTTTTTTACTCATTATTGATTTAATGTATTTGAATCTAAAATAAAAAAGCAATTTAGAAAAGTAAAACTAAAAAATTTTATCCCAATAAGTATCAAATGAAAGAAAATGATCACATGGTTAAGATTTAAGAGATCATACCAGTCTAAAAAAACACCAATATACAAAGGAAAGTACACAAAAACTTCCTTAATAATCTAATGTATTGAATATATTTTACATTGAACTCAATACGTCTGTAAGCACACCTTTAAATGCTTCAACAGATATAAATACACATGCGAGAGTGAAACACTAGCAGAGAACGAAACGATACGAAACAAAACAAAACATGTAGCTAAAACAATGCAGCTACAGCAGTACGACTTATTTACCGTGGCGTTATTCTATGAATTAGTAAGTTTATAACTTTTCACGTATTGTTATGAATTGAATTGTGTTTCTATGCATCTTAAAACATAATTTTAATGATGATTAAGTATGTTCCACATTTTTTCTGGGGACCAGCGAAATTTTCTCGCAGACCACCACTTTGGCGACCACCGCATTAGAGTACAACAAGTATATAAATTAAATTAGCATACATATACTTTAAATATTCGTACCTCAGAATTTTGTATCATGTCTATGTTTAATGAAAAAGAAGACACTGGTATCTTATTTTTCATCGGTCTTAGATTTCTGTTAATATCGCACTTTGAAGCTACTACACGATGGCTATTGGCGAGACCTTATAATTTTAAAATCTCAGTTAAGTGACGAGGACAACACCTAAGCTGACACACCCCTTTCCAAACCTCCACATTGAGCCTCGAGGGATTTAAACAGCATCAGCACCTCTACACAGCTGATCTTTAGCGGCATAAGATTCAAATATACGACTTGACAGAAAGAATGCCCGGAGTTCACGATCATGTCTATCCGGTTACTGTGGCCGTCTTTCTTTACAGAACATAAGATTTAATACTGATGTAGTAGCATATTATTCCTACCGTCAAAACTGAAAGCTTATATAACTTAACTGAGTGGTGCGACAGTCCATGAGGGCCAAGGCCTACTGTGCCCAACTCAGTATACGCGACCTTGGGCCCTCAGGTGCATGAGCAGATGTTCCGGTCAGGTAGTCAGTCCGACGCGAAACTTCCAGTGTTAAATTTCCAAGCAAGCTTGGTACTCATTTATCGACCCACTGAAGGGATGAAAGGCTGAGTCAACCTTCCCCAGGCCGGTGTTTGAATCTCGGACGTGTGGCGTGGAAGCGCGATGCACTAACCACTCTGCCACTGGGCTTCGAAAGCTTAAAGAAGCAAAGTAAAAATCGCTTAACACGAAACTAAGGGACTGAAATATTTTTCGCGTTAAATGAAATTGCAAAATAAATAAATAAATAAATAAAAAATACATATATTCAACAAAATTAAGTTTATTATACATTTTATTTACATAGATAAGTGTATAGGTACGCATTTAATAAAAATCGTTCGAACATTTACGGAATTTGATCTCTTTTTTTTAATTATTGTTGATGAAGTAGAGTTAGTAATACCAGAATCTTTACAGATTTCCGTTTTCGTATTCTGTTTTTGATCAACAACCTTAAGAGGCTCCATCTTCACTTTAAGCGTAATAGCAGTTTACTTTCCCTTTGGACTTCTGCCATTGTGTTTGCAAAAAAAATTCTTCTAAAATAGAAAAAAATAATGCAAACCGAACTCACTGATTTTCACTCACACTGCGATGTACTCGTCACCGAATTTTAAAGCGAACAGTTGAGGAATGAGATGTTTTTGAGTGTCATTTGTAGGGACGGAGGGTGAAAGTAGCTTAGATAAACAAAATTTGCTCGTATTACAGGCTATTCCGCGAGCCAAGTTAGCCTTCTTTCTATGAAACATATGAAGCGACCTCTCTTTCATTTCACACCTCTTAAAACTCTGGTGTTTTCCGTATTTTGTCCATTCCCAGAAGGGAAATCTTTTCGTGTTAAGCTATTCTCGTTTCGTGTTAAGAGAAAAAAACGCATGAAAATACTAAGTAGTGTGCCGGGACCATTGTATTACTTCGTGTTAACCGATATTTTGCCTTAAGTGTTTTCGCGTTAAACGTATTTCACTGTAACAGAAAATTTCCCGAAAAAAATAGTGCAATGTTATCGTATTTGTTAATCATGGATTATCAGTTTCAGTAGAATTCTACTAAATCATTAAAAATAGGTGAAACATGAAGGTCGTCTCTAGTCAACCTGCATAGAACTGTAACACCTTAACTGTATAGACCTGTTTTGTAGATGTTAGTCTATTATTTCACTCTTTGTGGTTGAGACATTCCCGTAAAAAAGATGAGTATCTCAAGTATGAGCACGTAACAAGTAGAAATTGATCTAATAATGGTTCGCATCTAAAAGAATCCCGATATAAGAACAAATGAGTTCATAAAAAGAAAAAATATATATGTGTATAAAATCACAAGAATGAATGACCAAACACATTCATAGGATTTTAAGACGAATTTTTAATTAATTTTTGGCAAACATCTATTTCTATGAGTCTTAAAATAAAGAAGTTCCGGGAATATCTATACATTTCAAAATTAAACAGTAAGGATTAATGTGTGCGCCTTTCAGCCTTTTTTCATTTTATTGGACATATAAGCTATTATAAAGGGCTGTGACATATTAGTAAATGAGAATAACGGCGTCTTTTACCAAGGACAAATTTTCTTAATATACCAAACACCTGTTGGGAAAAAATGTGTCTTTATTAGTAGAGAGATAATGTAAAAAATCATGCATGTCAATAACTATCAACTGATTTTCTTTGTTTACCATAGTAAAAAATAAATACTATCTGAGGTAATAAGATAGATTTAAGCGATTTTCTTCAATTAGCAAACGTTACTTCGATAGCTAGAAAGTCACTAAGAAAGCGATCGTTTAATTCATTCATTTTGTTACAAGGTCAATTCATACGTTATACATTCATCGACGGAATAATTTCATCTTGTAAAACGACTCATTGTATCTTTTTTCCGAATTTCTCACAAGATCGTTAATAAGGTTTAAAAACAAACTTTGTAAAATGTTAATCTTATCAAACACGGGAACACCTGAGATTAATTCAAACAATAACAATGGGTCATTGCCTCTCCCTGTGGAACACTGCGACTTTCTGTAAAATACAATACGCGTACTCCACTCTTGTGTTACTATAGCACATATAACAGTTGTCATTTTGTCGCGTAACTTTTGCGGGGATCATTCGTCCACATGAGTGATTCCTTTAAAAAACATGATAAAGAGCTAAACGAGTATGATAAAACTTGCCAGAACAGAAACAATTGTGAAGATAGAGCCATTAATCTCATGACAGGAGCAGTAACAGCACGATTCAGCAGCACCATGAAAAATATTCACTTTTCTACTTGACTCAATTGCGATTATGAAACAGCAGTTATACTTCAAAAGAGATAGGAAATTCAAAATTTTCAATTATAAAATCGGTGATTATTTCAGGTTCTCATATTCTCGCGACAGAGTGAGGATAGCAAAATTCATTATGATTCAAAATCATGAAATACATTTATATACACTTGATACGATACCATTACTAATCTATATTCAATTCAAAGGTATACAACTTCCCGTTTTGAATCTCTATTTGGATACACATTAAATCAATATGTGATAAAATGAATTAAAACTTTGAAGTGTATTATATTAAAAAAAAAGTATTTAATAGATATGCCATGATAAAAGAACAAGATATAATTGTAATATTATATACTAAATAAGGACAACATTTTAAGTCATTTTTCAAAACTAAATCTAAAAAATAATGAAATAGTTGAAAGTCAAATACCGAAACAGAAACACTAAATATTCGATGGAAATGAAACACAAGGTCGATAAATTGCCTTGCTTTGGACTTGGAAACTAAAAATTATTTTATCTTATTAGTTAATTAGTTTAAATCTAATCTTGTATTTATTGACTAATTTATGAGCATAAAGACTTGTATTAGTTTTCCTGCTTATATTCTAAATAAAAATTCTATGAATTCGAATTATTTGCAATATTTTAAATTATTTTAGTGACTATTTATTAGTTCTGTTAATTAAAAAAAAATCAAAAGGATACTTCGAAGAAAATTATGTCATCAACAATGTTTTTTATAAAACATTTATAGACGTACATTAATTATTTTTTTTTTTTTACATTTTGTACCCTAAATACAAATTTGAATCGAAAATAAAGTAACTAAGCGAAAGCAAAAAAATATGACAAAAACTGTTGCAGTCTAGATAAATCATTCAATATATCTGTGAAATCAAGGCTTGGTTAATTCTATTTTCAATCAATGAGTTTTCAGTCTAATTTATTTGTCAAATTTCATTTTTCTGAGGACCAAATGCTATCTGCCATGGATACCCTTTCAAAAACGCTTATCTAAATACATTAGGTCACTTTTAAAATAAGATTATCCATTTAAAAAATGTGAACTTAGTAATTGTTCTTCCAAAAGAAAAAAAATTATGTTCAAATACAAGTTTCAAAAGTATTCCAATATTTTGTTAAGATAAACATCCTATCATAGGTATTAAGAACCAACATCTTACTTAAAAAGGCTAATGCATCGTTAGATTAAGCAAGTAATGATCAATAACGAGATACATATAAATAGGGCATATAATTTATTAAATCCAACAAAAATTAAATCGCCAATTTTTATTTAATGCATACAAATACAATATGATTAAAATAAATGCATTTGAATTTGATTCTATTTTCAAATAGTTACATCCATGAATTCAAAACACACACACACATTTAATCACATTAGTACAGTGCCCCCAAACCTTTTTATCACAGCGGACCGGTAAAAGTTTAATTATTTTACCGCGGCCCTCTGAAGGTGGGACGTTGATTGTTTATATTTTAGATTGTTTTGATTTAATACTTTTAATTTAACTGCATTTAAATATGCTTTCAGAATAAAATACAGTTACACTAAAAAATGAATAAAAAGTGATTTAACAGGGAGTATTAAGTGATTTCCATGGGAAAACGCCTAAACCCGAAAGAAATACACCACAGTAAATAAAATGGAAATAATTTAATGTTTTTAGGATGGCCCGGTACCATTTGATTTGCGGACCGGTACCGGTCCATGGGTTGGGAACCACTGCTTTAGTACATTTCACTGAGAGTTTACACTGTGCTTTGTCTAACAGGTTTTAGGTTGTTCATCAAACTTCATACTTTCCTCGTTTGATTTTTAATATATCCTTCCTAAGGATTTTAACTTGAGAGTAATTAAAATTGTGTACATTTGAATCTCCAGATTACAAATAATACCCCTTTTCTCCCCCCAATTAATTTTAATTAAAAAATGCGAATTTTTTTGTCATGATTTTTTGATTATTTTATTGCAAAATAACCATGTTTTAACTGTACTATTTTTATAAGAATGGTCCCTCTAAGGGACTCTTTGCGGGAAATCCAGTACAGCCATGATGCCCCCAGAATAGTAGAGGCAGTGATCAAGACTTTCGACGGAATTTAGTGATATCTACTGCATTTATTCATGGACACGATAACAACGTATTCTAAACAGATAGTTTCGGGTTCATAAAATATCAGTACTTCAGTAATATTCAATATTCATTTGATATTCAATTTTTAATACATTCAATTTATTACTATTTTTATAAGAATCGTTATTGATTGCATGGTTGCTAGGTGACTCTAAACGCAGCCTGGTTAATTTCTGAAGCTGGAAAAACAGCAGTCAACTACGGTTCGTAAATATAAACTGCTTGCCAGACGACGATAAACTTTATTATTTTTATGTCAACAACAATGGGAACTCCCATTAACACCATATAAAAGTTAATAACGCTATAAATACGCAGGTCACTGAATTTCACAAGCATGCATCGATGATATGTATGGCATAAAAATTAAAAGACCTAATTAAAGAAGAAACTGAAGATTCCATCTCGTTCATTTTTCTTTCCCCCTTTTTTAATATCAACCCGAGAGTATTCTTTTTTATAGAGTGTTCTCTGAAGCTTCTCTTTCCCCTATCAAACAGTCTGCGTTTTCGTCACGGTTTGCCAGTTATGATAATAACAGTCATTAAGGGAGACCGGTATGCTAGAAACACTCTGTGAGAACAATGAAATAGTTACAAGTTTCCGCGCACACAGGCAAAAAGACTTCCCGCCCCAGGTTTGGTTACCAATTGCCAGTCGAAAGGAAATGACCACCTGGCGACCTTGGAATCAATGAGAATGCTAAAGAGGACTTTAATAAAACCAACAAACAAAAATTAACGAGAAATACGTCAAATACTTGATAAGAACACTTTACATGCATAGGCACTAGGTAAAATATATTCAGTTTTAAAGAAAGATTTCTAGTATTCGAAATGAATTTTTGAATACTAGAATACTAGAATTTTTGCTAACTGAATCATCAAAATGTTGAAATGTTTTCTAATGTATTAGTATTTGTGAGTCTGAGTTTTATTTTAATCACTAGCTCGATAGAAAACTGAAATGGATGTATGTACATTATGTTTCGATATCATCTCTATCGACATACGTGGTAAAAATCTTTAAAAACTTATATTCTAGAGGCCCAAATTAAAAATTTGTAACTTTTCTCTTTTTTTTTTGGATAAAAAACAACAACCAGGAAATAGCATTTTTGTGTGTGGATTTAATATGGCAGTTATATGTATTATCAATGCTACAAGATTAAATCAAAAATATTTTATGGAGATTTGTAATAAAGCCGTCGATATATCAATTTCAATAAATTAAAGAAAGTATTTCAAATCACTAATTTTGCTTTAAAGAAGATTTATTGTTCATTATAATAATTTAATGAACGGGTGATATAAGATGATATCCGAATTAAGAATATTAGCTCAACAAATTATTAAGATTGGTAAGATGCAACGAGTTTAATTTACATAATATAAATCATGGCATATTTCTTGCATTAACGGATTATCATAATAATTTCTACGAATAATAAGGTTTCAATTTTATATTGTCCGAAACGAGCATAATCTTAATGAAGTTACACCAACTTGGAAGCCCCTAGAATAGATATTGCTAGTGGTTACATGGAATTTAAAAGGATATCTTAACAAATGCCAATCGGACATCAAGGTCAAGAAAACATGAAATACGGCAAATTATCTCAATCATGTCATTTAGAAAACTAAAGGTAACTACAGTCTAGAGGAGAACGATGTTTAAACACAAACTCATTATCCAATTATGCCGATCCATGTTGACACGAATTTTGTCATAGTACGTCTACATTATCACAGGTCTTAGCGACAACTATGAATTTCCTTATAGAAAGAATAGAAAAGAATGATCGTTGATGAAATATTTATCTCGCGGGCGAGCTTATGAGGAAATGTTTTTGTATTTGTGAGCCTCAAAAACATCCAAATGTTCATTAGGGATTAAAATTTTTACGACCAAACTTTTGTTATGATTGGGTTAAATGGGGAAAATATAAACATATATTTAAAAAAGATCTACTTTTTTAATACATATGTTTTTCAGATGACACACAGAATAAAAATTGTCATAAAAGTTACACAGCGCAGGAAGTTGAGCGTTATAGCAGAACTTTTGAAGGTGACAACACAAGTGGTCAACATATGAAAATTAGTCCAAACTTAGTGCTTTCTTACAAAGCATTACAGAAATTCAAATAAACGCATATAAAATAACACATTTCCAACTTTAACTGGAATTCACCATTCATACCATTCATTAGAGAAAATTTTTATTGTTGATCTACCACTTTTTTTTTTATTTGAAACGAAAATTTAAAAAAGCTCTGTTAACTTCCACTCAACATATGAAGAAATGTTTTCTTGGTAAATCTTTTTAAGTATACTCTCGAATTCATAATATACCAATCTAATTTGAAAATTGCAGTATAATTATTACAAATAATTAAATGTTCTTTTATCAAAAAATTACACAATATTTTTCAGCTACAGTAGAATATGCCAACATTTGAAATAAATCCTTGTTGTAGAACTAAAACATTCAATAGAACGCCATATCAAAAAATAAAAAAAACATGCTACTTAATTTAATATTAATAAAAAGTTTACAAGGAAAGAAACTAAAAAAATTCATTGAAAAAATTGGGAACATTATCTATATTAATTAGGTTTGTATTATACTTATTAAGCTATGACTCATCATTATGTAAACATATTATCACACTTTTATTAAAATGCAATCTGACTGAAAATTTTTTTCATTGAATAATATTAAGGATAATAATTGTATTTCAAAACAATCTGAATCATAAATGAAAAAATGTAATAATTATTTGTTAAACAACGACTTATTCGTCTAAAATTGCTTTTAAAAGTACGCCACATAAAAATAGAGAAAAATCACACCTTGTAAATAAAAAGGAGAACTGAACAAAAAATTTGAAAATATTTCATAACGGTCACATGATAAATGCAATCACGTGATCCCCATTGAATCCAAAATTGGCATTAGAATTCTACTTCTTTTTCTACCAACAAAGTTTAGATAAAATTTTAGATCCGACAATTGTGTGTGGGTAAAGGTGTTCGAGTACAAAAAGTTTTACAAAATTAAAATATATAGATATAAATATATTTACATGTACTTTTAAATCAACTGCATTTTGTTTAACCTATGTGCGGTATTACTGTTGACAAGTACATACTTTTTAAAAAGAATGTATGAAGGTAGTAAAAGTTGGCAACAGCGAAGCGCATGAGCTGATTAGTTGGAAACACGCGATTGCCTTAATTATGTGACGTCCTTGTCACATGATAAAATCAGTGCAACTAGATAAACACTCCTAGTACAAGTTAACTTTGTTAAAACTTTTAATTCAAGAATAACTTGTCATAGAAGAGAAAAAATTACCATTGTGTAAATTACACTAATTGACATATATAACATTAATAATAATAATGAATTCAAAAATACACAGCCTACTGTACCGCAGGAAATTTAGAGTTAATGACCGAACACTATGCCTTTTTAAAATTTGAGCTTGTTTTTTAAATTAGTTTTCATTATTATAATTTATTCATGGCTCTCCTTTTTCCCTCGTTGTTGGAATTAATGCATAGCTTAAGTCTAACTTGACTAAATCACTCATTATCTCGCCGCAATTACTTTATAATAAATAATATTTAAAAAGGACGTGTGATTTATCGTTAACTCGAAAGAACCTTCACGATTTTCAGAGAAAAGGGCGAAACGAAAAGAGCTTGGGAATTAAGACGCCTATAGTAAAAATAGTCCACACAAATACAGCACCGCCCATTCTACTTCTAAGATAACTATTTCCCAGAAAAAAGGCCAGTGGATTGATTATATATCTCGATATTCATTAAACACGAAACAAGAGTGCACAAATGGTTTCTTACTTCTTACAACACTATCTTTTTCTTTAAAAAGTTATTTCATTCTATTAGCTCAGTCGTAGTCAATCGTGTAGGCCTAGTGTTTGCGTAAGATCGCAGAAGAAAAGTCACAGGTTTGATTCTCAAATAATAGTGCTTAAAATGATAGTCTGAAGTGAGCTGACACACACGTAAGCGCGATTTTTTCCCATTAATTAAAGAACGTGTTAGAATCAAACATCAAACATTTGGTGATCGATCTCATCAGGTTGAACCATGAATAGTAAAAGCAGAACGATACTTAAGTAGAAAGTTAACTCACATTTTAACTAAAACATTTAACAACTGAAGGTTAAGGATAGATTGAATGAGTACTCCTTTCCTTTCCCCCCATCTGATAGTCCTCGGGAAGAATAAGCTTCGTACCTGTGATCTTGCGGTCATAAAGTCCTGATTCGATCACTAGATTATCATGCCTCTGGGAGTTACCTTAGCCTTTTGTAAATAACTCACGAATAATCATAATGCTACATATTGATATAAAAAAAGTTCCACCTGTCTTGCTAATTTGAGAATAATTATTAGCAGCATTATATTATATATGTTTTTTGTTAAATGTCTCCCACCCTTTTAAACAAAAAAAATTATGGGATTGATAAGTGGATCAACTGAGAGAGATTGATAAATTAAATTTCGCATAATTAATTCGAAAAAGTGTATTTGTAATTATGATAATTTTACTTAAATACCTTTTGTAAAAAAGCAGACCTGTTGTTAGTGAAAATGAGTTTTATTATTGTATCATTTTCAATTAAAATGCCACCTTTAAAAGGACATAAAAAAAAGATTCGACACTTGTTTTTCATGCGTATCAAGCGTTCAATTAGTCTGTTTTGTATTTAAATAAAACGTCATGTTCCTAAACGGTGCAGAAACGGGAAGAACTTTTTGATGGGCCTTTTTTTATTTTTTAGCAGGTCGATATAATTTATTATAAACTGTAATAAAGCCAAAAACAGTATATGTTTAATACACTTTAAAATTAATGTAATGGATGAAGATATGATTCTGCTTTTCTTGGGATGCCCTCCCTCCCCGGATCTCTTTTTATCCCTTTTCTAATTTTTTAAAACTTTAATATAAAAGCAAATTAGCATATTTCAATAATTTGTAGCACATGTAAAAGTTTTAAATATATAATCTATAAACATTTAAATTGAAAATTTGTATACAAATGTTTCAAATTGTGATGCGCGCGGGCCAGATAGAATCTTTCAACATGCTGCAGTTTGTGTTTGTGACTGCGAATCAGGGGATAAACAAGCATAAGGCTTGTAGCAATAATAATCTAGAGAAGAAATATAACTGTAAAAACAATGATTATTGTGCCTCAAGACAGCGGTTTTATCTGATAAGTTATATACATACAAAGTTATCTATATATCCGGGAAAAAAAATAGAAAAATCTTGTTATAAATCAAAAATCCAACTGCAAAACATGAGTCATGTAACATTAAAAACACATAGGAAAATATTTTACTTCCCGAAGGTAAAATATTTGAGTAAAAAAATACGATTTTGTTTTTAACAAATGCATCTAAAATTTCAATACAACGTGTCTGAAAGTTTGTTCTGAAAAATGGCATTTTATATAACAAAAATAAAGCGAACATAAAACATCAAATGTAACATAATGCAAGTAATAATAATAATCAGTGGCGCACACAAGGGGGGGGTCCTGGGGTCCTGACCCACCCCCAAAGCCCTTGATTTTTTTCCGATTAATTATAATTCTAAGTATATAGTACGTAAAATTTAACTAATTACTTGTTATTAATGATTAATTTTATTAATTAATGCTTATTATTTATTCAAAAATTAGTTTTTTACTGTGTTTTGTTCCCGAAAATCGACAAAATCAAGAGGAGCATGATACAAGAATGGTGAACTTTCGACCCCCTTAAAAAATTCCTGTGTGCGGTACTGATAATAATAATAATAATAATGTATATTACAGTTTACAGAGTATATAAATAGAAAATTGAAATCATTATACATCTGTGGAACACACAATACTTAATTACATTTTAGAAAATGGCACACAAAAAAAGCACGAATGAAAAAAAGCGTTTACAAGTCGTCAACCGTTATGTTCTACGAAAATGTTTCATGGACAATTTGTGTTAACTCTGATACATAATGAAATATTCTACAAATGATATAAATATATTTGCGTAAGCACTGAAGAGGAAAGTTAGAAATTTTAAAAAAAGGACTAAATCTTTCCATTGCAATTCAATTGCTAAAGAGATTTTTCAATAACATTACGTTTAGATCATAAGATTTAAAATTTTCATTAATTTTTTTTCGTTGCACGCATGCGACAATTTAACATAATTTTCTCGGTATAGATGAACTTTAAAAACTATTTTCACCTAACACAAAAACAAAATTAAAATTTGGAAAATGTAATTCTCTCAAAAAGAAAAAAAATGCTTACAAAATTATTAAAAAGCAATTTTAATGGGTGAAAAAAATAACCAATTTTACACAAATAATATTCATAAGAAATAATGCCAAAACATTGCACGAACGAGTGGCTTTTAATTGACTTCAAAAGAGAACGCTTTTGATTTTATGGATTTCTCTTAGGGAAGAATCGGTCACATTTTTATTAGTTACACGCAGCATCCTGAGAAAATGTTATTTAAAAAAAATCGAATACGTATTTGTCACGTAAATGCAATAAAGAGCATACAAATTAAACTATATGTATATATATATAGTGTCCTCTCTCTTCTCTACCTTACAAATCCCGCTAAATAAACATCCAATGTCTCACACCCAAAGAAATATTACTAAGAGAAATTGATTATATGCTAACCATATGATGTTGCACAATCTCATTCCATCCATACATAAATCATTATTGCTTAATGCGTCAATTGTATTTAAATTAAGCATATCATAATTTGAAAGAATTATTTTAATTATATATATATATATATATATATATATATATATATATATATATATATATATATATATAGAATCCTTATTTGTAATTCTTTTTTACATCATGATGAGTAATAAGAAAAACTGCAGATCGACTCAAGGCCATGATGTCAATCTGTTACTGTTAATCAATTCACTCAATACTCGTTTTGTTGTTGTTAAATCAAAACGTAATAATATACTATATGAAACAATGAAATTGAGAATTAAAAGAAAGTAGAAGAATGCATGGTCATTTTTCGAATTAAAATATTATATAAGTAGATAGATACACACAATGGTACAAAGTGAGTCTTTAAGGCCGATGATCTGAAGATTTCAAATGCAATAACCTATAATTAGTGTTAATATAATACCACTATCATTCATGTTTCATGAGAATTCATTCGGTAAGAAAATCACCACTGAGTATTTTTTTTTAAATCTGAGTCTAAGTTTGGATATCATTTTACAGAATTTGATAAATGTAAGTCTCTACGTGTTATTTTAAAGTATGGGCACAACTGAGATAAATTACATTTTTTAATATTTTTTTATTCCAAATTGAAGGAAAACAGTTGGATTTTTTTGAGAAAATAAGTAAAATGACAATTCATGATCGTATCCTGGTGTTCCACGTTTCTTAAGGCTGTTTTCGCCAAATGTACGAGAGCTTGGACTAAACGCGGATCACATTTTCTGACAGAAACATGTCATTATTTTCATGAAAATTTGTAATATTGTAGCTCATATTTATATAAGATATAGCATTTTTAAAATTTCAAAATATTCCATAAATAATAATTATTTTTTCTTTTAACATGTAAAGGGATTGTTCAATTAACATTACGGTATAGGAGAAAAAACGAGGAATACATTTTATACCAGAAAAAATACATGAACACAAACAAAAATGAAGAGTATGATTAAATAAGTGATTCTCTACAAGATAGTGAAGCCAGAATGTAAAATTAATGTTGGAGTACTTTAATTTTTGAAAAAGTATTCCGAATTCGGGTCGTATTCTTTAACATTAACCGAAGACAGCCTTAATGTTAACTTCCCTGCAAAAATTCCACCCGATGCACCAGGAAGACACTCTCCTCACAAAAATTCCGAAAACAAACAATTCGTAAATTAAAAATATCCTTTTTCGTAAGTGTTAGGAACTCAATCCAAGGCAAAGGTAACAGGTACAACGTCTCGAGGCAACGGTGGGCGGGCTCTGGCAAACAGCATGCAATAATAAATCATTGGGCGTTCAGAGGATGATGCAGAAGCAAGCGGAGGCAGCAAGATAAGCACGACTACATTTGCCATTGTCATTTCTTGGACGATGAGCCTTTTTCTGGCGGCAGCATCCGGTCTGTGGTCGTTGCTATGTGGGCAGACAACGTACCACTGATGAAAGGGAGAGAGAGAAAAAAAGAAAGGTAGGATCCGACAGAGAAAACATCTCTTTTCAAGTCCTCGTTAATACACCATTCTTATTTCTTTTTAATTCCTAGACGCGTGAGTATCTCGACTTCCGATCTTTCCGCTTCGGAAATCAAGAAGTGGATCATTAGGACGGTCAGGGTAAAAATCCACACCAAGAGTCTAATATAAGAGCAGAATCAAAAATCAGATGCAAAAAGCGTTTCTAAACGAGACCATGGCGATAACAGTACGTCTGGGACATCCGTATGATAAGTGGGAAAATATATCTGATGGAAATGTCTAAATGTTTAAAAAAACTGCAAGAGTGAAAAACAAATTAAAAGGAAGATTACAGATAATCAATGTGGCATTTTGGCAAAATGGATATTATTCAAAATCGTGACTTCAGATACTTATCACCTTAACGAGAATATAAATATGTTCAAATATATACAATTAATTAATCAAAAATAAAATATATGAATTGTTTGAGAGAAGATATCCTGAATGTGGATAGTACTTAATTGTATATTGTACAGATCCCCCGATTCATTTATTTAAGTTTAAAGAATAAATATCATACAGCACTACAGCCAAAGCCTCGCGATTTAATTTTTAATTTATCGTCTGCCCATATTTGTAATTCAGTACTGAATTCGTTCTGAAATATATCGTTTGTTTTATATTCATATAATGGAACTCACGAGTGGAGTAAAAGAATTAGATTAAATAAAACTGCTGTTTCATATTTTATCATTTCTCGTAAAAATTTATTTATACTAGCAGAGACAGAATAATCCACAATCCAAACATCCATTTACCTTACATTTATTTTTATTCTGTTAATCAATATACACTCTCATCAATCAATGTACACTCTCATCCATCAATGTACACTCTCATCCATCAATGTACACTCTCATTGAGAAGCTCTCTCTCTCTCACACACACACACACTAGTGCTAAGAGTCATCAATTAATCATATTGATATCCAGAAAAAAAAATCACTTAATAATAATGCAAAATACAAATTTTAACTTCCATAATAAAAACATTCATGAAACAAATGAAATCCTAAATAAGATATCAATAAGTATTATTTGACATATATCGAGCATGCGTTTACATGGTATTTATCGAAAATTAAATAACATCAAAAAGGTAACAGCACACCTCCGGAGAACTTTTTTAAATTATTTAAATTTTTTTAATACATAATTGATGATATAATGAAGCTTTTATAAAAAAAATGCAACAGCAAAAAAATAAATAAGAATTGGACCCCAAAACACAGTATCTCAATAAAAATAAACATGTTTACATTTTCTAAGCTAAATAACAAATAATTACTCTATGGGAACCTATTCGTTTGATAAAATCACTTTTATTTGAGATACTACAAGTGCTGAAACAGTGGAATTTTCCTCTCTTCTTAGCAGGTATATATATACAGTGGGCCACAAAAGTGTTCGTACACTTGCAATTTCTTATAAAATTTAATGTTTTCGACTAATAAAAATTAATATATTGTAACTGTAATTTTTTTTATGATATCTGCAACTTGTTCTTAAGGGAATAACCTAATTAATTTTTTAAAAGTAGTATAACTATTTTTTAAAAAATTAATAATCAAAAAGCTAAAAAAAAATTACGCCACAAAAGTCTTCGTACACTTAACAAAAATCCCAACTTAGCTTTAAATATTGAATTTCTTTCTTAATTTAGTACTTAGGATATCTTTTAGTGTTCACAACAACTTTTAAGCGTCTTGGTATAGATTTAATCAGTTTTTTTGTAATTTCTGCATCGATTTTCCTCCATTCTTCTGTGATTATGATTTTTACTTCACATTGTGTTTATTTCTCATGTTTTCTTTTTTTTTTACATCAAAATCTCACCAAATATGATCTACTGGGCTAAATAAAGTGATTGTGGAGGTGTTTTCATAATTTGGGGACAGTTATAGAGACACTAGTGGCATACATTGAGAGCAGTGCGCTTGGCGTCGTTACACTGTTAAAAAATAAAGTAGTCTCCAATATCCAACTTTTGGGCGGATAATTTAAAATTTCTCTTTAAAATATTTAAATAGAGCTCATGATTCCCACTATCAACAAATATACCAAATTACCTAATTATGAGGCCGATTTACACCCCCACGCAAGAACACTTCCACCTCTTTGTTTTATTGATCCAACCAGATTCTTGGGATTAAGTTTCAGAAAATTCAAAATTGACAGCAAATTGATTGGGATGGCAGATAATTCAACATTTTTGGATCCGATGGGCCTATAATAGCTTGTAAATGAAAAAAATCCCATTAATTTATGTGGAAAAAGAGCTCCTCCACCTCCATATATCAGCATCGAAGTGAAGGTGTTCTGGCGTGGGGGTGTAAATTGGCCTCATAATTAGGTAATTTGGTATTTTTTTATGGTATTGTGAATCATGAACTCTATTTAAATATTTTAAAGAGAAATTTTAAATTATCCGCCGAAAATTTCGATATTGGAGACTACTTTATTTTCAACAGGGTAATGACGCTAAGCGCACTGCTCTCATTGTACGCCACTGGTGTCTCTGTAACTGTCCCCAAATTATGAAAACACCTCCTCAATCACTTTATTTAGCCCAGTAGAAAATATTTGGTGAGATTTTGATGTAAAAAAAAAAGAAAACATGACAAATAAACACAAAATGTGAAGTAAAAACCATAATCACAGAAGAATGGAGGAAAATCGATGCAGAAATTGCAAAAAAAAAATGATTAAATCTATACCAAGACGCTTATAAGTTGTTGTGAACACTAAAAGATATCCTACTGAGAACTAAATTGAGAAAGAAATACAATAGTTATTAGTAGCTTTTTGATTATTAATTTTTTAAAAAATATCTACACTATTTTTAAAAAAATTAATTATTTAATTCCGTTAAGAACAAGTTGCAGATATCATAAAAAAATTACAATTACAATATATTAATTTTTATTAGTCGAAAACATTAAATTTTATAAGAAATCGCAAGTGTACGAACACTTTCGTGGCCCACTGTATATATATATATATAAAAGCAATTTCCACTCTTTACAATATAAAAAATATAGGCGAATTAAAATGCTCCAACATAGTCTATTGCCCGTTGAAACATTTGTAAAGCATGTAAAATTTCAGGATAACTGAAACATAGCATTATGAGATATATTTTGAGTTTGGGTAAAAAAAGATTATGAAACGTCCGAAGAAAAAAAAAAAACCCTTTAGATTGTAAAATTTAATGATGTACTTCCTTTTAAAATAAGACAGGGTTTAAAATTCCTAGTCTTGAAGGCAAAGGATTAAGCTTCAATTCGAAACTTGAAGTAAAAAGAATAAACACAGAAAAAATTCTGGGTTAAATGACAAGGTCGACAACTAAGCTCGCACCTTACTTTACGACTTTGAACTCCATGCAAAATTTTGCAGTTTCAGTCACCGAGGGGACTACTTTATTTAAAAATAATAATAATAACTCAATGGAATAAAATAGCACAGAGAAAATTTTGATTAGCACAACATACACTTTATAATAATTCGTTGCATGCTTGACTTAGTAAATTTTCCCTTTACACAACAATTGCAATTAGTTACTCATATTTGAAAAGGTTAAAGTTGAAAGAAACAAAAACGGAGGAGTGCTTCCATTATACAACCGCCTACTAATTCCCGTTAGAATGTTGAACTTACTCATACTTTTAAAGACACCACCCAATGACTGATTTACGACTCAAATGAAAGCTTTAATACGCGACAGTGTTAATGGCTCACGAAAAATTCGCTATGACACGGGCAAACTTTGTTTTTGATAAGACACTGTGTCGTCGGACATCTTTTAAACGTATTTTTAAATTAAGAACGTAGTTGTAATAAAGAAATTTTTCTTTTTGAGAAATTAATATATTAAAAATTATAATTTATTCAGAACTTTGAGGGAATAATACATAAATTCGAGTTTAAAACTCTGCAAATGAAAAATCGAAGATATTCAAAATTTAAACTGCCTCGCTTTCACATGTTTGATACAAGATCTATATCAAACACAAGTAATAGAAAAAAAAATTAAGTCAATTCCTACTTAGAGAGAACAACAAAGAAAAATCTTATTTTAGCTACTTTTTATTAAATAGTTACAATCAATATAAATATGGATATACATGACAGAATCACAACATTAAGTGGTAATTAATTTTTATTAAAGTATCGTATTGTCATCTGAAACAATCGTGAATATAAAATTTCAGTTCAACTGAATGCTTTAAAACGTGAGAAAAGGGCCTTTTCAAGTTTTGACACAAGTCGCCAAAAGGGTCGCTAAGTCGTCAACGTGGCTGTATTTATAATTCTTTAAATAATTAGTTTAAATCAATTAATTTTTATTAATTATTAAATTATTGCATTGTCATCCAAAATAATCATGTATATTAAATTTCAGCTCAATTGAGCACTTTAAAATGTATTTAATTAAGGACTGAAAATTCCCCCAAGACAAATAAATAAACAAATAAATATATAGAGAGTGTGAGTTGATAGTAGGAATTGAAAAAAGAATATTTACTTTTAAATAGTTTTTTTTATCAAGTTAAATATTACTAACAAAAAAAGCGAATTTTTTAAGAAGTTATGCTGTATCATTTATCACATTTTTTTAAAATTCCTTCTTTTTTTTCTTCAACTAATTGAGTGAGAGTATGTTTATTAATGTCGCATTAAAAAGCAACACGAGAGCTATCAATGACGAGGATGACATCCCTCTCCAGATTACCACAACAAGCCAACGGAAGGACTTAGAGCCTCGACGGATTTAGCGTGCATCACCTTCTCTACACTGCGGGTCTTTTAGTGTCACTAAGACTCGAATTCCTGACACGCCGGTCATGAGTTCGTGACCATGACCATGAGGGTACCACGGCCACCTAAAATACCTGACAGAAAACTATTATAGAGTGACAGCTTGACTTATATACGTATTATGACAAACGCACACACTCTGATATATTATTAATAATTGACTATTGTTTACATTCAACCAGTGGCGCACACAAGGGGGGAGTCATGGGGGTCCGGACCCCCCAAAGCCCTTGATTTTCCCCCCGATTTATTATAATTCTAAGTATATAGTACGTAAAATTTAATTACTTGTTATTAATGATTAATTTTATTAATTAATGCTAATTATTTATTCAAAAATTAGTTTATTATTGTGTTTTGTTCCGGAAAATCGACAAAATCAAAAAGGAGCATGATACAAGAATGGTGAGCTTTCGACCAGAGAACCCCCTTGAAAAATTCCTGCTACTGTATTCAACAAATACTATGTGAAAACATCACTTATGAATGTTAAATATCAAAGAGAAATACATTCTAAATTTAGCAAACTCAACGCTGTTTTTAAAATAAACTAATTTCAAATTCTCGTTTTATTTTTGCACAGTATAAAAATTGGAATAAAACCATTCTGCCTTACAGCCCAAAGAAACCAAACTGCGCATTCTATTTTTACTAAACAAGCATCTTAAGATAGCTCTTCCAAAGCATTCCAACAACAAGAAAAACCGAAGCTGTTTTACTAGATCCAGATAGACAAAATAGTTCATATAACTGAGCGCCTAAATGACATAGTGGAACGCCAGAGAGAACCCAACCAGACGAATAATTTTATTCTAAAAACGATGTTTAACGTGAAATAGATCTTTCTCAGCTGTTCAACACGTTTGCCCGGCATGTCATTACGATTTGGCGTCGCTTAAATTCTAGATAAACAACCCTACGCTTTATCGACCAAGTTGAAAAAAGCAAACTACCCATTTAACGGTAAGAAAACAAAGAAAAAAAAACTTTTTCGTTCCACAATAGGGATTCATGAAAACAAAATCCTTGATCCCGTTTCAAGGCGGCAAAAGACCTTTTAAAGCTGTACTTGAAAGCAAATTGAAGCTAAATATATAATTTAAAAAACAGGTTTAAAATTATTAGAAAATTAGGAAATTAACAGCATGAATTGTTTCATCAGGGACTGAAGATTATTAACTGAAAAACACGTCTTATAATTTTTTAAAAAATTATTTTACCTAAAACCTAATTTACATTATAAAAAAATATTTTAATGCATTTTTTTTTCATAAAAAAATGTATTTATGGTTCTTAAAGAAGCTTTCAATTATCGTAAGCAAGTAAAAAACTATTTCTTTAAGGTGTAAAATCTTCTTTATACCATAAAAGTTCTCTTGAATTCATTTCAAATATAAATATTAAGCTTTTAGGACTGGTAGATTTGATTTCCAATTCAATTTACGTAACATCACAACACAATAGGTTTATTTATTGGCAAAGATCCAAGGTGAATGTAATGAAAAAGGTCTGAGGTAGAAAGGAATTTGCCAGAAAAATTCTCCCACAATAAAACAAAATCCAAGAAAATAAAAAGTTTTTATACAGACAGTTCAAAAATAGCGAAACGCATCAATCCACAATTTTAAATATAGGATTACTCGCGCAACAACTCTTTTCAGAACAGCTTATACCCGTTTTTAAGACCTTTTCAAAATCTGTCATATTGATTGCAAAAGTAAAAAAAAAGAAGAAAAAAATTCAAAACCCAGCCATATATCTCAAATACATTTTAAGTCAACCTGTACCACACAAGAAAGAGATTCAGGTAAATATCAAGAACTTAAACATTCTTAATAAAAATAAGCTTATCATTACTGCCTACAGGAGCAAAGTAAAAGCTATATTACATGCAAAAACGCAAAGGTGTGTAGAAAGAGGGGTTAAAAAATAAAGTACAGCCGAACCTCCCATATAACGAGCCTCTATGCTGCGAATTTTTCTATGTAGCGAACTTTTTCCCAGAACCAAGAACATTTCACGATTTTCTTCGAAAAATAACCTCCCAATAGCGAAGCATATTTTCTATATAAAGAGCTTTTTCTCTTGTGATTCCATTTTTCCCTATTTTTAAAGTATTTCTGAACATATTAAGTTATTCTTTCTATTAACTCATTTTATGGTGGTTATAAACCTTGAACTGGTTTTATTAGGTACCTAGCTCGCCGAGAGCAATAGAATTCTGGGTGTTTCATTCAAGAAAGTGCAACCTTTAAGCCCCATCGTCCAGTTCACTGGAAACATCTTCGATATCCCCTTTCACCCTTAGTAGAGTTGTCTCGTGTCCCAGTGTCTTTGAACCAGTCTCCGTTCATTTGTAGTGTTGATCCATCGCACTGGTAACATCGTTTCTTGTAGCTCGATTACGTAAAAACGTAAGTGCTTGAGCATCACACAAAAAAATTAATTTTTCAGGTATTGGATAAAGGCGTCAAGAAACTTTCGTTGCAGTTTTTCTTTCTTTTCTCTTTTTTTTTTTGGGGGGGAGGGGTCGGAAAGATATATAAAATAAATATTATTAATTTACAAAAAGGTGTGATTAATTATTTTTTAATATATAGTGTTTATGAATTTAAAATTTGTTTTACGTTGTTTATAAAGAAAATTAAAAGATGAACTTCTATAAAACGAATTTTCCATATAACAAACTTTTTTTCGGGAATTTGCGACTTCGTTATATAGAAGTCCGACTGTATTTGCTTCGGGAGTCATAAAAGCTATACTTTGTCACAGATGACTAGTTTGTACACCAGATTGTCCCGTTTTGTTTACTTTTTATTTTCCCCCGATATATTTAAAAAAAATTTTTTAATTCCACATCACTACGTGTTTCTACACGCTAAAACATTTTTTCGCCTAATGTATGTGTGTGTATTATCCAAAATGAGTAAAAATGCAGTTATTTCATAGAATATACTTTGGTGTTTCATGAAACAAGAGTCAATCAAAATCTACAGATTTATCGGTTTATACGATTTTATACTTATTTAGTAGTACAGCGATTGCCTAATCGTTAAATTTTTAAGTACAGCATGTTTTGCGTTTTGAACAAAAATTTTGTAATGTATTTTAAACAGCAAAAGTGCTTTGCTAGCAGAGCTAAGCACCTTAATAATTCATACAATTATAAACTGTGCAAATTTAAATAAAACTGTTGCACTATTTCCAGTTTTTCTTTATCATTTATCAACTTACCAATCAGTATCAATTTATCTTTAAGTTTTGAGAGACTTAAACTAATTACCATCAGCTAACCCAGTAACGGTCTACCATTAGTTAATTTATAGAATACCTAGTTAATTCAAATTTCAATAGTAAAGGGTGATATCTGCTGCACAGTTTAACCGATTTGGTCAGTCACTTTATGAAATAACAAGGTATTCTTTGAAATAACTGAATTACACACTTTAGCGAGTAACGATTATCCAACTTTTCTTACAGGTATCCGACTATCTTGAAATCCAGGATTGACAAAATTGTTTTACGATTTAATTCTGTAAATTAATGAATTAGGTTTATAAAAATATAAATTTCTTTTTAAAATTTGCCGTTTAGTAAAACAATTACAACTATGTAGTTACAGTTTGTAGTTCTCGACTTCAAAACGCTTTTATGCAAAATGCGCTTTCCCGGAAAATTTGAAAGAGAGACAGGGATTGTTGAACACAAGTAAATGAACATAATTAAATGAAAGGGTTTTTTTTTGTGTATGTTTCGCGTGATATTAAAATCGTTTGACGTTTTTTTCCCCCACAATTCGTTATTAAATACAATTTACAACTATTTGCATAAATTTATAGCAAATGCTTTTTAAACAATTTCCCATAGTCTCAGATAAAATGTTCCATTTTACGTAAAAATTTATAAACTCTTATTTCTCTTAGATCATTTGAAAAAGAAATAGAATGTAACATATAAATGTTGAAAAACTGAAAATTCATTTATAAACATTTTAATTACGAAAAAGAAAATCTGGAACATTGAAGTGTAAAAGTTCACGGGCTGCGTTTATGTAATTTTTCACAAATTTTCATCAGAACCCCCCCCCCTCCCCCTATAATTTACTAAGTAAATTTGAAAACCACAAAAAAATAATTAACTTTAGATGTGCAAAAAAAAATTTGCACGTAGTTAAATATCTTAAATTTTTAAAACTTTGAAAAGTTTTCGTGTGTGTGTGTTAAAAAAAAAAAGAATTATCTACAGTAAGTATGGTTAATTATAAACAAAATAAAGAACACATTAAATAAAAAAGAGATTTATGCATTTTAATAAAAAAATATATAATAAAAATTTTATTAAATTGCTTTTTTTTAAATACAAACACAAAAAAACTCCAAAACAAAGAGATAATCGCATCTCGGAGTTAATTAAGATTATACAATAGTCGATTATTTTTGCTTTAGAAAAATTCATTCATTACTTTTAACAACTTTGAATCAGTTCATGAAGATACAGAAAAAGGCAAAGTCACAACGCGGCGAATAATTTATTACGTTAACTAAAAAGATATTTTTTATATTTTAAAACTAATTAAGAAAACGAAAAACTAAATAAAGCTGTCTACATTTTAAATTTCTCCGCATACAATCATAATTTCTTTTTTTATCTATAGGCAGTATGATTAATAACAGAGATCGATGGTAACTATTTTGATACACCAAAAAACTAATACTGGCCATTCAGTAACGATCACT
Organism: Trichonephila clavipes; assembly: GCA_019973935.1. Lineage (NCBI taxonomy): Eukaryota > Metazoa > Arthropoda > Arachnida > Araneae > Nephilidae > Trichonephila > Trichonephila clavipes. The sequence continues at coordinate 3,420,035 of BMAU01021379.1, forward strand.
ACATAGACATATTACATCAAACATTATATAATTCGAGTTTCTAATTAAAACTCGTTGAGATTCATCTAGAGGATGCATTAACTTAAATAGAATTTCTTAAAAAAATTAATATTAAAATAAAAATATTTTTTAATTAAAAACTTATAATAAATTTTTTCAATGAGATTGTTTTGTTAGAATATATTGAATCGCGTTTGTAAATGATAAAAGAAAAATAACTTTTCTACAGGAGCATTAATGATAGTATATATATATATATAAATATAATTCATTCTTAATAATAATAAAACAAAACTAAATGAATTAACAAACTACTGCAATTTTTTTTAACTAATCAGTATTCCACGTGTCAGATTAAAATTATTCAAGGTCAAATATGTGTTACCTGGATGGATTTAATTATGTAAGGAGTATCCCCTTCTTTAGTTGAAGACGACAATAATGTTGCTTTTTCTTACATATATCAGATTCTCCTACTTCGCTTTTAAAAAAAGTTACACAAGCGTATCACATGATTTTAAAAGTTTTACAAAAAAAAAAAAAATACTTCCATCAACACACTTTTTTTAACTATTCAGTGGAACTGGCTCAAGGCCAGTTAACTGTAATGAATGAAAACTTCTGTGAAAAAGAAATATTTTCTAAAGGTAAAAATATTTAGAATTTATTTCAGAGAAATATTTTACTTTTTTAAAAATAATTTTTAACTAATCATTAAAATAATTCCACGTGTAAAAGATCAAAAATTATTCAAGGTCAGACATGTGTAACCTGGACTGATTTCATTATGTAAGTAAATCTAATTATTAAGTCTCAATCAATCTGTTACAATACATTAACACGATTTAAAAAAAACCAGATAAGTAAAATCTTAAGTGGTTTTATTGAAGGAATTATCAATATCAGATCAATTAATTATAATTATGAATCAAAATTATCACACAGCGCAATAATTAAAATTCAACGCTTAATGTTCGCAGCAGGATATGCTTTGCTAACTAGCCCTTCGGACCTCCACTAGAGTTATGAAAAAATTTAATTTCCTACATGTTAACACAAATAGGTTCAAGACAATTGAAACTTTCATTTCATGAAATAAAAATTAATGCTTCCTGAGAGAGCGAACAACTCCCTCCTCCTTTTTTCCCCTAAATTTCGATACTCATATAACAAATACTCTCGAGGCTGTTTCATTTGAAAGATTTTATTACTAAGACATGCAGGTGCTAACATATAAAATAATTAGTAATTTTTGTGTTAAATTTTCCAATACCTAAACTAAACTCAGTGGCGCAACAGCTCAGGGGGGCAAGGCCTACTGTGCCCATCTTAGTATACGTGACCTTTGGGTGCTGAGGTGCATGAGTAGATGTCCCGATCAGGTGGTGTCTGAAGCGTTTAGTCCCCAGTGCAAGCTTGGTACTCATTCATCGACACACTGAAGGGATGAAAGGCTGAGTCGAGCTTGCCCAGTCCGAGGAGAGAATCCCGGACCCGTGGTATGGAAGCGCGATACACTACCCCTCGGACACTGGACCTCTTTCCAATAACTACACATTTACTATTTCAAATATATAGCGAACTAATTCAATAATACTTCTTAGTATTCTTTTAAAATATATAAATAATTATTCAATTTTCGCAACTGTGTTTTGCAGGGAAAATCTTGTATAGTAAGTACATTAACATTCCTTTTTCTAACTGCCCGCATACACACTTCAAATTGTTTGCGTACGCATATCGCAATGGGCTAAACTCATGTGACGTCGCAGTCACATGGTAACTGCAGCCACGTGTTTTCAGCTAATCAGTTCTTAAATTCATGTGATGTCAAAGTCACACGATACATGCAGTCACGCATTTCCAGCCTATCAGTTCATGCCCTTCACTGTTGCCCCAACTTTTGCTTCTTACAGTAACTTTTTCTTTAAGTATAAATTTGTCAACAATATTGCACGTAAGTAAACACACAAATAATATATATATATATATATATATATATATATATATATATATATATATATATATATATATATATATCATGTATTGGAGAAATTCTTGGATTGACAGGAGAAATGCGACGTGCAGCCGTTTATCATATTATATTTTATGTCAATATTCAGTAAAGCAGTCTGCACTCCAAGCCATGACAAAACGAGACCTCTTTCAGCGTTGATCAGCAGCGAGTGAGTCGTTAATACACGTGTCTTCTTTTAGTCCGGCGAAAGTAGAAGCCAAAGTTCTTATGCGGGAGGTGGGTTGAGTTGTCCTGGTAGGAAGTTTACCCCAACTGACACTTGAAGGACTGGGGATTCATCACATATATATAAGAATGTTTTATTTTAAGAAACTTTGAAGAATCGTATAATACTTAAATATCTTTACCCTATTAACAATTTCAAATTTTATCTAAAATTTACTAGTTGAAGTACAAGTCTAATGTCAGTTTTGAATTTAATGGAGAACACGTGATTGCATTTATCACGCGACCATTATGAATTTAGTCCATTTGTGAGCCACGAGTATATAAAAAAATTGTGCTTTGCTTCAGTAACCCAATAACCAAGGAATAACACAGCGTACGTACTTTTAAACAGATACAAACTAATAAAATCCCCAAGAATGTACAAAACAAATAAAAACTCAGAAAAATAAAACAAAATATTTTCTGCAACAGAGTATCCTACCGATAGCACAGGTTGCCACTTAAAGCTCCCACTCCGCCAACGTATTTTGCCGAAAAGTAACCTACGATCACCGGGTCATTATTTCATCTGCGGAGGTCACTACCATTTACATTTAAACTGCTTCTTCCACCTTTTTCTTTCGTTTGTTTTATTTAAAATGGGCCAATGCTCTTTGTGGAGAAAACAAAAGCTCTGTTTATTGCTAAAGGGATCCCAGTGGCTTGCCAGAACAGTAATACGGTCGCGACAGTCACATAAGAATTGTTAATTCAAAGCTTCAATCTTCGTTCTGAATATGAAATACATGGTTAGAATAAGGAAAAGGGAGCATGTGTTTATCGGAGTGGCCATTAACTTGGGAAACGTTCCCGTTTTACGCCCCATTAGAATGATTTGAATAATAAACTCTGTTTATTTTAATAATCCGTATGAAAAATAGAAGGATTCCGAAAATCAAATTATACTCCACAATCAATACCGATAATATAATTCAGAAGGAAAAAATAAATAAACAAACAGTACTAAAATTAGTATATAGTCGAATTTTGTTTTAAATGCGTGTTGTATTTGAAAAATAATGGTTTTTATAAATAAACAGAAATATAACTATATTGGAACAATACAACATTTTAAACTCAGTTGATTAACAGTCAAAATTTGTCAAAAAAAAAAAAAAGTTTAAAGTCACAGAAAACTATTTACACAACACAAAAGAATGATCACAAAATAGTTACAAAGGTAATAAAAAAACCTGAATTCACTCAATTGCATATGTGTATTCAACGTTATATATAGCTTAATATTTTAAATCTCTAGAAGGTGTAATTTTTAAAAAAAAAAATAAGATATGCAACAGATTTTTCATTCAAATTTTTCAAAATATTAACAATAAAGTAAATGTGGCGGGAATTTTAAAATGTAACTAAAAACTTTTTGCATGCACTTATCTACCGTAAAATCCGGCGTATAACGCGCACTTTTAACACAAAAAATAAGATCGAAATTTAAGGGTGCGCGTTATACGCCGAATATAAAAATGAGAGCTTGAAAAAATGAAAGAAGATGAGCAAAGAAAAAAATTAGACTTCTACATATATCTAAATATTGGTTACTTAAAAAAAAAAGCGCATTCCTTATGAACTTAAAGGGTTGTGGTTCTAGAAATACACTAATTTTTTCTAAAGCTTGGAATAATACCTCGAATAAATGACTTCGAAATATAAGAGCACTGCATTCATACATTTCAGGTTTCTTCGTAAAAAAGTGAGTGCGCGTTATACGGCGAATCTACCTAAAAATTAAACATTGTAGCTTGAAAGTACAGGTACGCGTTATACGCCGGATTTTACGGTATCTCTCTTTGGGGAGGGACAACAGTGGTTAAATAGATAAAAGCTGACTTTTCACTTTTAATATACGACTCGAGGAGAAATTCTTTAAAAAATTCAAATATTTCAGTAACTCTTCCTTCACACGAATTTTTTTAATAAATCCCTATTTACAATAAGCGTTTGGAAACGATTCTAAAAATAAAGTTTGATTTGGTATAGATTAATGTCGCTCTTGAAACTGCATCAGAGGTTTTAGAGACGGACCTCGTAAATGAAAAACATGACACCCGAGATTGCATATATATTTCACTCTCCAAACTTTCACAGAACACCACACGACGACTTAAACCTCAGTTCCTTTTAATGTGACATAGTTCCCATTATTCCGTAGAACATGTCAAAGGTGAGATTATTATCTTAGAGACAAGTGCCTTGGAACTTTCTTTCTAAGAAATGGATATCATGTTTCTTTCCAGAAATAAAAATAATTAGCGATCCAACCCAATTTTCGGTACAACATATAATCGAATGATACTTTGCGCTGATATTAGTAGATCCGAAGTACGTACAAAACTTACAAATCAACGCCTGATTTAACTAATTCACACAACACCAACAACATTTAAACCAAATTTTAAACGAATTATAAATGTGATATAGATCCACAAAACTAATTTATAACAAATGTATCTTCAACAGTTCGAAACTTGCAGTATTGTATCTTGCACACAAAAATATAATTTGCTGCTTCGATATTTTTTACATATATATATATATATATTTACTGCATTAAATAATGAAACTTATACTGACCAATTGTTTGAAAACTACAAGCACGGATATATATAAATATTATTGAATACTTTTTAAAAATTTATATAAAACTTTTGTAACAAAATACAATATAATAATAAAAACGCGAGTGAAAATTTTATTCATATTCTCCGGCTATTTGAGGTTCCTAATTTGTGACTTTTCCATTTAATAAATTTAACCACGCCTAATGCATTTATGAATCATTTATTACAGAACTGAAAAGGTTAGCACATTTTATAAGCAAATATTTATAAGTACTTGTAGCTCAAAACTAGTCAGCAATTAAATAATTATTCATTTATAAAACTACATGCATATTTGCATCCCGTTGTTTCACGAATTTACAATGAATCTTGGATATATGGCGATAAGCGAAGAGAATTCATGAAAATTATCACAAGACATGAATTATTATACAATTGTCGGCCAGGAAACACACACGCGCGGATGCTTAGAAACGATGAAGAGAGTGAAACAGAAATCTGTCATGAAATAAAACGTAAAAATTAATATTAAATCTATCCGTTTCAAAACAATATTTTAATATATTTTCTATTCCCATTTGTTTAATGACATATATTAAACTTTTACACACACACAATGCTGTTATTTCTCTCTATGAATTATCCATAACTGTAAGACAAACTACTTAAAGCTTTTTCCCTCCTCAATATATAGAAAAAGTTTTTCGTGATGTTGCAATAAATTTATTTATACATAAGATATAGTGAATAAAAGCAACTATATATATATATATATATATATATATATATATATATATATATATATATATATATATATCTTTACAACAGAATAGAGCATAACCACAGTTTGCGGAAATTGATGTACAACTTAAAAAACGGAGATGAAGCCTTGAAATGCCCCCGCTTACAACAGAATGATAAAACAGTTTTACAATTCATCATCAGACGGCCTTGGCGCGCCTTAGAAGCGGTCACCTGCGTAGTATGACTTCTGTGCCCAGGGGGTAAAAAAGTCTTTCTTTACCTGTCCCTGCTCTCTCCTTGCTTCTCCTGCTTATCTTCTGGACTGCTGGGGCATTTCCCTGCAACAGTTGTATGAAGAGCAAGACCTGGTGTGTGGCACTATTACGCGGAAAGGTCAAATGAACTGGGTGTCGGCTTTCCTGCTCCAAGGGGATTGGAAACAACAACACAACAACAACAATTCATCAATGAGTATGAACAGTTGTATAATTTGTATAAAGGGGTTTGGTTCGCCATTAGGTGGACAGGGATCCCCCCTCCTCTGGTTTCATTAAAAAAATATATTACCGAAAAAGTTTTAAAATAATTTATGTTACTAATTAAGACAATTATAAATACACTAGCGGTCCCGACAGACGTTGTCCTGTACACACGTCTTGAATCCGAAAATTACAAACTTTTTTTTGATTAAGTTGAAACAATCTGGACCGTTTTGATGAAATTTTTTATAAAGAAGTTATTACAATACCTGACATCATCACAGATACAATTACCACAATTTAACCTATCGAGTGCGTGTGAGTATGTATTTACTATGAACTAAGTTGAATATAGAAACTATTATGAATAGAAACTTAAACTTTTTTTTATTAAAGGGTAAAAAAAGATAAAACTCACGCTATTTTCAAAACAGGTATATTTTTTTAATGCACGAAAAATAAATTTAATGTTATGTCATAAGTATGTACAATGTTTTTAGTTAATCCTTGAAGAGTATAAACAAACAAATGCGATGGTTTGCCAAACCTCGGACATGCAACATATAATTGGCCGTGCGAAAAGCATGGGTTTTCTAAACCTAAGCCACACAAATTGTCATTGTTTGACCTTGTGACTTATGAATGATCATAACAAATGCCAAGCGAATAGGAAATTGCAAACATTTGAATGGGTAGGTGAGTCTGAAAGAATCATTGGGATCTGTGGTAGAAGTACAACTTCACCTTGAAATTTGCCACTCAAAATAGAGGCCTCAAGAATATTGCCCATGATTTTTTTATGATCAATCGCGCACCCTTACATAATTTTGGCGCATTTTTAACTAATTGCGATATTGGACTGAATTGGGAATCTAAATCATTCTCGAATCCACTTGAACCCACACAAAAAATATCATTCAAATCGGTCCAGCCGTTTAGGAGGAGTTCAGTCACATACAAACGCACAAAAGAATTATATTTATAAAGATATATGCCGTATTGTGGCGAAATGAATAATCTTTCCGATACTGTAATTATTTTTTGTCTGATTTTGATAGAAAAATTAGATTTCAATTTTAAAAACGGCGAAAATATCGAAAAATTAGCCCCTCTTCTTTCTTTTTCTTTTCTTGCCGCGCATTAGCAGAATAAACAGAAAACAGGGGTAAAACAATTATGCGTTTTAAGGTTTTTAATTAATTTTTTTTTAACTAATTGCGATATTGGACTGAATTGTGAGTCTAAATCAGTCTCGAATCCACTTGAACTCACACAAAAAATGTCATCAAAATCGGTCCAGCCACTTAAGAGGAGTCAGTCACATACATACACACAAAATAATTACATATATAAAGATATATTACATATATAACAATAACGTTGTTACAACAATGCATGTGAATATTGAGCTGAATATTTTTAATGTTTTTAATTCATATCTTTTTAACTAATTGCGATATTAGACCGAATTGTAAATCTAAACCATTCTCGAATCTACTTGAACCCCTACAAAAAATTTCATCAAAATCGGTCCAGCCGTTTAAGAGGAGTTCAGTCACAAACACACGCACAGAAGATTTTTATATATAAATCCGAAAACAATAACAAAGTAATAATAATGTATTGCTGCAGTAAATCTAACATAGCAGTGCAAAAATTCCCATTCATTTGCTTTTGAATTGAACGAAATTAAATGAAATTTTAATTGGTTTCACATAGTTTCCATATTGGCACAAGATTCCTTCAAAAATAGAACCTAAAAATCCATGATTTAAAAGTTATAAAGGAAAGCTCGTGAAAGCAATATAGTAATAAGGAATTTTACATGAATCACTCCAGAAATAAGAAAATATTTAATCCACTAAATATCAGAAACTATTTAAATTACATTTAATTAAATTCGCCTCTTATGAGTGAAAAATCAAGACAAACAAATTCTTATTTGGATGCAATTCTAATTAAATCTAATGTAACACCATGAACATCGCAGAACCAGATAGAGGGTTGAAGACTGCTGACGCAGCTTAGGTACCTCATTTTCAAAAAATCATTGCCAATAATTTTAATATTCTAAAAGCATAGATACTTTTAAACCATTTTCGATTGTAATCGACTGATTTCAATACCTAAATAAAAATTTGCAGCAAAAAAGCTATACAAATATTTTCATATTACTTAATGATTCTGGCAAAATAACGAATTATAATGAAATAAGCTTCCAATTTACATCAAAACAATTAGTGGAATACATTTTTAGAAACTTTAAACAAATCAAAATATCTGATTTAAGGTCACAAATTCAAGGCTCAAAAAAAAAAAATATTTTTCTTTTAAATGAATGTGTCGTTCAGGTATGCGATACACAAAGCCTTTTTACGTGGGCGCGCGCGCACGATCGCAAAAATTCCTTCACCTACATCACTTCTCTGGCCGATGAGTTTGGAAAAGTTCCCACCTTGGTACGAGACATTTTGTTTGTTTTTCTCTTTAAAACGACGTCAGCGTGAATAGAAAATGTATCAATCACCATGCGAGGGAAATAAATTTAATTCCCGTCACTTTTACATGGCGAATAAAAGTACAGAGCGTACGGTGTTTTTGATTTATGTCCTTCGAAACGATGTGATATTGTATTGATGGAACAATGGAAGATCGCAAGGCATGGAATAAAAAATATAAATTTCTTTATATAATATTACCGAAACGCAGACGATGTGTTTTGGTTCAGCACCTGTAACGAATGCATTATCTCGTAAAATTCAAAATACGTAAAAGAAAAATATATACTTTGCATTAGAAAACTATTAAAATGCATTTTTGATTCTTTCGTAATGGGGTTTCCACGAAATTCGTTCACAGTTTGCTTGCTGACACACATGACTTGTTAATCATTCATTCTTAAGGGGTCACAGGGGTGTTGAAAATGTTTCGAGAGCACAAAAATACAAACAATTTTCGACTAGAAATAATTCTTTGAGATTAAAATGAAATAATTTGATTCTTTTACACATTTCTTATAAAGGAATAAAGTTTCAAAAAAAAGTATAAAATATCTAAAATATAATCATAATTTTAAAAATAATAAACACATAAAAATAAGAAAAATTTTTGTAAGAGACAAATAGTGAGTTTTACGACGCGCATGATATTTTCTGCAATAATAATTCTAATTACTAGCAATAAGTTGATTTATAAAGTCAAATATATCCTTATTACATGCTAGCTTATCTTATAAAAATAAAATAAAAATAATATTTTTAAAAATAAAAAAATACATTTTTTAAATTTTTTTAAAAATTCAATTTTTGTTGAAATATTTCAAAAAATTAAAAATTTATAATACTATAACTAGCTAGGATTTGAAGATTATGATAGAATTTATAATTCTGTAAAGTTTTATACATCAAAGTATGATAGTTTTTGAAACGCAATGCGCGTAATTGAAAAAAAACACAAACTGAGAAAAAGGGCTTTAAAGTTTTAAAATTGAATTTGAGAAAATAAATCTTAAAACTTACACGCTAAAATTTTCCAGGCTAATAATATATACCTTCCTGTTCCTGAAACAGCTAAATTTCTTTACTCTTTTTAATTTTCTTGGCTCTGCGAGCTTCAAAAGATGTTCTTACAGCCTCTGTCTTGACGTAAAGATTCGACGATTGTCACGTTCAGACAGGGGCACACAAACATTTCTGTTAATTTTCAAGCCAAATTTCTCTAAAATAGTAATAAGTATTTGATTTCCATCATTAAAAACACTGGTTTCTAGATTTGCAGCAATCTCTGCAATCTGAAGCCTAGAACCAATCGTCTTAGGACAAAACTTCCAAATTAATGAATTTAAACTTTCATTAGGATTATGTGTCTTACCTCCTAAACATTTCTTCAGGAGTGCCGGATGAGATAAGTCTGCAAATACAGGCTTAATTACATCTCGAACAGCTTTAGCAACTGAGGGTTTGTGTTTATAATTTTGTAAATTATTATTAATTGCGGCATTATACTTACACCATGTATTTGGATTTGTAGGACAAAACCAGTGCATCGGTTCATCATCAGTGCTGCAAGAATGACCCCAAACACAGCCCAAATGGCTTTCCGCATTTCCTTTACACTAGTAGAATTGCATCGAATAGCATTACCATAGTAATGCGCAAGTTTATCAATTAAACTATCAGTTAACCTACCTTTACCGCCAATAGTTTTACCATCAGATAATTTCTTTTTACTATATACTAATATAAGCTTCCTAAGTCTTGTACCCATTCTCTTTTGCACATCGCCTACACATTCTATTTTCTGAATAAGATAGTCATCGCCGTATGGCTTGTTTTCAGAAAGGGCATTGAATGTTTTTGTGTCGCCATCTCCTATGTAGTTCGAATATTTCAGGTTGTGAAGCTTTTCTGATCGATTAAAAATCCTCAACATCCCGTCAACCTTCATCTTACCAGCAGAGCCAGAATAATTTTTTCTACATGAAATCTTATGCGCTCTTTGCCATTTTATTGTACTTGATACCAAATTTTACCCCTTTATAACTGTCGCATCCTTTGCAAAATGAGGACAACACTTCCCTATCCAAAACCTTACCTGTTTCGGCCCCTATTACAGTACATACTCCAATCAACGGTGAATGTCCTCTCGTCTTCCAGGTACCATCACCACTTACCGTTAAAGGTTATCAGGTGACGAAGAATATTCTTCGACAGCTGCCATTTTCATGCTTTCTTCAGCGACTTCCTTCATAACACGTGAAAGTTTATTATTAATAACATCATGTGATTTGTGTTCAACAGGATTAGGAAGACTCATTACAGCACAAAAAGGTTTTTAATGACTCTAAACCTTGGCCTATGCATCTCATTGCTAAAATAGATCTTCTGTTAATTTCTGGAGCATTATTTTTATTCCCAGTGTTTTCACAGCTTGAAAAGTACAAACACTCCCAGTTTTTACAACGTATTTCAAAATTCGAACATAAACCACGACTGGACTTTTCATTAATTGTTAATGGTTTATGACATTTTAAACAACATGATACTGATAAAATAGAGCTAAAAGTTGAAATAAAATCAAAAATACGATATCCTTTGAAGAGAGAGAGAGTTTTTTTTCACTTACCTTAACAATATTTGACTTTAATGAAGTCTGATATCCTGAGATTTTATTACTGGAAGCACACATTTTTATCTCTCCTTTCTGCAACATACCTTCATGATTTGGTTCCCTCTAAATATTCTTTTTCTTAGGACTTTTACCTGAAGGTCTTAGACCTTCAGGTAAATTTCAATCGAGAAATTTCAATTGTTTTAAATTTTGATAAACGGTTTTAAACAACGCTGTTCTGAATTTCGATAAGTTATTGCAAACGTGCTAGCATTACCAAAACAGAATCAAAACACATTAAAAAAGCGTGTGTTGAGTTGCAAGCTTCCTTCTCAATTAAGCAAGTGTTTAAAATATTTCATGAGGCTTTTTAAAAACAGAAAAATAAAACGTATGCGGAAATCAAGAAAAAGTGGGTGTGGCATGTAGCCATTTAAACATTGTTATTACTAAATTGCTGTTTGGAATTTTTCGAATAACTTTCGAAGTTTTTGTAGTACTATCACGTGGTTGGTATCAAAATGTTCAAAAGAAAATGAGGAACAACATATATTTTTTTTTTTCGAAAATTCGAAAAAATAGAAGATTAACACCCCTGTGACCCCTTAATAACAGAACGTGGAAACTGAAGAAAGCTATTGCCACCATCTTAACGCTTTCGTAAATTGATGACGCATCAGGTACGAAAGAAGTTTGTATTATTTATAATATCTTAAGGTGACTGAATACATTCGAAACCGTGATTATGAAAAAGCGTATAAATTAATAATTTTTGGATATTTCAGTGTCAGTTAAGTTACAATACACATGTACAATTGTTTTAAGAATATTATTACAATAAACTGACTACGTTCGGAGCCGTGATTTTCAAAAAGCGCAGCCTTACTAATATTATTAACGCGAAAGTTTGTATGGAGAGAGAGAGAGAGAGAAGTTTGGTATTCTTTCACGGAAAAACAACTGAATGGATTTTAATGAAACTTTGCAATAATGCAGCTTATACGTCAGAATAACACATAGGTTATAATTTATAAAGATATTGTGAGAAGTTTTAAATATAACGATAATTTTCAAGAAAGTAGGGAAAAAATCTGCTATCTGTAAAAAAGCCCGCGACAGCATATATCTATCTTTTTTGTGAGAAGCAAAACTTTCCCTGTTTGTTTTGTCTACGCCATGCCTCAGAGCGTGCTCTCTCCTAATTTATTTCTTTGATCAGTGTAATCACTATTTTTTTATTTCATAATAAAACTATTTTTTGAAGGGAGAGGAAGTGGCAAGATTTTAACATAATATATATACAACAGAAAGCAATATTAACGTATCCAAATATAAATTATTTACACTATTTTAAGCGTTCATTACACAAAATTTGTAACAATGTGTTACTTTTGCTGAGCAGAGATCAGTTTAGGAAGGTGTTTTCAAAAATCGACTGACAAGAGAGTTACGGGGACCTATAAATAAATAAAAAAATCCCTTTTATCAGCTATTAGATCTACAGACTTAAAATTCAACAAATATGTTGGGGTTTTTTTATGTTCAGCTGAGATATGCAAAAAGCTTTTTTTTTTTGTTTAATTTGCAATTCACGTAAAATTAACTCATTAAAAACTTCTTTATCCTTCAATATGTATTGTTTAATTTTTCAATTTACCCGTGCGAAGAACGGGTATACCAACTAGTAAACTAATAATTTTTTGATATTTAGTGTCAGTTAAGTTACAATACACACATAAAATTCTTTTAAGAATATTATTACAATAAAAAATTATTTAAATACAATACTCTGGCAAAACATGAAGGAAAAATAACATGTTTCAAATATTCTCCTTTTATGACAAATCTTCGATTATAAATATATTTTGCCTGAACTAAATTTGAACTAAAGATACTGAACTAAAAGTTTTGAAAAGTTCACATTATTTTCAGTTATGATCAATTGAAATAATAACCATTATTTTTTTGTTAAAATTTCTGTACACATTCTGATACATTAAAAATTTGAATAAATTCACTCCTCAGATATATATCTGAAAAATTTTAATTCAGGCTCTGTAAAGAAATTTTAGCTATCTATGTGTATATAGGAAAAATATTATTTTGAAGCATCTTACATTAAAGGAAAATGTTCTAAAAATGTCATTTTTCCTCATTTTTTGCCAAAAAAAGGAATTTAAGTAATTTTTTTATATTAATAATACTCGTAAATCAATTTTATATGAATATTCTAATTCAACTGACAATAAAAATAATATATATAATATATATTCATTTACACGCTCTTCCAAAATCACGGTTACGAACGCAGTCAGTCACCTTAAGTTCTGCTACGAAGGTATATCGCAGGAATTCGATAATATTAAACAGCAAAATAAGACGTGTTTTCATAAAATTAAAAATGAATATTGCTAAATATGGAGTGTGAATTATATTAATTAGTGACAATATAAAACAAACAAAGGAATTACAACAATTCGTTCCAAGCGAATAATTTCGTGTTTAACTAATTAAATATATGAACATACGAAAACGCTTCTTAAGGTATCCGACTACTTGCGACAACTTTTTTTTGAAAAAATGGAAATATGAGGATTTTTTTGTGATTTTTAGATTTATTTAGTATATTTTAAGGAAAAAAATTCTTAAAATTGAAAGCAGAAAAAAAATTTATTATTAAAATGGGAAAAAACTGGTAAAAATGTACAAAAAATTACATAAACGGGGCCCGCTCTGTACAAAATTTTTATGAGAAAATTCTCAATTTTTCAATTTTGATGTGTTACTTTATTATTCGTGTTTGAAATGACCTTCAGGATAAGAGATATTTCAATTTTTACAAAACCTAGAGCACTTTATCTTAGTCATTATACGAAATTGCTTAAAAAGAAAGTGATTATATTCACATAAAGAAATGTAAATTTTAAAATAAAGCAGCGATTGATAAATCTGAAAATCAAAACACTTCTACTGTTATACATAACATACACAAAAAATTTCAGCAAATTATTTTCAAAACTTTTTGAGCAATCGCTGTCCCCGTTTGAACTTTTCGCAAAAAACACATTTCGAGTAAAACGCATTTTAAAGTTTGTCATCTTGTGTAAAGTTATGGCATCTGCTTTTACTAAAACACTTGTAATTTTTGTTCTAGTGAATGGAAAATAAAAAACTTGGTATTTTTATTAAGCTTATATGATGGCCTATAAAATAAAATCATAAACAAAATTTGTCAATTTTTGAAAAAAATCATGATTTTAGGGTAGTCGGATACCTTAAAACGAATTTCATGTCAGTTTAATCAGGATTTGGATTCTCTGACATATTTTACATATAGTTAAAATTAGTGTAAATCCTAAAACAAAAATTTTACCAAAGTATTATCAACTAAAAAATAATATCTTAACTGATAGATCATCAACACATACAATAAAAAAATCATTTATCTTAATTTTATTACTTTTTATAATTTGATAATTTTTTTCGGTAGTTTTTAGTTTGAAAACATAACAAAAAAATTTTTTTAATCACGCAAATTACAAAAATGTACTTTTATCTCATAAAAAAAAGTAGTTTTACTTTATAATGAATAAGTTTTTTGTGTGGGAGAGACATATAAAAGCTAAAAAAAATCAATTTAACTCATAAAATAAATTAATTCTAATGTAAATTTCATATTTAAATTTAAAACAGTACAAATATAATTATCACAATGGAAATCGTACCTAAAAATCACACTTAACAAAACTGATAAGATTGACAAGGATTAGTTCAACACTTATTCCTAAATTAAGAAATCTGAGTATTTCAGTTTTACTGAGGAATTCGAATAATAATGAATTTAGTTCCAAATCCTACAGCTAAAATATTTTAATCCGTATATGCATACTATTTTTCTTTCCGAATATGTTTTGAGGGATGATAGTTATACGACTTCAAATCTATAATTTGTGTGTTCTGGATCTTTTACCGTGGTCAGAGACATGCAAATAATAGTTACAGAGGATATAACTGATACGAGTCGATGATAGCCAGAAGATACAACTTGATGATATCGATTAAAGATGTGTTCAAATACGGACGTCAACATTTCGTCAATGACCTTCACCGTTCGGAAAACTTGAGTGAAATTTCCCACGGATATAAACACAAAGAATGCAACTAAAATAAGAAAGGGAAGTGAAACTATGGGTGAGAGAATCAAAAACCGCGTACGCCAGCTTCACTTAGCTATTGAGAAGGTATCCAAGTGAAATAATTTGCTGAGCCTCATTGAGTCGCCGGCTATGAAGATGCTTCACTAACTTCCAGGTACATTAGCAAAGGGTTTTTGGAAAGAAAAGAAAAAAAAAATGAAACAGCATAACGTTCGATGGTTGTAACGGAAGAGTGGCTGCAATGAAAATGTAGCTGTTTACATATACCATCGTTAGACTAAAGACGGTTCATTTCGTAAATAAAGCATGAAATTCGCTTGAGGTAATCCCCTATGCTAGTACATTAGTTTGTAAACAGCATATACAACCATGAAATTGTAGAAAAGTGCTTTTTGCGATCAGTATAGTGAAAGGCCATTTCAGCAAAATGGAAATGCATATACAAAGATCAGAAGCAAGATCTTGAAGATGACAGGCATGAGGGCTTACAAAACACGTAGAGACAGTACGTGCAGTACAAGACAATTTTTTTTAAAAAAGGAGGACAGGAGCATCTGCAGATATTCGCTTCAAGTGAGAGTGAGATGTAAGCCTAATATGACTACAAGAAACCTTCAGGAGGCCTTTTCAAGTTGTGGAATGATCGGCAAGCTTGAGAAGCAGAGTTGGACGAGTGTTGTCTCAAAATTCGAAATTAACAGAAGTGTTGTTTCACGAGCTTGGAAAACCTTCAAAAGGGCAAGTTGGTGATGGTCGGCCAAGGAAAGCGTGATGATCAATGAAACGCCGAGCAATCGATAATAGATCCAAACCAGAAAGGGGATAACTTTGCCCACAGAAAACGGACAAATAAGTGTTCATTTTACAAAAACTAGATGCTTACACAAAGGTGACTTATGTTATCCTAACACCCGTCTTAAATGCAACATACCATTTACAGCAGCCAACCAGCAACGTTGTTTACTGCAGTGTAATGAAAACAAAGTCATGATACTTCAACAGTAGTCACGATGAGAATTTTTTCAGTATGACAAGGGATTATCGGCACTACTTGCATGAAGAGAGCAAGAGACGCATTTTCATCTTATTAGCAATAAGGAAAGACTCCATTGGTGCGGTTTTTGCATGCTTGCATGGGGAGGCATGAAAATAAACGGAGTTCCACATTTTCGTCAGAAGTTCAATTACAAGAAATTGTTTTACTGTGATGAAGTTAACCACACCCATGTGCGTGTTCCGAGATACCATTAGTCCAGCGGATTAAATGGACAACGGGCCTCTGCAGTTGAAGAGCTTCTAGAAAGTGAGAATATATGCAGAATGGATTGGCCAACGTGCTTCTATGATTTAAATCTCATCGAACATGTGTGGGGAGCTTTGGGTTGATGTCTGAAAGCAAAATTGTATCCTCCGGAGAACACTAAAGAGCAGAAACAGATGCTCCACGACGAGTGGCAACTCTTACCTCAAAAAGTGCTGAATAATTCGGCATAAGTATGAACAGATGGCGTCACGCAATCATTGCAGTAAGGGAAGATCATACACTAAGAGACTTCGGTTTGTTGTTCTCCCTCATAGCCAGACAAAGATTTTTTTTTTTTTTTTTTTTGCTGACGCCATTCTGTTAAGAAAGCCTTTTTCAGCTTCGTTTCATACTGTATGCGTTTTATTCAATTTTTTTTATTATTCTTCCTCTGTTCTTTTAAGTACTGCATTGTGCTTCTGTAATATGAATTTCATGATTTTAGTTGATTTGATTTTAGTTGAAGTTGCTCAAGCTTTGTACACCAGTGTAAATGGAATTGAGGCATACATTTGATACTAAGGTAATAAAATCATGAATTATAAGGATGAAAATTGTAGATAGAATCTGTTAAAAATAAAAACATTGGGTTGTGTCCGCCACACGGGACTAAAGGATGACTCTTGCTTTTAAAACTGAACAATTTTAATTTTGCGAAAAGATTTAAACCAGGGCTTCGAACTGGAACTGAACCGAAAAAAAATTATCGGCTTATTTCGGTTTGATATACCTTCAGTCATTTTGTTACTGTAACCAACTTATCAATATTTTCTAATTTAACGTCAGTCATATAATTATCATCATTATATGCACATTGCTTTTCGGCTTTTTGTTTCGATGATCACTAGTACTTTTTTTTTGTTTCAACTTCGCATGAAACTTCTAGCAGAGGGCAGATTTAATTCAGTTGAATGAACTAGAAGTATAGATGATTTTTTAAGAAAAATACCACCCCAATCTAACATGAGGGTTTAGAACCTCGACAGATTTCACGCGCGTCAAGCTCTCTACATGATGTGGATTTTTAGAGTTAATAAAACCGGACAGAAAAAAAAAGTGACAACGAGTTCGTTACCATGACCACTAGGATACTGCACCCACAATTCAAGACGTAAATTCGTTACTGAAACCCACCCACACACATATGACGCTATTTTCTTGTTTATTGTTTTAACTTAGATTTGTAGTAATTTAGTACAATATTATAGATCACATTGATTTTTACATATAATTTTTCGCATTCTTTAACAGTCAAATACACAACTCTACGCTTTTTAAGATTTCTTAAAATTCAAACATAGCCTGTTTTGCAAAATTTAATTTACAATAAATATAAAAAGACTCATATCTAGTTATTTTTAAGATGTTTATTAAATATATTTTTCTTCTAAATGATATTTTTATTATTTACAATTTCTCTTGAAGATTTTTTTTCCCAGAGAGAGAGATGCCAACTTCCAATGGGTTCAATTCATGTGACGTCATAGTCACATGATAATGATAACCATGTGTTTTTAGCCAATCAATTCAAAAACTCATGTGGTGTCAGTCACACGATAAAAGCAATCACTTGTTTTTAGCTAATCCGTTCATGCGCTTTGTTTTTGCCAATTTTTGACCTTTTCAGAGACTTTCTCTTAAACAGTACAAATTTTGATTTCTGTTTTGAATTCAATGGAGAACATGTGTTTGTTTTTAACATGTGACCGTCATGAACTGAGCTCATTAATACATTTAAAAATACTTTTTATTACATATCATGTCCTAAATTGTTAAAAATCTAGCATGAAACTAAACAATACATCGAAGTATAACAAGACAGTATAGTTCACACAATTAATTGGCCACATTAATATATTAGCACAGTCTTAGTCTTAGAAACTAAGATTGATATAGATGAAATGAGAAACATTTCAATGACAAGCGTAGTATTTTAGTATACTATCACTTCTATCCGAATCCCTTAATGGTATTTAAAAAAGATCTTCCAAATACCCCGATTTAACTAATTGGCATAATACAAACTGTATTACGTCAAGGTTTCCAATGCCAAAGTAAATTTGCACTTTGTGTCACAGTTAGTTCGTGCACAAAATATACAAAAAAAAAGTATAGCTTGCGAAACGTCTCTGCTTTGACGCAGTTGGAACAGCTACATTAACATTTTTCTGCTTAGGTTTCGAAATTTATATCGCTTCTCTTTTCCTTTTCTTTCAATGGCCGCGATCCAACATTGGGAGTATTCTTAAAGTTTAATTTGAATCAGCCATAAATCATAGGCTAGAAATTCAGTCGGCAAACAATTCATTAATGATCGAAATTTAAGCAACTGCAGAATACATGTGAATGAGTCGTACCAAATCACAGTCCCATCAACGAAAGGAAGATGAAAAAGACAAGGTAGGAGGGGGTATTTCGTGACGTGAATTTCAAATCAAGCCGGGTGCCTCACGCGCACACTTGGTGATCACACACATGACTAAATACACTAGGAACGGCCATCTTTGAGAAAGATACGTGATAAAAATGCAAACACGACACAAAAATATAAATAGAAAAAAGATTTGTTAATCTAAAACGTCACCAGACAGAAAAATAAAGAGCAGTGTCACTTAAGGATAAAATATGGAATTTTTGTATGATCGAGAGAAAGATACAATTCTACAAGGAGATCTTTAACAGTCAAGCATTGAGCACTAAGATTCTCGGATTTGTTACCAATGGTTACAGATACAAAACTAAGAAAACAGAAGGCAAGTGCATGAATAAAATATAATAACAAAATACTTTAAACGGCTTTGGAAATACGACACAAAATGAAATTTTAGAGAGATCCTCAGAACTGTTAGTTTACAATGTAAAATAACAGAATAGTAAAAGTGACATTAATCAGACCACACAAATCATTATTTTTCACAATGACTACAGTTACAGTCAATATATGTAAACTAAGATAAATTAAAAAACAATAATCGTAGGTTTCATTGCAAAAACAAAATACTAATGAAATAATTCTTTATATTAACACAAACTCGTAATAAATAATACTTCATTTTCTGAATGAAACAGAAATGACATCATAATATCTGTATTCAAGTAACCCTGACAGCAGGTGTAAAAAAGAACAACGATGATGATGACAAATCAAATATAAAGGAAATTTCTAAACAAAAATGCCTCATTTAACTCTTTCAGAATAATGACATTTAAAGAAAAATGATAAAAAGAAAATCCTC
Source organism: Trichonephila clavipes (assembly GCA_019973935.1). NCBI lineage: Eukaryota > Metazoa > Arthropoda > Arachnida > Araneae > Nephilidae > Trichonephila > Trichonephila clavipes. The sequence goes on from BMAU01021379.1 coordinate 3,439,881, forward strand.
TACCACAGAAATGCTGAAATTTGTATGATAAAGAAAAGGCATGAGAAGGTGAGAAAAAACATGTTTGATGAACACCAGCATTACTTATTTATACTCTTTCATAAGATTATAAGAATAAATCATGCAGCAATATACTTAACGTAGAATATAAGAAGTAACTTTGTATTTCAAATAACACATTACATTAATGAAAAAAATATTAAAAAGTTATCTTCCAACTATTGTCATTAGTTTTCTTCCCATTCTTTTTAGTCAAATTATTTATTTAGAATAATAAGCTTTTAAAGATTATATAGATGGAGAATTTATTCCATAATCTATATTAACACATCTCTCTCGTACCAGAAGCTCTTTTTTTTAGCAAATGTTTATGCGTGTGTACACAACATACACTAAAAATATTTAAAATAAATAATACATAAAAAAACTGCATTTAAAAACTGATATAGAATACGTCTTTTCCCAAAAGAAAGTGTACAAAGATGTTAATGAAGTTGTACTACTTGAAACATAAAAATGAAAACCATAACTAGTGATGACAAAACAGAGTTATATATTATTATTGAATTGCTTCATTAATATCGCATTAAGCTACACAACGACAAACCTCTTATAAGAATCATGCCCTTCCTTATATTAAGACAAGAACATCAAAAAATGGTGCCTCTCTTAATTTTCACGCTCCGTCAGTTAACGTACAGGTTCCTATAGATTTATCGGGCAGTAGATTACAGTTGTATTTACATCAAAAAATATGTCTGAAGAATGGATAATTATTATTAAAATAAGATAAAAATCTCAGCAGTATATATCAAACTAATCTGATTTTCAAGCTAAATTATTTTGACGAATTAGATCAAAAACAGCTTTGAATAATATGTGCATTAATTGATATACTTTATATAGATCAACATTCATACTGTAATTATACTAATCCGAAGTCTATAATGATAAAGGTGACCAACCGTTTGAATCAATAAATTCATCATATATTTACATACATGATGAATATACATCATATATTTACGCATATGATCTTTACATATTAAAGTTTCATATATTTCTGTTGTATTTTAAATTTTTCGTCCTCTTTTTCATTTGTAAAAAAACTGGTCATCTTAATAATGACAAAGCTATTTTCCAGTTGATATTCTCTCTACGTATCCATCTATATAAAGTACACACACTTCAATATTTTAAAAATTATATATAATATATACAGCAAGGGTGTCAAACTAAAGGCTGTGACTTGGACCAAATAAACAAGGTTTAACTTAAGGTGGGCTGCAAAAGAAAATCAATATCCATAGAAACGTAGGTTTATTTCAAATAATGAATTATAATAAACATATATAAAAGAACAAGAAAATTAATATTTACGCCCTGCACTTGACATCTTTTTCTCTGCAACTATTTTCGGAGAATTTTTGACATTTATTACATGTTATTGTATACCAATATACTGGCCAGGCTGCGAGATTGAAACCTGATGTACAGCTTTCATATGGCAACCTTACGGTTAGAAAATGCAATGGCAATGCTTTAAAATAAAAGCAATACGTAACT